>JAVSCE010000647.1:0-543132 GCA_032199065.1 Smutsia gigantea
AAACCATAGGCAGTGAGGTTTCAGCTCCTTTTCATAGGCGTGGATGAAATATTTCAGAAGGCTACACTGCCTTTGTTATTAAGAAGCTGTGCATCATCAGAGGAGGCAGGGAAAGGCCACATTCCTGCAGGGTTTTACCCTCTTTTATATGCACTGCCTAAGCAGGCTCATTTATTCCCATCTCATTCATTTTCCTCTAGCTGATAACAAGAACCCCAAAATGCTCAGCTTCAAAATTACTGTACATTTACAGCCAAGGAGCATGTTCTTTTCACTGAATTGGGCATGAGAAGTGGGGAGGGAGAAAAGAGGTCATTTAAGTTGCTCTATTGTTGGGAGTGTTGCTTATATCAGCAGCTTGCTGAGTCCCATCATTCCTACCCCCTTTATTTTATTTATCTCTTTACGGCCTGATAATACTATAACCATTTCCTGTTGTATAATGGCTGAGGAAGCGTTCTCCAGGCCCAAAAGCAAATCAATAAAAGTAAGCCATAGCAATTCATAAAAATAAAATTGTCATCATTATTGTTCAATTATTGCTGTGTCTGTGGAAAGAATCTCAAGAACTGAAGGTTTCTTGGCTAATATTTATAATCTACGTTGAATGGTGCTAATGAATGAGTGGGTGTACATTAGACTGAAATGCAACAGTGTTTGATTTATACCAAGTCCAGGTATGATTGCTAATGTTAAATCCATTAGTGTGTCTCTTAGATCTGCCTTGATGTACTCCCCTGCATATAATAGAGCTTAAACACACCCGTTTACTTAGCTTTTCATTATTGGTTGAATATTTGTCTTTATTACATTACCCCCATAATAAATTTAACTTAGGATAGTTCAAAAAACAGCACTTCATGAAAGCTAGGCTTTTAAGAAGCTACAGAAGTAACTCCAGATCCCCCAGCCTTCCCACAGATAAAAGAGCAGGATATCCCCAAATAATTATTTTTAAAAGTTCAAACTGTTCAATCTGAGCATGTCCCAGATCACAAAATCCAGATGCTCAAGGGAAGAAATATTTCATCCTGGAAGGAAAAATAACAAACAGAGGAATGAAAGCTATCTGCCTAAGCTGCCACCTCTGGAGGGTCTCTGGGGTGGAAGGCTCTTTGTATTTTTTTGAAATGCTTCTCCCTGAAGGAATCCATAGAGCACAAGTGTAAATAGGAACAACAAGTTGAAAAAGACTTAGGCGTAATCATCTGGAGTCCCCTCTAAGGTCAACCATTTCACAGCGATTCTGTAAAGACAGTGAGTACAAAATACCTCGGCTGCCTACTCTCCCCTCCTTTCATCTACGAGAGTTTTCCATTCGCAGCCTGGGCAGTCCCAGGCGACAGGTGCCAAGTCAATTTGGGGTGTATTTCTGATGCTTCCCCACCTCCATGCTTCACTGGCTCTTCTTGAAAGCTTGGCTTCCTGCTAAGTCTGTGTTTGGTGATGTGTGTCTGGCTTAGGACGAGGAACAGGCTTCCTGCCTACTTCTGACAACACACTGTTCCCTCCAGCCTCAATGCTGCCATCATTCCTCCTAAAGGAGACCCAAGGCAGGGATGGGAACCAAGCATGGAGACCGAGCCCTGAGGGTCTAGATAAGATGAGGCAAGATAAACAGGTGAAATAAATAATCCCATCGATAAGGCAGCTAGACATGAATCCCAAAGGAGTAGGGAGATGATTCTGTAAATACCTCTATGGTTATTTGCTTCCTACCGAGGGTGTGGACAAGACTGCTCCAATCAATAGGTGTTGGGTACACCTCTTCTGGGCCACAGGGGAAACAAAGAATAGACCCTATAGCTCCTTCCCTCAGAGTGTATAGTTGTTCTGTTGAAGCAAATAAGAAATACATTTACTAAGTTGAATAACCAGGGATAAATAAGAAATACAATGCCTCAACTGTTGCAACGTACTATGAGTAACCTAGACAGGAAGTGCTGTGTACACCATGGCTGGGGAGACAATAGGCCAGTCCTTATGGAGGTTTTCAGGGAACAAAATGGACTCAAGATGGACTGTGAAGGAGAGGTTGTGTGGGAGAGGTAGGGAGGGACCGATAACACAGAGACATGTGCATTGAAGTAGCAAAGCATAATATATATTTTGACTTAACCTAGGCAGAATATTTTAAAACTGAAACACAAATGCCCATCAATGTGGAGAGTTTACCCAGTATTAACAATGAATTTACTTTGATCCTTCCACCATCTCTCACTCCATTTTTCTGTGTCTAATGGCACAATGTGGAAGTTGACTGACTAGGTTAATGATACAACAAGTGTCCAAACAAATACAGGACAAAGTATACTCAAAACACTATGTGTCTGGAATTAGAACTGCAGCAGGCAGGAAAGGCAGCCAGGACTAATGCTCTGGACTACAGCCAAACTCCTAGCAGCCAGATAGCTCCCCAAGCCCAACAGACTATTGGACATGACAACCCCAGCATGCCCTCCAATCTCTAAGGTCCTGTGATTCTAGGATTCCTGGGACAAGAAAGGACAGGGATTCTTGGCAAGGTCAGGAAAACAGAGAGAAGGTAGATGGGCACTAACATTTATTAAGCACCACAAGTGCCAGAGAAGATGGTAAACATTTGAATACAACATCTGATTGGATCTTCCTAATGGTTCAATTACTGCCATTTTAATGGTAAGCAAAGTAAGACTCAGAGAGGTCACTGACTGAACACAGCAGGTTACCCAGCTACCAGGTGGCCAAGCAAGGAGTTTAGCCTAGGTTGGTATACCCGGGGCTGATATTCAAATATTTATCAGCCAGTATGGCATGGCTACAGGTGAGTCAGAGCAGACATAGCAACCAGCCAGAAGAGATGCTGAATGTCAGCAACCAGAAGAGTCTGACCTGCAAGACTCAGCACAGGTCTGCCCCAAGACCCAGGTTCTTCCCATTAAGCGGCAGAAACAGACTTAAAATTCAGTCCTCAAACCTTTGCTTTGTGTCTAAATGAGACATTTATGTAAATATTCAGGCATGCTCTTGATAATGTAAACACTTTAGGTAGACATCCATCAATCCGTATTTAAATACCTCTTATTTCGGAAGGAGGTGGTTGTCCTCTTAAGATATGAAAGCAAAAAAAAAACCAAAAAACAAAAACAAAAAAAACCCCACATCTTATCTGCGCTGTAGCACAGAGGACATGCTTCAGTCATCACTAGCAGAGAGTCAGATTATCACTCATTTTCCCCCAGTGCTACTGCACAGGTAATCCGAAAAACACCAAAATAAATGACTTGTTTTAAAATGTAGGATATATGCCTTGCAAAAGTGAGATCTGCATTTATCTCTAAATGGTCAGGTAATGGCAAATCAAGACAAATCTACTAAGTTACTTTAAACTTATCCCAATTGAGTGTCATCCTGCAGATATTATTTATAACCTGAAAATAAATCAACATGGAAGGAACATATGGACCCTGGCCTTTTGAGAATCACCATTCACTTTGAACATCAAAGGTATTGATACATAGCAAATAAATTATAGATGGATAGAAAAGTATTTTACCAGGTGAAAACATCATTGCTATCATCAGACCTTTCCAAAACTTATACAGTGACCTTGCATTCACTATCTCACTCAACTTCATCCTTGACATTGAATTTTAGCACCTCACAACAGGTGTTGGCATGCAATGTCGCTGTGGAAAAATAAATAAGTTTCCTTTGCAAGAGAGGCATGCCTTAGGACAAAAATGCTATGTAGGGAGGAAATGAGAAACTGGCAGAGACAGACAAAACCTTTCTAATTTTTTCTTTAATTACATCACATTTGTAATAACCCCTTTGTTCTCCAGCAAGGTCTGAAAAAGAGACGTTAAGGATTTTGGCTTTTCTACGTAATCAGGCATATTCACCAAAGATCAATGGATTCTTGACTGGATAGGCCACAAATTCTCTAAACAGATGCTAAGAACTCCAGAAATTTCTTCAAGGGAGCTTCTAATGAATGTCCCATTCTCCATGCCAGTGGGCTGCAGTGGTAAAAGCAGAGGGTGGCGAGGTCCTGAGCTCTGCTCCCAGCAACACCTTAGCCATGTGAGCTCCGTCACCTCACTTCTCCACTGTATCTCGGTTCTCATCTATAAAAGGGGAACATTACCGCCTCTTACCAATATCTAGTGATGGCTGTACGCACAGAAAGCACATGTAGTTCTGCCGGTCTCCAGGGCAAATACTCAAAATACTGAGCATCTAAGGTGACTTGGACGCTGAATTTCAACCCTGCTTATCCCCCTGCTCATTCCAGGAAGGACTCGAGGCAACTGACATGGGAAACTATATTAAAATTTTCTGATAAATCATTTAAGTTACAGATTAAGGCAAAGAGAACATAAAGACCACCCATAAGGTAAAGAAGAGCACAAAATTTGAGGGGACATTTGTCGTAATGGCCCCAACAAAGGGGACACAGAGAGGCACTAAGCTAACCCTCTACATAGTAGCTTCTCAAATTCCCAGCTGCACAATCTGTCGGCCTCTATTGCTGAGACCTTTGGGGGTTTTTCCACTCTGTGAGAAGAAGTGAAGAAATATTTCTTTTCTCTCTATGATTCCCAGTATAACATCAGCCTTTTATAAATGTTCTCTCATGTAATCCTCACACCAAGTCTAATGTAAATGAGTTATTATCCCCATTTCACAGATCCAGGTAAACAGAGGTTCCCAGAAAATAATTTTCACAGCAATCAGCGTTTGAAGCCTTAAAGGTCTGTTTGGTTCACTGATGTAGCCATGAGTTCAGGTGAATAAAATGGGAACAAAAAACCTTAAATAATGATTTAACAAAGAATCCTGACCACCACTACAGAATGTCAGGGTCTGCATCAGATAGAGATGTGGGGACCACCTCAATGGTGATAATATAAGTCAAAGAAAGCTGCTATGGACACAAGCGATTTATTTCTACTGTAAAAAAAAAAAACTACATTACTGACCCCTAGAGAAATATTTTCATTAAAAAATGGCCTAGTATTTTAATTCATTTAAAATTCATGTATAACATGCACCATACAATAACTCATTCCCCACCTTTATACAGAATGCTGATTATGTACAGAGCAAAATGAGAGATATTGGAATATAAAGGCAAGCAAAATACAGTCTCCCCCATGAAGGAATCTGCATCACCAGTTTAATAATCATAATTTAGATATAAAGATAATATGATAATATTTTTAGTTGGCACTTTGGCCATGATTTGTAATTAGGAATAGGTTTTTTGATTAGTCTGTGAAGACTGCAGAAGCAGTTGACTCAAAAACATGAAAAATAGGTATATGCTAGAGATCCATTACCTCCCTAGCACCACATGAGGCACTATGGAGCTTATAAAACCATTGTAAGGCACAGATGAGCCTTATACTCGGGCTGAGTCGGCTGCTAGGATAGTTGATTTAGCAAGACCAAAGTCCTTGGCACCAGCACGCAAGTTGGAACGCCATGGTTGGTTATGTTTTGAGGTCACAGGTAACTCCATCTAAGCAACAAAGCCACTCCCCTACTCCAAACAAAACCTCAGCCTAACTCCCAAAGAGCTTCCTTCTTCAAATCTCCCTCTGTGCATGCCTAAGCCTTAGCATTCTCCTGACTATCCAGTCACTCATCCACATCTCCTTTTTGAAAATTTATGGCATCTACCCACTCAGCATCTCCATTTCCTTTTTATGTTTGCTTTCTGCTTGCTGGCCATCTGTCCACGCTATGCCCCACTTTGGCATCTGGATGAGAGTCTGTGTCACTGCCTGCCTCCTGTCATCACTGTGGTCAAATCAACATCCAAGTTCAAGACACTTGGGCACTTTGTAGTAGCTACACCTAACCTTGATCTTCCTCTTCTCTGAAATCCCTTCCTCAGCTCTCATCCACTTTCATGGCTTCAATTATTACCTCTAACAATGTCCATAACTCTATCTCTACCCTCGAACAGTTACCAGAACCCTAGACACACATTTCCATCCATTCGGTAGGTATGCTGGTAGATGATGTGGTATGTCCAAGTTAATTCGTCTTTCCTCAACCAACTCCCCAACCCTATATGTCTCTCCCCTGATCTTCTGTGTCTCTTTTGTTCCTTCTCAGGGGTTTAGATGACTGGCTTCATCTAAACTCCTTTGTCCTGTCATATCCAATATGTTTCCCAGTCCTAAAAAATTCCCCCAAGAAATGTCTTTCCTTGCTTTCCTGCAGTTGTCCTTGGTGTGTAAACAGCAGTGACTATATTGTGTCATCTTTGTGTCTCTCACAATACTAACAACGTTGCAGATAATCAATACACGTCTGTTAAACTCAATTCTATAACACACTTTCTAACTTATTACCAAAAATGGACCCAAGTTTTGGGTCATGAGGCTTTAAAAAAAAACAAATTTCCCCTAAGTTGTATGAAGTATACAGTATCATGGGTACAAAATTAGATACAGTAGGGCCTTGGAAGGAGACCACACAAGTGAAGAGTCTTAAAGTTGAAGAATCATTGGCTCACAGTAATGCATGCTTGACTTCTGAAATGCAGACACACCTTTTAATCGAGGTACATGTTTAATTTTTAACCCTAACATTTTCTATTAAGGCAATGCATTGTGCAATCAATGGCATCTTAGAATCAAAATTTCTCATATCTCTCATCTGGTCTTTTCTAATAGCCTTCTAAAGCTTTAATCTCAGATGGCTCCAAACTCACCTCCGGACAAATTTCTGGTTCATTTTCCTAATTCATAGCTTCTATCATGTCATGTTCCATTCAAAATCTTCCTGTAGCATCCTATTATCTGTGGACCTGACTACAGTCCCACAACGACTGTCCCACAACTACAGCCCCACAGTCTGACATTCAAAGCTCATTATTATTAAGAATTGGGAGGATTATAGTTTTGAGGTATTAACTACTTTCTTCCTGCCCTCCTCCCTCCAGTGAGTCCAACCAGTGTTTCTCTCTGCTGGAGAAGCTGTCACAGACAGAAAGCAGAAGGAGCTCACTGATATCTTCCTGGCCCTTTCTTCCAAACCCTTGAGCTTTCAGGGAAATGGGGCTACAGTCGAAATATGGGAAGAAAGAAAAATTTGAAGAAAGAATTTCCCTAGCTTTGAGAAAAGCAGAAGAGAAAGGAAAGATTAGGGTCCAAGAAAGAATAGCTCTAACTCTTGTTTTCTGTTCAGAGATCCCAAACCTCCAGAAAAGTTTGTAGGGCCCAAAAGCAGAAAAAATCTGGACCCCCACTTCTCAGAAAGCTAAAGAAAGAGGAAAACCCCAAAAATGTCCTGGTAGACTGAGCCTTGCAGCGTCCTCCCTGACATTCCCATGCCTCAGGGAAACACACAGTAGTAGGCAAACCGCAGGCCCTGTGTACATACAGAGACGGCCCGTGCAGACAGCTGATGGAAGAGTAAGCTGGGCCTGCAAAGTCTCGATCGCAGTCAGCTCCTGGGACTGCAGCCACAATTCTGGGCAAAGGTAGGAGGCAGAGGGTGAGGGTGAGGGGGGAAGACAACTAAGACAAGTGGATTTAAGTCACCTAAGACAAGCATTTTTTGCCATGCTAGAGTAATAAAAATTAAGTTGCGCTTCAGAAAAATGATGAAATGTTTCTTGAACACTTGAACGTGCATTGAGGTTCAAATCCATTCAAGTGCTTCTGCAGTCCTACAGTTACATATTAAAGGTACTCTGAATTTAAGGCATTCATTCCAGCAAAGTTTTCATTACTGGTAAAGGGGGCCTCTCTAGACCCCTCCATGCTTAACCTGCACAGGCATATACTTCTTTTCCTTTTAAAATACCAGTGTCTGACAACATGGTCAGCATTAGTCTCACTTTACTGGGAAGATGTACATCAGAGCAGATTAGCATGTTGCCGGGAGAGCTTTTCTCTCCAAAATTCAGAGATTTGTGAGCCTTCCCTCCCCCTGTCAATACCACCAATCGAAAGACCAGAAAAAAACTGATCAGCAAGTCATTCCACTAAGAAAACAGCAGCCCAATCTAGGTCAGATTTGGGTGACAGATACACTTACTTTCACTGAATAACCACCAATAAATAATCTTTTTGGTAATGCACAGAAATGATTACCTTGTATAAATGTCACCCTCCTGGATTTGTTCAGGGCAAAAGGGGAGATTCATTAATAAAGGTAAATTAGACACAGAGGACGACCCAATATAGAGAGATAAATGAGACACGAACGCCAGCCAACTGACTGTGCACAAGTCACAAAGAAGAATGGGCACTTGGTCTTGAAAATGTAATTTCCCTACTTATTTTTTTTTCTATTTTACAAAATGCACCAAAACATACTTCAGCTGCATTCCCATGTCACTAATAGAAGAAAGAAGAGCATAAGAAAGTGATGATAATACGGCTGGACTTTGCTTTTATCTTCACGCCTTTCATCCAGGGATCTCTCTGCCCTTAAATAGTAATTGATTAAATCTCACAATATCCCTACTGAAGGTATTTTCTGAGGGCCTCAGAGAGAAGTGGAGTGGGTAGGGTCACCACATTCAGGTCATGGGGCTCAAAGAGAACCAGAAATAGACCCAAGAGAATCACCTCCAGTTACCCACCTTTAATCACTGGGAAATAGCCTGACCCATGGGATTGGTAAGCAGGCTACCTGCATTTTTGGAGTTAGATATGTTTTTCATTTAATTATTTTCAGGATGCCTGCCTTTGACAGCTGTTCTTCTGAGAATGTGACTAGATAATCATCAGAAGGCTTGCTTATGGCCTACGAAGAGTGTCACCTCCCAGGAATCACTGCAGAGAGCCTGCAGGTAACACATATCAAGTATAGTTCAGTAATTGGAGGGCTGAAGTACTTTCATGCTGACTAATTAATCTCTAGTAATTAGCACTCAGATGTAACAAGGGTAGCATTTAAGAGCCATAGCAAGGGAAATAAAATCTGCTCTTGAGAAATTTGCTGAAGAGTTTGATTGCTATTTTTTTTTTCAGATAAATAATGGCACCCATCCATTCAGGCACAAAAACTGGAGTAAGGAATTTATTTCGTACACCTATGCTAAATACTGCCCTAAAGTCCCCCAAATGATAATACTTGATCTAATTCCTGTAAAATCTTAGCACAAATCATAGAGTCCTAAACTTTTTAAGACTGGAAAGAACTTCAGAAACCATCTAGCCCAACTTTTTCTTCCTACAGATAAGGAAATTGAGGCGCAGAATGGGGAAGTGGCCTGCTCAAGTCTCGGGAGCTGGTCTGAGAAACGCTGGGACTAGACCATGGGTCGCCAAGCCCAGGGTTTCACCAGATCTCCTGTTTTCTTCCATGAATGGGGTCTGGGTCCTGCCAGATGCTGGGTATCTTCAAAAACAGCCTTGGAGAAGTAGCCCCAGCGGCTGACTCAGGGCCAGGTGCCACAAGGCTGAGGGAATTCTCTCTGGCACCTTCCTTCATCTCCCTAACCTTGGACCACTGTCTTTGCCTGCCTGGGCCTCCACCCTCGCCATCCAGCTCGCACCTGGTCGTACTCCTGCAGTGGCCCACTCTCAGGCTGAAGTTACCAGAGCCCCACAACTAGCCAGAAAGGCACGCCCAGCCCAGGGCGATGTGTGTTTTCATCAGAGAACCCTGAGTCTAGAGGTTCTTATCCACCAAAGGGACAAGACTGTGTTACATACACGTGCAATGGAAGTGGGGGTGGGGAGAGGGGAGGAGAGTATGTACTTCCTCTGAATATCCCTGAAACCTTATGCTTGTCTGTCACCTGCTGACCTCAGGACAAATGATGGTACCTATGGCAGAATCTTCATTTATGCCTGCCTGTCCCTTTGCTGCAGGGACATCGTCTTCTTCTCCCCAGACCCCAGATTTGATTCCCTTCCATCACCTAATCTTAGCCAAATGGTAAACCAAGGGAAGGCTAGTCAAAGGAGTGCTCTGAAAAGGAGAATATCGGAGACCCCAGCATCTGCTTCCCACTGGGGTTCCCACCCCATCCTGACAGGTAAGAGCAGGGAAAGGGAGGGAGAAAAAGTTTCTCACAGCCTCTCCCCTAAGTGGTGCTATCTTCTCTATTAAATAGGGAAAGTCAAGTCCTCCTGGGCTAGGGTAACAGTAGTAAGTTGCTGTCCTTTGTTGTTCTAGCTTTTCCTTCCTGTGAGCATGTGTGAAAGCAAGTAAGAAACCTTTCCAGAGCTTCCCCCTCCTTTCTTTGTTTCTTGCAGCCCACTCTGCAGAAGCCAGCCCCAGCCCTGCAGACAATGTGATGCCATGGCTGAAGCCCTGGAGGGGTCCCAAAGCAGGACACATTTTAAACAACCTCTGATTCCTTTATGCCTCAGACTCCATCTACAAAATAAGGAGCTTAGATGTTCTCTAAGTTTTCTTTCTGTCCTAAAATGATAGTCCTGCATTTTTTTTTTTAGCAAGCATCTATTGAGCACCTACATATGCAAATCGCCATCCAAGGTACTAGACATATACTAGCCAGTCATGCCCCAGTCCCCACCCTCAAGGATCTCATAAATAAAGTGGTCACACAATTTGAAATATATACTAGAATATATCCAAATGCTGTGGGCAAGTAGAGTGAGGTTGTGGGTAGGGGCTGAGGAGAGATTTTGGGAGCATTTGCGGAAGGGGGGCAACGGCACCTGGTCACAAGAGAGGAGTTGGAGTTTCCAGGAGAGCGTGGCAGGGGGCCAGGACCTTCTAGGTGGGGGAACCAACATAAAAGGCCAAGGTTAGAGAATGTCAAATAGCTTGGTGTGAGCAGGGGGAGAAAAAGAGCAAAGACAAGGGCTAAAAGGGGTTTCTACATCACACTGAGGAGTTTAGACTTTGTGCGCAATATGAGTTTATAAAATTGCTAACGTGTCAGCAACATCTATGAGAATAAATCTCCTGACTCATTTTTCATCACCAAAGTGATGCATAGGAGTGCTACAGGAAACCCTCATAAAATCTTAACATCTCCTGACATTACTTTGAAATTATTCTTTTGGAAAACAGAATGCTAATAGGCTCAGCCGATAGTTTTTAAGCAAGTTCCAACAAGATGCCTGAGATCCTTTCCCAAAACAGATACGTGTAGAACTAATGGAGAACATAGAATGACTGCAATTTTTCTGGTTAAAAATTCCTCTTCATCTCAAGATCCTGCTTCTTTGCTTTCTCTTTTTCTTAGAGAAGAAATGAAGCCCCCAGAGTCCTGAAAGTGGTGAAGGGTTTGCCCACAGTTCCTGCCCCAGGGGCCACCTACCCCTTTTTAACAATCTTCCTGAAAAACCCAAGAGAGCTTAGCTGTGGTTTGCAAACACACCCCTTTTGGTCTGCATCTCTGTTCTTTAAATCATGCCAGCTTGCGGATCTACAACTGTTTGAACCCATAAGGAAACCCCACCTTTGGCTGAAGACTGAAAGTAAAGCCAGTAAGAGCTGTGTGGCTGGGCATTGAGTTTATAAAAAACAAAAGGGACAATAAATCCCGTGATTGGGTATAATCTTTTGATGTCCTGAAAACCATTGCCCACTGCAGCAGAAAGATTTAAGCAGGGAGTAGCCCAGAGAGACAGCATCCCCAAACACCAGGCAGATTCTGGAAATGTCTGTCATACAGTTTCACAAAAACCTGAAGTGTGAAAGAATAAAAAGTACCCCCTTCAATCCGGAGTCTCAAACTCCATCCAGAAGTTTTTGTCAACAGTTTGTAATGCCTCCTTCAAGACCATTTTCTCTATTCCCAAAAGGACTTTTGACTCATAGGCCAAGTAAATCTTAGACTGGATCAATTAACTTAATTAGTTAATTAATTTAAAATTTCAGGTATGGTTCCAGGGTAGGGGTCAACAAATTGTTCTCTGAAGGTACCCTGATGGTTAACATCTTTGGCTTTATGAGCCATACAGTCTGTTAGAATCATTAACTGAGCTGTTGCAGTGTGAAAGCGGCCACAGACAATTCAAAAACAAGTGAACACAGCTACAGTTCCAATAAACCTTTATTTACAAAAACAGGCCATGCAAGATCTGGCCTACAGGCCAGAGTTTGCTGAACCCTGATCCAGACCGTGAACTCTGTAAGCACTTCGATTTCTCTGAAGTAGAAGAGAATTTCCCATGCTTGTGAAGATTCCAACCTGAACAGAGTTTAATTATCTGAAACAATTACAAAACAACAGTAGACAAGCAGAGAGCAGGTAGGACACTGGGGAGAGAGATCCCAACATCCACTGAAGTTCACACACTGGAACCACATTGGGTTGGGTCTGGTGACGGAGATTTACTTTGATCCTTCCAGGAGACACATTTCCAGTCCTCTTAATTAAGGCCACTCACAAATGGCTTGGAAAATGTTTGTGGAGAGAAGCAATTTAGGAAACCTATGAAATGGAACAGCCAGCCATTAGCGCCCACCCCCTCCCCACTCCACCCGCCCCCACCCCCTCACCCCTCCAAAATGAACACACTGGAAAAAAGATGCACACCCAAAGCGCATTTTCAATGATTAATCTCACTGTTTCACTTTGAAACCTGAAAGGGGAAAAAAAAAATGGAGGCATTCCTATTTCCCATTGAAAGTAATCACTACTTTATATCCCTCGATGTTTACATAAAGAGAGCTGTTTATTTAGAATCATTGCTGATAAGAACACCACACGCTCATAACTTATTATATATTCCCTTTCCATTTTGTCTTTTTCTTGGTGGGGGGAGGGAGAATTATGTATATTTTATGATAACCCAAAATGACTTATACATAAAAAATACAGACTTTAAAGATAAAAAGGATTAGTCGCAGGTAATGCATTTTCCATGAGTGGCTATAGGGCTCTCGGTTCCAAGAGGTACCAGCTGCATACAAATGAATTGATAAAAGTCTGACGCTGTGGATGGGTAGCAGGGCTCATGCTTTGCTGGAGATGATTCTTAAAGTTACAATAAATCAGACAGACAGTGTCGGCCTTTGAGGATAAACCTGTGATGGCTTGTTGTGCCTCTCTGAATCGCCTCAGAGGCCCAGGGACTAAAAAGTGCCTAGATGTCACATTAAATCTACCGGGAGGACGGAGCACTTCAAAGACGAACGCAATCAGATTTGATGGAAAATACATTTTCTGAAAGCTACTGACAAAAAAGTAATCTTTAACGTGGATGTTGAATAACAATTGATATTGTCTTTCCTGACATTTTTCATTATTGCTGTCTTATACAGCCTACTTCATGTATTAAAGCAATATTAACTGTTTGACAGGGACAAATCCTCCAACTATCACATAAGCAATTGTTTCTGAATTGTCCTAGCCTGCTGCCTGTAAAACCTGTCCCAATAACTGCTTTTAAATATGACGGTATACTCTTTTTCCTGACTAGCTAGCTAGACAGTGTCTGAGCTCCGGTGGAGTTCAGTGGAGTCAAGGGAATATTAAAAATGGTTAGGTGGTTATGAGGTGTCATTTGATTATAAGGAAGGAGCAGAGTGTTTTTTGAAGGTGAGTTTTAATGAGAGAGGTCTATAAAAGTTAGCCCTTATTATTCCCCCATCTTCGGTACACATTTATATCAAGGAGATGTGCATGAATCTCAGGACTCCTGCAATTCTTGTCGCTCAAAGGGGAAGATAAAGGGATGTACAGAAGATCTTTGTTATTTATGCAGTGAAATAAAGCCACCTCCGCCTGTGCAAGAACCTATAAAATATACTAGAATTGAGTTCCCCAATATGCTTCTGGAAAGCAATCCAAGCAGGGCTGGAAGGCACATGTCACTTTCAAAATCCGGGCGACTCCCTGAGGTTTGATGTCTTGACCTTCAACTCTAAATACATGTGGTTTCATTGTAGGTATTTATAAAACTGAAAATCTCTAATTTTCTGATGACCTTGAGCTTCTTGAGAAATGGTAGAGCGGGGCACATTCTACAAGATCTGGGATTTCTTCGTACATGAAATGAGGCTAATTGCACCCCAGAGTAAAAGATAGAAAACTAAACCCCACAATTCAAAATCACAAAACCGTGACCAGCTGTGTTGTAGATGCTCAAAAGTTATCATTTGCAGCTAAGATACATAGGGGGATGTGATGTATATTCTTCACTTACATTATTATCATTTCCCCTCTTTTCGTGGCATGTCCAGCTTTCACGTGCCTTGAAAATATTCTAGCTCCCCTGTATTTTTATGGAGCAGAAGTTTCATTTTACACAAAATCTACTTTTCCACTGGGGTGGGGGGGTGGGGTAAGAGCTCAGTTTCCTTTATGACACCTGAAAGAAGGCAGGTGATGGTGGACAGAATGAACAAACCACTCCCCAAAAATGGGGAATCGTAATAAAGCACTGCCCCTTCAGAAATTTTGTGACCTTAGACAAGCCATTTACCCCTCTTTGCTCTCCATGAGGGGTCAGCAAACTTTTCCTTAAAGGGCCAGAGTAAATAAGTGACAATACATAAATGAATGGCATGGCTGGGTCTGAATAAGACTTTAAAATTAAACAGGTGGTGAACCAGATTCGCCTGGCAGACCGGAGATGGCCAAGATCTTCCCTGGATCTCTTTTCTATAAAATGGGTACAATATGATCCAATGCTCTTTATGGCTGAACAGAATAAACTAGTTAACAAGCAGGACAGTGTTTCTACTTCACAAAGGGAAAGGCAGTAAGAAAAAGTCCATAACAATGATAATTACCTTCCAGGAGTCATTTGATGAACATATTTATCTTCTCTTAATAAAATGAAGAGGCTGTGTCACTGCTGTAGCACATTAACACACTCAGTCCATTTTTTTTTATGAGTATATATTTTAAAACTTAGGATAGCTGTCATCTCTTAAAATCCTTTACAAACTCAAGAAATACATTATGTAGTTTCTCACATGGTCACAAGGAGTGGGAGGCTAGTAAAGTGGATCTGAATTGTTTAAGGAGAGAAGCTTCTAGGTAGATAAAGACAGCTGCCCTCAGGCAGACCTTTTTTGAATGCTTGAGTAGCTTTCCTGAATACTACAAATGTAAGATAAGTGTGTATGATTAACTAGGTTGCAGCAACAACTGGGAGGCTAGTGACTCACAGACAATTAGAGAAGGACCATATCAGTCAGGACCAGCTAAGCTATGCTGCAACAACAAGTAACCTGAGTTTCCCCACAGCTTCAAAGACAGCAAAGATTATTTTTGTTCTACACTACATTTACATCTTGGGTTAGCAAGATGGCTCTGCTCACTGTGGGCACTCAGGGACCCAACCTGACAAAAAAACACAATCTGATAGGGGCTTCCATGATCAAGAAGGTGAAGGAAAAGTGAGCATGCAAAACTTTGCACAAGAGCTTAAAAGAGGTGCACACTGCATCTCCACTCACAGTCCATTGGCCAGAGGAAGTCAGGGGGTCAAGCCTGATCTAAATATGGTTAGAACATGAAATCCTTCCTGTTGCTCATTATATTCTCAGTCCTGAAGAACGCTGGTGCCTCCCATAGGGGCTAAGGGGTTTTCTTAGTGGAAAGAATAAAATCCCAGACATGAAACTTTATGGGAAACTCTACTGAACTGGGAAGACATCTAGCTGGAAAGATCACAAAAGCCCTCAGATAGGCTCACCACGAAAAAAGGAAAGTCAGGATCAGACCCAGGTTCTAATCCAGGGACAGAGGTTCATGGGAAAGGGGTGGTTTTGATGCAATGCAGGCCTAAAGTCCCCTCTAAACTCAGCCCTGCGTGTGTGCAGAGCAGCTAAAGAAAGCGGAAAGCCTGATGTACCTGAGGCCTGAACAGGCATCACGGGCAGGGCAGAGGTGTCTGGGCTAGCCTGATCTTCAAGAGAAAGTTTCTACAGAAAGGACAGGACATCAGAGACCGAGATCCTGAATCTGCTGTGGCTCCCTCAGATTCTCGACTTCAGTGTGTCTCTCTGCCAAGGATGTGGAAACATGACTGATCCAGATGGATTAACTCAACTCCTGGACTCATGACTCAAGACAGACTCAACTCCTGCCTGTTTGGGGGCAAGATGAAGCAGACCTCAAAAATGGGACTGGAGTAGTGAGCACGATTGGACCGTATCTGAGGCTGGCCAAAGCATCTTGCCAGTTACCCAAAGGGGAGAATTTTTTTTCTTTTTGATGCGGGTGGTGGTGATTATTGTGTGAGCTGGCCTGAAGAAGGTCCTCCCTTCCTTTGAATTTGTGATACTAGGTTTTCATCATTTCATTTCACTTTCACCCCTATGTGAGAATTTAAAGAAACAGGTTATGTAACTGGCTGGGAGGAGAGATAAGTTTTGCCATTTAAGCACTAAATGTATAGAACAAAGGCTTTAGAAAACAATAAGGAAAGACAGACCTCAAACCTTCCAAACAAGGAAATGAGGCTGTGATCAAGATGCAGCTGGAAGGGGTCCTTTTCTAGCCCATGAAAGCCACACTCGTGGTCTCCTGCTCCACCAGCCACTCACCTGTAGTCGATCCCCGCTCCCTTTGTGGAGTCACACCAAACTGAAGTAAAAACTCTGTCCAAAGACTGGACATGCACACCTTTCTTCCCAGCAACCCTGCCTTCCTCGCTGACACCTCATCTGCCCTCCCAGGGTGAGCCCTGACGTCCAGCCTCAGAGAAGAACATCTAAGGTTTGGATACAACTTCTGAACTTCAAGCTGTGTGGCTTGGGCCAGTAGCTTAACCTTTCTGTGCCTTGTAATTCACATCTGTAAAAAGGAGATATTACCTACCCCAGAGGGCTGCTGTGACCAGTAAGTAAATTAACTAAGGCTTTCAGGGGAAGCTGACACGCACCAATGGCAGCTGCCAACACTACTGTCAGCATCTAAATGCTCTTTCACATCGGCCATCCTCAAGACGGCACTCCTCCCCAGCCTTCCTGACCGGGGTGATAACACAATCACCACTGAGCCTCTATCATATTCCAGAAAATATGTTCAATCTCATATATTTATGAGCTTCATCTTCACAAGAGTCCTATCTAGTAGATGTGTCTGTGCCCAATTGCAGATGAGGAAACCGAGGCATGGGTTAAGAGATGTGGCCGAACTCACAGCTGACTCTCAAATGCCTGTGCTCTTACCCTGGGGTGTGCTACTGTTCTTTCCTTCCCCCCTGAGCCAGACAGGGCAAAGGGGGGCCAGGGTCAGGGGAGAGACCTCCATTATTGACGAGTCTGTCTGTCAAAATTAAAAAGCAGGGAGGAGAAGGGCACAAGACAGGCAGAGGAGGGTACCGCAAAACCAATTCTGGGATGGCAGTGCCATCTCGAGCCCTCTGAAAGGGACTCTGTCATCTTCTTCCCTCTCAATTCTCTGAGGATCTGTAGCTTTGTTTTTTCACAGCCGGGGCGGGACAAATGCACCCCTGGTGAACATCTGTCTAATGTTCATCTCTGCCCTCCCACACTGCAGGCCCCTGCTGCACGCTCCCAAAGAATCTTCTGCCCCAAGACCTCCCTCCTCACTGGAGACACACACCATCTCCATTTCATAGACATCCCTGAGTTTCAGAACACAACCCAACCGAGACCTCCTTGAAACATCCCTGGGGATGCATGTGCTGCCAGCTTGCCGACACTCGGGCAGTCCGGAGGTCTGGATTCCAGTCCTGACTGTCACCGGCTCACTGGGGCATGACTGCCCACCGGCCCCAGAGGTCTGTGAATCCCTGCCTCTTTACTCACCAGACGCTTGGAAAACAGAGAAGGGATGATCTCCATGCATCCTGCAGCTCTAAAAAGCAGGTTCCAACTCTAAACTCTTCCCCTGATCACACATCCTAAGCCTCCCTTTTAAAGTTCTGGAAAATTCCAAGTGGAATATAGCATTGTTGCTATCCAAAGGCAGTGTCTCCCTCGCTGTTTTCCTTTCAGTTAAATGGGCTGAGTTTATCCAAGTAAATACGACCGACTTGAACAGAGAAGGAAAATGGTTTGTCAATTTACCTCAAATACCCAAATAATTAAAATTGGGTAAATGATATGGAAAGACAGCAACCAAGGTTCAAATGCTTTACTGTTAGAGAGTTTAACAATACAAGGCCAAACTCTTGTCCTGAAAGTATAACGAGCAGGAAGACCAAAATAAATAGAAAGGAGAATTTGGTCCAAAACAGGAAGTGAGACTATATGGAACTGCACGAAGACCACAAAGTATACACGAAGGACCACGTGAGGTGTGGCGAGGGCAGAACGGCCCTGCTGGGCAATACTTGTCCTCAGGCTTTATCATAAGTTATGTGTAAGTTAAGAACATTCCCTCTCTTAGAAGGCGGAAGGGAATACCACTGTGGGGTACCCACTCCCCACCAGCTCTCACATGCTTTTCTGCACGGAATTCCGGCCCTCATCCTATAGGGATAGCATCTATGCTATGGATTGAATTCTATGTCCCCCCCAAATTCATATGTTGAAATCCTACCCCCACCAAAATGGACCCAGTTTAGTATACCAAGGTGATAGTATTTGGAGGTGGGGGCTTTGACAAGCGACTAAGGCATGGAGGTGGAGCCTTTATTATGGGCTTAGTGTCCTTATAAAAGGGACCCACAGAGCCCACTCAGCCCTGCTGGCATGTGAGAGCACAACAAAAAAACCCACTTCATCTGTGAACCAGGAAGTGGGGTCTCACCAGCCACCAAATCTGCTGGCACCTTGATCTTGGACTTCCCAGCCTCCAGAGCTGTGAGAAATATATTTGTTATTTATAAGCCACACAGTCTCCAGTATTTTGTTATAGCAGCCTGAATGAATTACATTCTGTCCTTAATTTCAAACCAAGAAACAGCTCTGTAGAGGTCACAGTGACTAATTCCACTCAACCAGGCAGAGGCAAATTTGAAAGTCAAGTTGACAGTTCCCAGTGCAAGTGTATCAGACCTTGTCTGCAGTCCTGGTGTGATGAAGAAGAGCTGATGCAGGGAACAAAGAGGTTATATGAACAAAACAGTTAGAAGACAACACAGGTGTGTGTTACACACAGGTGACTTTGCTGCCCAATACCCATTCACTACTTTTAGTTGAACAGAAGCCATGCCCAGTGGGCACATTCTGGCACTGCTGGCTTCAGTTCTCTGGTTAGGAGAGTAGAAAATGATGACCCTCTGCTGGCCTTCGGTGCCCTGACCTCTGCAACCAGGGCCAGCTTCAGCAACAGTGGGATCCACCGGCTCTAGCAAAACACGTCTGCTCTCCCTGGTGCTGGCTTCCACCTGAGGCAGCTGGCCCCACATGGCAGCAAAGACGACCACCAGCAGTTGCAGCATGTATTCTGCCAGCCTACCCATTCCCAACAGATGTTCTTAAAGGACATTTTCCCCCAAAGCTCCAGTAAAAATCCCAGGCTGATTCTGATTTGACCCACTTTGGTCATTCTCCTTAAAACCAATAAGGTTGCCAGATGAAATGGAGAATGCCTCGGTAACGGTGAATCAGATCTGTGAAGGTGCTGCAGGAGGAGAGGAGAGTTTGTTCCAGAAGGAACTGTCTGAGGGATCACAAGTATTGCTGAACATCGGAAAGGGGGAAGTAAACCACTTGCTGAGAAATCTCTTTTATGTTTTTTCAGGTTTGAAGAACAGGGCATATATAATGGAATCCAACTCTTCATGGATATCAAAAGAGAATTTTCAAGTTATTTCTTACACAGTCTAGCTGTTGGAATTACCATACAATCATTTCAGCCTTTCTAAATAGTTTTTTCTAAACCTTCCAAAAAAAAAGTCAAATCAGATAAACAAATTTTGAGTGTATGCTCCACACAATATTTGAGACATACTTAAACGAAGAAAATGCAATTTTTTGTCTTTAGTTCAGATTTAATGGGCGTCCTTTTTTGCTTGTTGCTGTTGCTCTGTTAATTCCGGCATCCCCGACGGCCAATCTTGGTGGCCCAGAAGGGTGGAAGAGTGGGCGACCTCTGGCCAGACCTGGGCTGCATACCCGCCCCAAGGCATGTAAGGAGGAGAATGGGATCAAGTTCATCTAGGCCACATGAATTGAGATGGGGAGGAGGGCAGCTCCACTAAAAGAAAATGAGGTACCCCTCCCAGAAGAGAGGGAATGGCTCTTTAGCAGCAAAAACAAAACAGATGCCCCCTAGAATCAAAGTGGGTGACTGTTAGGAAAAGGAGCATATGTTTTTGGTGGGGGCGGAGGGGATGGGGGGGCCGAGGGGCCTGTGGGCCAGCTAAGTGGGAAAAAGAGACTGAGCCGACTTCTCAACCTTCCCAGTCTATGTTTTCACCCACACACATTTGCCAGATTGCTCTAAAAAAGCAACAGCTGTGGAAACTGACAGTTTACAGTTGTGATAAATCGCATTAGTAAAGTATTTCAATTAAAGTCATACCTAACTAAAAAAACAAGAAGTCATCTCCAAACAAATAAATTAGTACTTCACTTCGTGGAGCCTTCAAGTGGAAGACTTCAGCATGTACCTACCTACTCTATCGTTTTTGCTTTTCTTCTGAGGAGAGCACCCCACAGTGGTGTGGGGACAGTTCATCCTTGCAGCAGCAGAAGAGGTGCTTCATGAAGACCCGTGCAAGACACAAAATCGGAAACTAGACATTTGTTTGCCTCATTCTTTTGGAGTGTTTCTTAACGACTTAAATCCAAACGGTTTGAGGTTTGCCTGCAACATCCCTTATTATGTGTCAGGAGAGAGGGCATTCAAGAACCTCCATGTGGGTCCACCCGTCCAGCCCCATCAGCGGGGTGGCGAGACCTCCCAGGACTGTGTTCTCTTTCCCAAGACAATTCATCTACATCTGTAACATTTTAAAAGGAACTTACAGATAGGTCTTCAAGTGATCCTTTTTCCTCGGTTTAGAAAGTCATTTGCCTGCACAAAATGAATGGCCTGGAGAAATCACTGAACCTCTTTTTCTCCCAGGGTCAGGGCCAGCACAGCCCCCACACTGCAGGGCTCCAGGGCCCCACAATGGGCTTCGAGCCTTCACCTCCCCTCCCTTGCCCCTCCTGCCAAGGAAATCACATCCCTTTCTGCAAATTCCCCACTTCAGCTTGATTTTCAGCAGATCCTTTACCCTGCCAGTTAGTAATTCAGGACTAATTAGGTGATTGCTTCCATTTACGGTAGCAGTCAGGAGGAGGGGATGAAATGGCGTTTCCCCTATTCTTGTTGGAAAAATAAATTACACCCATTGTTACTTGCGATCTTATTTTTCCCCCAATCAAGCAAATTAGCAGCTTGGTTCATTTTCCCAGCATTCACTTCTGAGCAGACGGCAGCGCCCTGGAATGTGGCTTAGAGCTGTGTGGCCAGTGCAATTGTTTGGGCTGTCTGTGCCAACAATAGAGAGGAGATGGCTGTCTCTGAAAGATGAGTGGCACTTGTCTCGCTCAGGCCGAGGAGGTGGTGTGAGCTGCCACCAGGCCGGCTCCTGAGGAAGATGTACACCGCCATCTAGTGGACATGGGGGCTCACTGCAACGTACTCGTTCCCCGCTTTTGCTTCTGGCCGGTAAGGCAATAAGCTTCTGCTAAGTTACTAAAAATAGAGAGGACTCTAAATCTTCAGGAGTGAGGAAATGTTGGCCTCAGTGGTTGTAATGAAAGCAATGCAACTCAGTTTGCATATCTTTTTTTGGAGGGGAGCTCTCTTTGGTCCTGATTTTCAGGTACAAGGCGGTATTGTCAGACTCTGAGCGATGGGTAGCTCTGCACCTGGAAAGTTCTCACCTGTCCTAAGTACCGTGGATGGAGAACGTCAGCACGTTCAGGCAACAGGCTCCTTCATCTCCGCCCCTTCTCCATCACCCCTCATCTTAACAGAAAGCCCCGTTCCAAAGTGCCAAGCTACAAGCACTCAAAAGCTGGCTTGCATGCTCGGGGGCGTCGCCACTTCCCTCTGCAAGCCTAAGACTTCTCTGTCTTGGTGTGGGAGGGGTTCCCACTCTCCGATCCCTGACGACACACCAGTGAGAGTGCGTGGAAAGCAAAAAGACACCAACTAAATAAAGAGCACACTCGTTCCCCTGTTTTACCAGAGAAAGCATGATTTTGAGTTTCTGTTCAGGAGGGACACAGTGGGTGAAAGAAGTAAATCCCAATACTGAAGGGTTTGGGGCAGTGTTTCTCAGCCAGGGATGATTTTGCCCCCAGGAGACATCTGGTAGTGTCTTGGGACATTTTAGCTTGGCACAAACTGGAGGCTGCCACCAATCCATCCTGCAGTGCACAGGACACCCCACCACCACCCCCCCAACAGAGAATTGTCCAAGCCGAAGTGTCACAGTGCTGAGGCCGAGGAAGCCCGGTTTAGGATGACAAAGACTGCCCTCCAGTAATTGGGTTATGATGACACTTATTGTCCTCAAATGGGTCACATTGCAGGGACTGTGGATAATCCATCCTCTCCCAAGTCAGTATTTACAACCTTTTTTCTTCTTTTAGACCCTTCCATTTTAAACATAATTTAGCTCTCTCTCTCTCTCTCTCTCTCTCTCTCCTCTGCACTGCTGGAAAGAGAAAGGATTGGAAAGGGGGAGGGGAAGGCAACAGAAAAGGAGGATTAGAAGCATATGACCTGTTTCTCCTGGAGAAGCTGTGCACATTCCTCTCTCAGATGTGCTTTGTGACCGAGCAGGGGACAATTAAAAGCACAATAATTTGCTTGTTATTCAAGTCAGGCATTAGTCTTGGTAATGGCGTGCTTGGTGGAGAGATGAATTTCCTTGTTAGGAGCTAAGCACGGGATTAGCTGAATTCTCCATGGAGAAATCTTGATTTGTTCAAGGTCTTTCATGTTTTCTACAGAGAAGGGATTATGTCTTCTTAAAGAGGGGCCTTGCTTAAAAAGCTACAAAGTATAAGAAAAGGATTTAGGGCAGAGGGGCCTGTGGTTAAGTAGCTGAGGGGTACAGGGAATTTTAGAGTAAAGGATTATTTAAAGCCACAAAGTTCAAAAAATAATTGGTTTAGCGCTACTGGGTCAGAGCTGGTGACTATGCTGTAAAGGCAATTAAGCATGAGCTAATATTCATTTTACTTTAGCTAATTATTGCATGGATCCAGGAGAGACGAGGAAAAGAAAACATGGCCCCTCCCTGGCAATCAGGGAGCACACACGTTGTTTTTGGTCTCTTTGCCTTAAAGGCACGCTTATTTGTCAGGGTGCCCAGAATCCAGGCATCACAAGGGCCTTATTAGTTAAAACACAGGAAAATTGGTCTCTGAAAGCAGAACAGTTCATGCCCTGCTATCCCAGTGACCAAGTAGGAGCCACTATTAGTTTTAACTTCACTGATATCATCAGCCAGGGGGGGGACATGAAGTAACAACAAATCCTGGCCTCCCAGCACCCCTGCTGGGCCTGGGTCAGGGCCTTAACCAGAGCAACGTCGCCCCAGGGACATGTGACAACCACGGGAGACATTTCTGGTCGTCACAACTGGGGAGATGCTGCTAAATATCCCCCAGTGCACAGGACAGCCCCCCACAAAGAGAATCATCAGACCCAAAGGTCCCCAGTGCGGAGGGTAAGAAATCCTCATCTAGACAGATGCCATTCTCTCTCCTTGGGTGATGGTTTTCAGATCTCCCCTTCCTCCAATCCATATGGACAAGTAATCAGATAACCAGATTTAATGCTTTGCTGGCCTCTTTTCTCACATGTCAGGAAATAAGGACGCCAAAAGAAACGTGCCCTGGAAGAGCATCTGCCCCCACTACCCACATCACGGTCTGCCTGCCTCCACCTGCCACAGTTCACACATCCCCGAGAAGAGAAAGTGGACTGCCCTGCAAGTTCCCCAGGTTCAGAGTTTTGAGGACTTTTATTCCCTTCTCTGATATTACTCATTCCTCCCTGCATGAAGTATGTTCAGTTAAATCATTTGTCCTGCAGCTTTAAAGGAGTTAAGAGCCTACAGCTACAAGATATCCATTTTCTCCCTGGTGAATGATGACTCCAGCCTGAGAGAGGCTAACGCCCTGGAAGGGAGCTTCCATCGAAGCTAGTTAAAGCCAAAGGGCTGTGAATCGGACTATTCCAAGGCATGGCCATCAGCTCTCTGGGAGATCCTCAAGGATGCACTTAACCTCCATTCACACAGGATGAGGAAGCCGGAATGGTGCCGAAGGGGAGCGCAAGGCAGCCACACAGGTTTCCTGAAGTATGGTATGTGTGCCAACTACGGAAACTAAACAACAGATGGAACAAGGATGAGTGCTTTTATATATTTTTCTATCAAACATGAAAACAGATACTCGAGTAGCCTGTCAGCCCCACACCACATTTTGGATACTACTGCTTATAGAAAAGCTAAAGTGGGTGACATCACGAGGACCCAGCCCACCCAAGAGGAGCACTCAATGCCTGTACACACCACGAACACTGCAGACCTTCAAGAACAGTCCCTCCCACCCGAACAACCCAGAAGTATTGGTGACACAGATGAAATGGGTTGCTGGGATGGATTCTCATATACTGAATTACCACATGTATTGCTGAAAAGACCTTTGCAGTGTATCAAAGCATCATTTCTGATGAAATGTAAATGAGGTTAAAAAAAAAAGTTGTCAATGTGATAAATGATTGACAGCAGCTTGGGAACGCCTGTACCTTATTTCTTGGTTTCTTCTACCTCTTACAGTCTTTAGAATATGACATGCTTATGCAAAACCAGGGGGATTCCTACAGGCCAGTCTTAATAGGTAACCTCTGTTGGTCTAATTAAAGACAAATTCTCTAGTTCTAGAGGGAGAATTCGGAGCAGGCTCCTTTTTCTCTAAGTGAATGGGCCTATACACAAGAATACAGACTTACATATGTGGATTTAAACACACACATCCATACACACACACACACACACACACACACACACACACATCACTTTCTGCTTACATTCTCAGGTTAGGCCCTGAAGGTATCGTTTACAGCCTGATGCTGGCCTGTGGGGAAGATGCGCGTCCATCTGAGATGCCAGGCACAGGCGCCTTGGTCACCTCCTCTCTGTTAAATCTCTGCAAGGCACTGATTGGACTCTGCGGTGGCGGAACAAAAGAAAACCAGCAAAGACACCACAAAAAAAAGAAAATTACAGGCCAGTATCTCTGATGAACATAGATGCAAAAATACTCAACAAAATATTAACAAACCAAATTCAAAAACACATCAAAAAGGTCATCCACCATGATCGAGTAGAATTTACTCCAGGGATGCAAGGATAGTATAATATTCAAAAATCCATCAACACGAGACGCTGAAAGCTTTTCATCTAAGATCGGGAACAAGACAAGGATGCCCACTCTCTCCACTGTTATTCAACATAGTACTGGAGGTCCTAGCCACAGCAATCAGACAAAACAAAGACATACAAGGCATCCAGATTGGTAAAGAAGAAGTCAAATTGTCACTATTTGCAGATGACATGATACTGTACATAAAAAACCCTAAAGACTCCATTCCAAAACTGCTAGAACTAATATCTGAATTCAGCAAAGTTGCAGGATACAAAATTAACACACAGAAATCTGTTGCTTTCCTATACACTAATGATGAACTAACAGAAAGAGAAATCAGAAAAACAATTCCATTCACAATTGCATCAAAAAGAATAAAATACCTAGGAATAAACCTAACGAAGGAAGTGAAAGACCTGTACTCTGAAAACTACAAGACACTCCTAAGAGAAATTAAGGAGGACACTAACAAATGGAAATGCATCCCATGCTCTTGGCTAGGAAGAATCAATATTGTCAAAATGACTATACTACCTAAAGCAATCTACAGATTCAATGCAATCCCTATCAAACTACCAACAGCTTTCTTCAATGAACTGGAACAAATAATTCTAAAATTCATATGGAACCACAAAAGACCCCGAATAGCCAAAGCAATCCTGAGAAGGAGGAATAAAACAGGGGGAATTACACTCCCTGACTTCAAGCTCTACTACAAAGCCACAGTAATCAAGACAATTTGGTATTGGCACAAAAACAGACCCACAGACCAGTGGAACAGAATAGAAAATCCAAACATTAACCCAAACATATACAGTCAATTAATATTTGATAAAAGTGCCTTGGATATACAATGGGGAGATGACAGCCTCTTCAGCAGCTGGTGTTGGAAAAACTGGACAGCTACATGTAAGAGAATGAAACTGGACTACTGTCTAGCCCCATACACAAAGGTAAACTCAAGGTGGATCAAAGACTTGAATGTAAGTCATGAAACCATAAAACTCTTAGAAAAAAACATAGGCAAAAATCTCTTGAACATAAACATGAGCAACTTCTTCATGAACATATCTCCCCGGGCAAGGGAAACAAAAGCAAAAATGAACAAGCGGGACTATATCAAGCTGAAAAGCTTCTGTACAGCAAAGGACACCATCAGTAGAACAAAAAGACATCCTACAGTATGGGAGAATATATTCATAAAAAACGTATCTGATAAAGGGTTGACATCCAAAATATATAAAGAACTCATGCACCTTAACAAACAGAAAGCAAATAATCCAATTAAGAAATGGGCAGAGGACATGAATAGACACTTCTCAAAGAAGAAATTCAGATGGCCAACAGGCACATGAAAAGATGCTCCACATCGCTAATCATCAGAGAAATGCAGATTAAAACCACAATGAGATATCACCTCACACCAGTGAGGATGGCCAACATCCAAAACACAAACAACAACAAATGTTGGCGAGGATGTGGAGAAAAGGGAACCCTCCTACACTGCTGGTGGGACTGCAAATTAGTTCAACCATTGTGGAAAGCAGTATGGAGGTTCCTCAAAAAACTCAAAATAGAAATACCATTTGACCCAGGAATTCCACTCCTAGGAATTTACCCTAAGAATGCAGCAGCCCAATTTGAAAAGACAGATGCACCCCTATGTTTATTGCAGCACTATTTACAATAGCCAAGAAATGGAAGCAACCTAAGTGTCCATCAGTAGATGAATGGATAAAGAAGATGTGGTACATATACACAATGGAATATTATTCAGCCATAAGAAGAAAACAAATCCTACCATTTGCAACAACATGGATGGAGCTAGAGGGTATTATGCTCAGTGAAATAAGCCAAGCCGAAAAAGACAAGTATCAAATGATTTCACTCATATGTGGAGTATAAGAACAAAGAAAAAAACTGAAGGAACAAAACAGCAGCAGACTCACAGAACCCAAGAACGGACTAATAGTTACCAAAGGGAAAGGGACTGGGGAAAATGGGCGGGAAGGGAGGGATAAGAGGGAAAAAGGGGCATTACGATTAGCAGATGTAATGTTGGGGGGGCACGGGGAGGGCAGTACAACTCAGAGAAGACAAGTAGTGATTCTATAGCATCTCACTACGCTGATGGACAGTGACTGTAATGGGGTTGGTGGGGGGGACCTGATGAAGGGGTAGTTTAATAATCGTAATATTGCACATGTAATTGTAAATTAATGATAATAAAATAAATTATATTAAAAAAAAAAAAAAATCCATCAACATCATATGCCATAACAACAAAAAGGACAAAAACCACATGATCATCTCCAAGGATGCTGAAAAAACATTTGACAAAATTCAACATCCATTCATGATAAAAACTCTCAATAAAATGGGTGTAGAGAGCAAGTACCTCAACATCATAAAGGCCATATATGACAAACCCACAGCCAACATTATATTTAACAGCAAGAGGCTGAAAGCTTTTCCTTTAAGATCTGGAACAAGACAAGGATGCCCACTCTCCCCACTTCTATTCAACATAGTAGTGGAGGTCCAAGCCACAGCAATCAGACAACACAGAGAAATAAAAGGCATCCAGATTGGCAAGGAAGAAGGCAAACTGTCCCAGTCTGCAGATGACATGATATTGTACATAAAAAACCCTAAAGAATCCACTCCAAAACTACCAGATCTAATATGTGAATTCAGCAAAGTTGCAGGATACAAAATTAATACACAGAAATCTGTGGCATTCCTATATACTACTGATGAACTAGCAGAAAGAGATATCAGGAAAACAATTCCATTTACAATTGTATCAAAAAGAATAATACACCTAGGAATAAAACTAACCAAGGAGGTGAAAGAACTATACCCTGAAAACTACAAGACACTCTTGAGAGAAATTAAAGAAGGCACCAATAATTGGAAATACATCCATGTTCATGGATAGGAGGAATTAATATTGTTAAAATGGCCATCCTCCCTAAAGCAATCTACAGATTCAATGCAATCCCTATCAAAATACCAACACATTCTTCAACAAACTAGAACAAATAGTTCTAAAATTCATATGGAATCACAAAAGACCCCAAATGGCCAAAGTAATGCTGAGAAGGAAGAATAAAGCTGGGGAGAGATTACACTCCCCAACTTCAAGCTCTACTACAAAGCCACAGTAATCAAAACAATTTGACTGGCACAAGAACAGACCCATAGATCAATGGAACAGAATAGAAAGCCCTGATATAAATCTAAACATATATGGCCAATGAATATATGGTAAAGGAGCCATGGACATACAATGGGGAAATTACAGCCTCTTCAACTGGTGCTGGCAAAACTGGACAGTGACATGTAAGAGAATGAAACTGGATTATTGTCTAACTCCATATACAAAAGTAAAATTGGAATGGATCAAGGACCTGAATATAAATCATGAAACCATAAAACTCTTAGAAGAAAACACAGGCAAAAATCTCTTGAATATAAACATGAGCAATTTTTTCCTGTACACATCTCCTCTGGAAAGGGAAACAAAAGCAAAAATGAACAAATGGGACTACATCAAACTAAAAAGCTTCTGTACAGCAAAGGACACCATCAGCAGAACAAAAAGACATCCTACAGTATGGGAGAATATATTCGTAAACGACATATCCGTTAAGGGGTTAACATCCAAAATGTATAAAGAGCTCACAAGCCTCAACACCCAAAAAGCAAATAACCTGATTAAAAAATTGGTGGAGGACCTGAACAGACACTACTCCAAAGAAGAAATTCAGATGGCCAACAGGCACATGAAAAGATGATCCACATCACTAATCATCAGGGAAATGCAAATTAAAACCACAATGAGATATCCTCTCACACCAGTTAGGATGGCCAACATCGAAAAGACAAGGAACAACAAATGCTGGGGAGGATGCAGAGAAAAGGGAACCCTCCTACACTGCTGGTGGGACTGCAAATTAGTTCAACCATTGTGGAAAGCAGTATGAAGGTTCCTGAAAAAACTCAAAATAGAAATACCATTTGACCGAGGAATTCACTCCTAGAAATTTACCTGAAGAAAACAAGATCACAGATTCAAAAAGACATATGCACTCCTCTATTTATTGCAGCACTATTTACAATAACCAAGATATGCAAGCATCCTAAGTGTCCATCAGTAGATGAATGGATAAAGAAGAGGTGGTACATATACAAAATGGAACATTATTCAGTCATAAGAAGAAAACAAATCCTACCATTTGCAACAACATGCTTGCAGATAGAGGGTATTATGCTCAGTGAAATAAGCCAGGCAGAGAAAGACAAGTACCAAATGATTTCACTCATTTGTGGAGTATAACAATGAAACAAAACTGAAGAAACAAAACAACAGCAGACTCACAGACTCCAAGAAGGGACTAGCGGTTCCCAAAGGGGAGGGGTGTGGGAGGGCTAGTGGGGAGAGAGGGAAAAGGGGATTAAGGGGCATTATGATTAACACACATAATGTAGGTGGGTCATGGGGAAAGCAGTATAGCACAGAGAAGACAAGTAGTGACTCTATAGCATCTTACTATGCTGATGGACAGTGACAGCAATGTGGTTGGGGGCAGGACTTGATAATGTGGGTGAATCTAATAACCAAAATGTTGCCCATGTGAAACCTTTATAAGATTGTATATCAATAATACCTTAATAAAAAAGAAAAAAGAAAACAAGGACACGGGTGTTGGAAAGAGACTTATATCAATAAATGAGCAATTTTTCTCACCATTCATCAGGCATGCTGTCAGGTGGGAGGAATCCAGGCTCAAAGTAACACACACACAGTATCTAAGCATCTCAGGTTCAATTTAAATGGCCAGTAAATCCTAACACTCTTAGAGACTTTTACTGCCTACTCCCTGTCTTGTACCACCCTAGCCCCACTCTGTACGTGCCACTGCTCCAGACCCATTGGCCACGTTGCTCACTCATTCCTACACAAATATTTATCATATCTTACACGTGTGCATCAGGCACTGGGGATAGAGAACAGCACAGTCTAGGCATCTAACTACGCAGAGAACATTAGACATTTAAAAGCCAAACACTAAGTATAAATCCAAGCAGAAATACACAAACTGATAGAGAAATTCAGGGGTCAGCTGGGTCAGGAAGAAATAAGGCTCAGAATGAACCTAAAGAACAGGTGGGATTTAACAGTCAGCACTGAAACTGGAGAAAATTCCAGCTGGGCCAAGGAAGGAGTGGGCTTTTTAGCTGGGGGACAGGAAGAGACTGGAACATGCAGTTTGGACGGGGAAGTAGAGAGAAGATGCTGTAAGGGGATGGGTGATAGAGATCTTGAATGTGCAGCTAAAGGATTCAAGCTTTACTCTGTGGCCCTGATGTGCTAGGGAAGGGTTTATTTCACTGTAAGATGTACATGCTCCTTTAAGAAATTAATCGAACCTGAATGAATTGCAGCCCAGGATACAATCCTACTATTTTAGATACTATACAGGCATACCTCATGTAATTGTATTCTTTATTGCCCTTTGCAGACATTGCAATTATTTTTACAAATTGAAAATTTGTGGCAACCCTGTGTTGAGCACTATTGGCAGGCACCATTTTTCCAACAGCATTTGCTCACTTTGATATTTCTCTGTGATATTTTGGCAATTCTCACAGTATTACAAACTTTTCCATTATTATATTTGTTATGGTGATCTGTGCACAGTGATCTTCGAAGTTACTATTGCAATTGTTTCGTGTGCCACAAATCACACCCATGTAAGAGGGGGAACTTAATGGATAAATGTTGTTTGGGTTCTGACTGCTCCACTGACTGATCATGCCTGTCTGACTGCCTCTCCTCTGGCCTCCCTATTCCCTGAGACAAAGCAATATTGAAATTAGGCCAATCAGTGACCCTACAATGGCCTCTAGGTGTTCAAATGAAAGGAAGAGTCACACATTTCTCACTTTAAATCAAAAGTTAGGAATGATTAAGCTTAAGGAAGAAGGCATGTCAAAAGCCTAGAGAGGTTGAAAACTAGGCCTCTACTGCCTGTTAGCCAAGATGTGATTGCAAAGGAAAAGTTCTTGGTGGAAATTAAAAGTGCTATTCCAGTGAGCACATGAGTGATAAGAAAGCAAAACAGCCTTATTGTTGATATGGAGAACATTTTCATGGTCTGGATAGAAGATCAAACCAGCCACAACATTCTCTTAAGCCAAAGCCTAAATCCAGAGCAAGGCCCTAAGTTTCTTCAATTCTGTGAAAGCTGAGAGAGGTGATGAAGCCGCAGAAAGACAGCTGGAAGCTAGCAGAGGCTGTTTCATGAGGCTTAAGGAAAGAAGCCGTCTCTGTAGCAGAAAAGTGCAGGATGAAGCAGCAAGTGTTGATGTAAAAGCTGCATGAAGTTATCCAGAAGCTCTGGCTAAGATCATCATTCATCAAAGTGGCTACACTAAACAACAGATTTTCAATGTACATGAAACAGACTTCTATTGGAAGAAGATACCATCTAGGACTTTCATAGCTGAAGAGGAGAAGTCAATGCCTGGCTTCAAAGTTACCAAGGACAGGCTGACTCTCGTTTTAAGAGTTATGCAGCTGATGATTCTACATTGAAACCAATGCTCATTTACCATTCTAGAAATCTTAGGGCCCTTAGAATTACACTAAATCTACCTGTGCTTTATAAATGGAACAGCAAAGCCTGGCTGACAGCATATCTGTTTACACCATGGTTTACTCGATATTTTAAGCCCACTGTTGAGACCTAACTGCTCAGTAAAAGATTCCTTTCAAAATACTACTGCTCATTGATAAAGCAGCTGGTCACCCAAGAGCTCTAATGATGGACAATGACATTGTTTTTATGCCTGCTAACACAACATTCAGCCTGCAGCCCATGGATCGAGTCATTTAGACTTAACTCTTATTTAAGAAATACATTTTGGCGGGAAGATGGCGGTGTGAGCAGGGTGGCAGAAATCTCCTCCCAACACTATATTTTTCTACGAAAACACAGCAAATACATCTATTCCTAAAAGAGAGACGAGAATACACAGGAAAGCGCACAGCGTGCAGCTACACCCAAGAGCACTCGGCACCCCAAGAGGCGGGTAAGATACAGAGCCGCGACCCGGCGGGACCCGAGCCCTCCCCCACCCCAGCACACCGGCGGGAGGAGAGGATTCAGAGCCGGGAGGGAGGTGGAATTACACCCCGCGAAGTAGCCAGCCCCGGTGATCTGCGCGGGGAGCGCTGACCCACATCGCGCAGTGCAGCGGAGATTGGAGAGACAGAGGGGCAGGATCTGAGCAGGGAACACCAGGGTGCTTGCAGCCGGCTCCCGGGAAGGAAAAAAAAAAGGTGCGCGCTTTCTTCAGCGGTATTAAAGAGACAGGAACCCAGCAGAGGAGCCGGATTGCCCCAGCACACTCAGCCCAGCAGGCTGGGAGTCCTGGGGAGTTTCAGACGCTTAGCTGGGACTGAGGAAGCATAGCCATACTTACACTTCTCACTGAGATCAACAGCCTCCTATTCGTTCCCACCCCTGCCAGAGCGATAAAGGGCCCTGCAGAGCGGCGCAGCCACAGCTGTGGAATAGTGGGGCAATAGCGCCACCTAGAGCATTCCCACAGAATCTACATCCAGTGGGCATTTTTCTTTGTTTTTTTTGTTTTGTTTTTGTTTTTTCTTTTCTTTCTTTTTTTCTTTCTTTCTTTCTTTCTTCTTTTTTTCTTTTTTTTTCCCTTTTTTTTTCTTCTCTTTTTAAAGTCTTAAAGAGCCCAGCTGACATACGTGGCAACTATCAGTGACCAATTCTGTAGCCATGAAAAGACAGAGGAATATGGTTCAGACCAAAATCAACCAGACAACCCCAGAGAGGGAGTCTGAAGGGATGGAAATACACAGTCTTCCTGAAAAAGAATTCAGAATAAAAGTCATAACCATGCTGATGGACCTACAGAGAAATGTGCAAGAGCTGAGGGAGGAAGTGAGGGAACTGAGGAAAGACAATGCAGAAATCAGACAAGCAATCGACGGGCTTAACAGCAGAATGGATGAGATGCGAAGAGACTGTTAATGGAATAGAAAACAGAGAACAGGAGTACAGAGCAGCTGAGGCAGAGAGAGATAAAAGGATTTCTAGGAATGAAAGAATATTAAGAGAACTGTGTGACCAATCCAAACGGAACAATATTCGCATTATAGGAGTACCAGAGGAAGAAGAGAGAGAAAAAGGGATAGAAAGTGTCTTTGAAGAAATAATTGCTGAAAACTTTCCTCGCTGGGGAAGGAAGTAGTCTCGCAGTCCACCGAAGCTCATAGATCTCCCAACACAAGGGACCCAAGGAAGACAACACCAAGACACATAATACTTAAGATGGCAAAGATCAAAGATAAAGACAGGGTATTAAAGGCAGCTAGAGAGAGAAAAAAGATCACCTACAAAGGAAAACCCATCAGACTATCATCAGACTTCTCAACAGAAACCATACAGGCCAGAAGAGAATGGCATGATATATTTAACGTTATGAAATGGAAGGGCCTTGAACCAAGAATATTGTATCCAGCACGATTATCATTTAAATATGATGGAGGGATTAAACAATTTCCAGACAAACGAAAGTTGAGAGAGTTTGCCTCTCATAAACCACCACTACAGGATATCTTAAATGGACTGCTCCAGGTGGAAGTACACCTAAGGCTAAAAAGATGTCACCACAGAAAATAAAATCATAGCAAAGAAAGAAGACCATCCAAATACTAACTAAAGGCAAAGAATAAAACACCTATTATAGAAAGAATGGAGGAGGAGGAATAAGAAGGGAGAGAAAGAAAGAAACATCAGACTGTGTTTACAATAACTTAACAAGAAAGTTAAGTTAGATTGTTAGATAGTAAAGAAGCAACCCTTGAACCCATGGTAACAACGAATCTAAAGCCAGCAATGGCAATAAGTACATATCTATCAATAATCACCCTAAATGTAAATGGACTGAATGCACCAATCAAAAGACACAGAGTAACAGAATGGATAAAAAAGCAAGACCCATCTATATGCTGCCTAGAAGAAACTCACCTCAAATCCAAAGATATACACAGACTAAAAGTGAAGAGATGGAAAAAGATATTTCATGCAAACAACAAAGAGAAAAAAGCAGGTGTTGCAGTACTTGTATCAGACAAAATAGACTTCAAAACGAAGAAAGTAGCAAAAGATAAAGAAGGACATTACATAATGATAAAGGGGTCAGTCCAACAAGAAGATATAACCATTATAAATATATATGCACCCAACACAGGAGCGCCAGCATATGTGAGACAAATACTAACAGAATTAAAGGAGGAAATAGACAGCAATGCATTCATCTTAGGAGACTTCAACACACCACTCACTCCAGAGGACAGATCAACCAGACAGAAAATAAGTAAAGACACAGAAGCACTGAACAACACACTAGAACAGATGGACCTAACAGACATCTACAGAACTCTACACCCAAAAGCAACAGGATACACATTCTTATCAAGTGCACATGGAACATTTTCCAGAATAGACCACATACTAGGCCACAAAAAGAACCTCAGTAATTTCAAAAATATTGAAATCCTACCAACCATCTTCTCAGATCACCAAGGTATAAAACTAGAAATAAATTTTAGAAAGAAATCAAAAAGGCTCACAAATACATGGAGACTTAACAACACTCTCCTAATTAATCAATGGGTTAACGACCAAATCAAAACAGAAATCAAAGAATATATGGAGACTAATGACAACAACAACACAAAGCCACAACTTCTGTGGGACGCAGCAAAGGCAGTTCTAAGAGGAAAGTATATTGCAATCCAGGCCTATTTAAAGAAGGAAGAACATTCCCAAATGAATAGTCTAAAGACACAATTACTGAAATTGGAAAAAGAAGAACAAATGAGGCCCAAAGTCACCAGAAGGAGGGACATAATAAAGATTAGAGAAGAAATAAATAAAATTGAGAAGAATAAAACAACAGAAAAAATCAATAAAACCAAGAGCTGGTTCTTTGAAAAAATAAACAAAATAGATAAACCCCTAGCCAGACTCATTAAGAGAAAAAGAGAATCTACACACATGAACAGAATCAGAAATGAGAAAGGAAAAATCACAACGGACCCCACAGAAATACAAAGAATCATAAGAGAATATTATGAGAATCTATATGCTAACAAACGGGAAAACATAGAAGAAATGGACAACTTCTTAGAAAAATACAACCTTCCAAGACTGACCAAGCAAGAAACAGAAAAACTAAACAGACCAATCACCAGCGACGAAATCGAATTGGTAATCAAAAAACTACCCAAGAACAAAACCCCTGGGCCTGATGGATTCACCTCTGAATTCTACCAGACATATAGAGAAGAAATAACACCAATTCTCCTTAAAGTTTTCCAAAAAATAGAAGAGGAGGGAATACTTCCAAACTCATTCTATGAAGCCAGCATCACTCTAATACCAAAACCGGGCAAAGACCTCACCAAAAAAGAAAATTACAGACCAATATCCCTGATGAACGTAGATGCAAAAATACTCAACAAAATATTAGCAAACCGAATTCAAAAATACATCAAGAGGATCATACACCATGATCAAGTGGGATTCATCCCAGGGATGCAAGGATGGTACAACATTCGAAAATCCATCAACATCATCCACCACATCAACAAAAAGAAGAACAAAAACCACATGATCATCTCCATAGATGCTGAAAAAGCATTTGACAAAATTCAGCATCCATTCCTGATTAAAACTCTCAACAAAATGGGTATAGACGGCAAGTACCTCAACATCATAAAGGCTATATATGACAAACCCACAGCTAACATCATACTTAACGGTGAGACGCTGAAAGCTTTTCATCTAAGATCGGGAACAAGACAAGGATGCCCACTCTCTCCACTGTTATTCAACATAGTACTGGAGGTCCTAGCCACAGCAATCAGACAAAACAAAGACATACAAGGCATCCAGATTGGTAAAGAAGAAGTCAAATTGTCACTATTTGCAGATGACATGATACTGTACATAAAAAACCCTAAAGATTCCATTCCAAAACTACTAGAACTAATATCTGAATTCAGCAAAGTTGCAGGATACAAAATTAACACACAGAAATCTGTTGCTTTCCTATACACTAATGATGAACTAACAGAAAGAGAAATCAGAAAAACAATTCCATTCACAATTGCATCAAAAAGAATAAAATACCTAGGAATAAACCTAACGAAGGAAGTGAAAGACCTGTACTCTGAAAACTACAAGACACTCCTAAGAGAAATTAAGGAGGACACTAACAAATGGAAATGCATCCCATGCTCTTGGCTAGGAAGAATCAATATTGTCAAAATGACTATACTACCTAAAGGAATCTACAGATTCAATGCAATCCCTATCAAACTACCAACAGCTTTCTTCAATGAACTGGAACAAATAATTCTAAAATTCATATGGAACCACAAAAGACCCCGAATAGCCAAATCAATCCTGAGACGGAGGAATAAAACAGGGGAATTACACTCCCTGACTTCAAGCTCTACTACAAAGCCACAGTAATCAAGACAATTTGGTATTGGCACAAAAACAGACCCACAGACCAGTGGAACAGAATAGAAAATCCAAACATTAACCCAAACATATACAGTCAATTAATATTTGATAAAGGTGCCTTGGATATACAATGGGAGATGACAGCCTCTTCAGCAGCTGGTGTTGGAAAAACTGGACAGCTACATGTAAGAGAATGAAACTGGACTACTGTCTAGCCCCATACACAAAGGTAAACTCAAGGTGGATCAAAGACTTGAATGTAAGTCATGAAACCATAAAACTCTTAGAAAAAAACATAGGCAAAAATCTCTTGGGACATAAACATGAGCAACTTCTTCATGAACATAACTCCCCAGGGCAAGGGAAACAAAAGCAAAAATGAACAAGTGGGACCTTATCAAGCTGAAAAGCTTCTGTACAGCAAAGGACACCATCAGTAGAACAAAAAAGACATCCTACAGTATGGGAGAATATATTCATAAAAAACGTATCTGATAAAGGGTTGACATCCAAAATATATAAAGAACTCATGCACCTTAACAAACAGAAAGCAAATAATCCAATTAAGAATTGGGCAGAGGACATGAATAGACACTTCTCCAAAGAAGAAATTCAGATGGCCAACAGGCACATGAAAAGATGCTCCACATCGCTAATCATCAGAGAAATGCAGATTAAAACCACAATGAGATATCACCTCACACCAGTGAGGATGGCCAACATCCAAAACACAAACAACAACAAATGTTGGAGAGGATGTGGAGAAAAGGGAACCCTCCTGCACTGCTGGTGGGACTGCAAATTAGTTCAACCATTGTGGAAAGCAGTATGGAGGTTCCTCAAAAAACTCAAAATAGAAATACCATTTGACCCAGGAATTCCACTCCTAGGAATTTACCCTAAGAATGCAGCAGCCCAATTTGAAAAGGACAGATGCACCCTATGTTTATTGCAGCACTATTTACAATAGCCAAGAAATGGAAGCAACCTAAGTGTCCATCAGTAGATGAATGGATAAAGAAGATGTGGTACATATACACAATGGAATATTATTCAGCCATAAGAAGAAAACAAATCCTACAATTTGCAACAACATGGATGGAGCTAGAGGGTATTATGCTCAGTGAAATAAGCCAAGCCGAAAAGACAAGTATCAAATGATTTCACTCATATGTGGAGTATAAGAACAAAGAAAAAAACTGAAGGAACAAAACAGTAGCAGACTCACAGAACCCAAGAATGGACTAATAGTTACCAAAGGGAAAGGGACTGGGGAAAATGGGCGGGAAGGGAGGGATAAGAGGGAAAAAGGGGCATTACGATTAGCAGTGTAATGTTGGGGGGGCACGGGGAGGACTGTACAACTCAGAGAAGACAAGTAGTGATTCTATAGCATCTCACTACGCTGATGGACAGTGACTGTAATGGGTTTGGGGGGGGACCTGTTTGAAGGGTAGAGTTTATGTCTAATAATATTGCACATGTGGTATGAAATTAATGATAATAAAATAAATTATATTCATAAAAAACATATCTGATAAAGGGTTGACATCCAAAATATATAAAAGAACTCATGCACCTTAACAAACAGAAAGCAAATAATCCAATTAAGAAATGGGCAGAGGACATGAATAGACACTTCTCCAAAGAAGAAATTCAGATGGCCAACAGGCACATGAAAAGATGCTCCACATCGCTAATCATCAGAGAAATGCAGATTAAAACCACAATGAGATATCACCTCACACCAGTGAGGATGGCCAACATCCAAAACACAAACAACAACCAATGTTGGCGAGGATGTGGAGAAAAGGGAACCCTCCTACACTGCTGGTGGGATTGCAAATTAGTTCAACCATTGTGGAAAGCAGTATGGAGGTTCCTCAAAAAACTCAAAATAGAAATACCATTTGACCCAGGAATTCCACTCCTAGGAATTTACCCTAAGAATGCAGCAGCCCAATTTGAAAAGGACAGATGCACCCCTATGTTTATTGCAGCACTATTTACAATAGCCAAGAAATGGAAGCAACCTAAGTGTCCATCAGTAGATGAATGGATAAAGAAGAGTGGTACATATACACAATGGAATATTATTCAGCCCTAAGAAGAAAACAAATCCTACCATTTGCAACAACATGGATGGAGCTAGAGGGTATTATGCTCAGTGAAATAAGCCAAGCCGAAAAAGACAAGTATCAAATGATTTCACTCATATGTGGAGTATAAGAACAAAGAAAAAATACTGAAGGAACAAAACAGCAGCAGACTCACAGAACCCAAGAACGGACTAATAGTTACCAAAGGGAAAGGGACTGGGGAAAATGGGTGGGAAGGGAGGGATAAGAGGGAAAAGGGGGCATTACAATAAGCAGACGTAACGTTGGGGGGGCACGGGGAGGGCAGCACAACTCAGAGAAGATAAGTAGTGATTCTATAGCATCTCACTATGCTGATGGACAGTGACTGAAATGGGGTTGGTGGAGGGGCACCTGATGAAGGGGTAGTTTAATAACCGTAATATTGCACATGTAATTGTAGATTAATGATAAAATAAATTGTATTTAAAATTTTATTGAAAAAAAAGAAATACATTTTGTGAGGTTATAACTGCCATAGACAGTGATTCTTCTGATGGATCTAGGCAAAGTCAATTGAAAATCTTGTGGAAAGGACTGACTATTCTAGGTGTCATTAAGAATATTTGTGATTCGTGGGGAGATGTCAAAATATCAACATGAACAGGACTTTGGGGAAGTTGATGCCAGGCCTCATGGATGACTTTGAAGGGTTCAAGACTTCAGTGAGGAAGTCACCACAGATGTGGCAGAAATAGCAAGAGAACTAGAATTAGAAATTCTGAAGATTTGATTTAATTGCTCATAATAAAACTTTAATGGATGAGGAGTTGCTTCTCATGGATAAGCAAAAAAGTGATTTCTTGAGATGGAATCCACTCCTGGTGAAGATGCCGTGAATTTTGTAGAAATGACAATAAAGGATTTCGAATATTGCATCAACTTAGTTGATACAGCAGCAGCAGGGTTTGAAAGGACCGATTCCAATTCTGAAAGAAGTTTTAAAATGGGTAAAATGCTATCGAACAGCATCTCATGCTGCAGTGAAACCATTTGTTAAAAGAACAGTCAATCAATGCGGTAAACTCCATTACTGTCTTCTTTTAAGAAGTTACCACAGCCACCCCAGCCTTCAGCAGCCATCACTCTGATCAAACAGCAGCCATCGACATCAAAGCAAGACCTTCCACCAGGAAAAAGATTATTGCTAAAAAATGCTACCCTCATTTGAACTTTCAGCAAATGAAAATATTTTTAATTAAGGTATTCTATTTTTTAGACATAATGCTATTGCACACTTAAGACACATAACTTATAAGCACTGGAAAACCAAAGGATTCATTTGACTCTACTGTGATATTCACTTTGTTGCAGTGGTCTAGACTCAAACCTGCAATAGGATATGTCCAAAGTGAAATCTTTGTGCGCACCCATGACTTTTTCCTTTATATATATTTTAATAGAATGAGTGAATTAAGGCATGTGTGCTTGCTCGGATTGCCTTGAATTCCTCTGTGAGGAATTTCACCATGAACCCCCTGTGAGGTATGGCTATACTACTGAAAAAATAAACACCAATGTAAAATGATTTATTGGTTTCCTCAAGTATAACAGAATGCTTGTGGCTCAGGCCATAACCACAGACTGGATGGCTTAAACAACCAAAGTTTACTTTCTCATAGTTCTGGAGCCTTGAAGTCCAAAACCAAGGGGCCAGGAGGGTTGATTTCTTCTGAGGCCCCTCTTTAATGATTTTTAGATGGCCACCTCCTCACTATGTCCTCTCCTGGAATTTCCTCAGTGGGCACATGGACAGAGAAAGGGGTTGCTGATGTCTCTTCACCTTATAAGGTGAAGGACTGGGTCTCCATCTTTATGACCTCATTTAACTTTAATCACCTCCTTAAAGGCCCTATCTCCAAATACAGTCACATTGTGGGTGAGGGCTTCAACGTATGAATGGGGGGGGTGGTATGCAATTCAGTCCATAATAAATTGTATGAGCTTAGACTAAAAGTAGTCTATGGAAACACAAGGGAAGGACAGACAAGAGAGACTTTGGAAGGACAGATGGAAAATATTTATGAAGGGTAGAGAGGAATAAGACAATACATCCCCATTCCAAAGGCAATGGGGTGGTGGTGGGAGGTGATGGACATGCCTCCCAGAACAGAACAGACCCCTTGGCAGGACTTACTTTGCCATTATCCTACCCGCCCCCACCCCACCCTGTTCTCTCCTGAAGGATAACTAGTGCATTTTCCAATGCAAAAACAACCTACCTTTTATTATATGAGAATTGTTAATACCAAATATAAAGAGTTTTTATGAGTTGTACAAGAGACTATAACTACGGGACATAGGATGAAATTAAATGAAGGGATTCAGACTTTAGCAAAAAGATGATAATATTGAGCTCTGTCAAACAGGATAATATTCAGTTTCCAAAGGACTTAAGAGCAGCTACATTCATTCAGTGACCCAAATCCAGTTTCAATATTACACAGAAGCGTGTTCAGCAAACTACTGTCAAAAGCCTTGAAGCCCTTTCCTTTTTCATCTGATTAGAGATACCCAAGGTCCAATGTCTGTGGCTAGTCCACCATAATGTCCCACCACCCAGTCTTTGTGGTAACCCTTCATCATTTCAACTAAAAGCTAATTCAATCAAAAACCTGAATATTATTTACAAGATGGCTTAGATAACATTCCCCAGAAGCAGACCCTGAGATGAGGATTCACACACATGTGATTTATTAAATATATGCTCCCAGTGGAGACTGGCAAGGGAGTGGGGAAGCAGGACAGAAACAAGAGGAAGCCACACAAAGGTGCACGCTTGGAGTAGAGAAGCTTCATCTGGGTCCCTCAGGGGACTCTAATGGCCAAGGGTCTCAGAACTGGGGCAAAGGGGCTGGGCTTCCCTCCGTCATCCACCCATCATTAAAGGCTGCGCCAGAGCAATTTCCAGACACCACAGCAGATCCCCAGCCACTTCAGTCTCTCCAGCTGTTGGGGCAAATTCTAGTGGCTCTAGTGAAACTGTTCTAGAAAGGAGTCCAGACACCTTCTGTTGGCAGAGAAAGCACAAAGCCAGTGGAATGTAAAACCAATGGAAAGGATTTCAAGGTGATCTGGGCAACCACACATGCCCTAATTCACTCATTCTATGAAAATATATATAAAGGAAAAAGTCACAGATGTGCACAAAGATTTCACTTTGCACGTTTGTTGCAGTGGAATTTAAAGTGGATGTGTCACTAAGATGTTTCTGGCTAGGATGCCTTCCCTGTAGTTAAGGAATAACACCCTTTATACTCTTCCTCCAAACAAAATCAGAAACCACAACTCAATCTTGGTTCAGTAATAAACTGAGTCCGCTCATTCCTGTAATACAAGGTCCAGGAGTAGTTCAAGTTTCCACCATAGCTCTATGTGGGCTCAGCTGCATTTTCCACCAGTTCTCCTGCCTCTGTCTTTCTCCACATGCCAACTTTATTCTTAACTTGGCTTCCGCATGACTTTCAAAAAAAAAATGGCTACAGCTCTTATAGAAGGGGAGGGATTTTTCTCTTTCCCCAACCACAGAACACCACACTGCAGATCACTGTGATTGAATTCACTTAGATTCCTTGCTCACTCCTGAGCAAATCACTAAGGCAATGGCCATGGGGCTACAATGAGCAGTTCACACCAAACAGGGCTTATTTGGGGCGGGTAGAGAGAAGGAAAATCCCACCCAAACCACATAGATGATTAACAGCAGACAAGAAGTTCTAAATAGCTACCAAAGCAGGGAAAACCTGATGATACTCTAAATATCCAAAAGTAGGACTTTGGCTTTACAAGTTAAGGCATTATCATTCAATGGAATACTATACATCCATTTAAAACATGTATAGTACAAAAAGATGGTCGAAATGTGCTTTACATGGAAAGAGTAGACTATGGAACTCTAAGATACACAGCCCATTTATTAACAACAGTTATCTCCATGTTATGGCATTTTGTTTGGCTTTCATGATTTCCATGTTAAACTTGTACTCATGCTTTTCCATATTTTACAAAAATTCTATTAAAAAGTATATTACTTTGTAAAAAGAAAAACTTCCATTCCATTATCTTCCTGCTTTTTAAGGGTCTGCATGTTTCTCCTATCACTAACCCTCCAAAATAGACAAGCTAGTTTTTTTTTTTTAAGAAATAACTCCAACAAGATAAAGTGATGTGCCCAAGTTCTGAGAGTCAATTTTTACAGGAGTTATTAAAGTCAAGGTATCTGGGCTTCTATTGCAATTCTGTTCCAAATTTCCATGTTCCATCTTGCCTTCCCTGTAGCTAAGGAGTATCGCTGTTTACACCTTTCCTCCAAACACAATCAGTTCCAACAAAGAGGCCTCTCCACTAGGCACCAAAGAGGCTCACCATTTCAAAGAACGGCCAGTGCCAGTCCCTTTTTCTACTTCCCACAGAGTAGACTAGGGACCCCTGATAAAGAGGACTAATAGTGACACACAATAAATGAAGTTCACCGAGAAGCCCCCAGAATTGGTGCATGGCCAATAGCCGGCGCCTATCCTGCTGGAACATGAAGCCTGACTCCTTTGCCATAGGTTGTTTTCGTGTGTTACTTTAATTATTGGTGCCTGTGTGGCAGAGAATTGATTCAACCACCAGGGAGCAGGAACTTCTCTTGGTTCAAGGGCCCAAAGATATGCTGCACTGACTTTCTCATGTCTCCATCAAAAATGGTGCCAATCCTCCTCTTGGAAAAACAGCATGTGGGGGAGATAAAAACACCAGATCTATGCCAGTAGTGAACCACACACTGGCATTTACATAGATAATCGTCACACCCTCACAGCCAGCACCAAATCTCTCAAAGCCACTAGGAATAGTTTTATATCCTTCATGCATTTTCTATAATGTATGAGCCTTATTCTAAATTTGGGCCCTATTTGGACTGCCCAGTCCCTCTGTAATGGATTGAAAACTTCAAACTTCTGTAGCTCCAACATCAACGACCCTCTTGGAGGACATTCCCCTGATGTGCGGTAGCACCGAGTGCCGGGCTCACCCAATCAGATGCACGTGGCAAGATTACTTCTGTCCCTTGGCGTGTGAATAATTCTGGCCAATTGGCTGCAAGTGGTAGGGACACATGTCATTTCTGGACCAAAGCACTTGACTGACAGACTCAGTCTGCCCCACGTGCACCTCCACCACAGACGTACGTGTAGAGATCGAGGTGCCACAGGACCCAACAGCCTTTACCATTGAGCCAACCTCTGGAAGAGTTCCCCAGACCCACAGGCAACATTAGGTAATGAAAAGTACATGCTTGTGTCTTCAATACTTAACCCTGTGTTGACTGTTACAATAACATAACCAGCCTGCCTTTACTAATACGAATGTTTACTATGGGTCAGACACAGGGCTTGGGCCTGCACGTGCATGATCTCACTTACCCTTCAAAAGGACCTATGATTCCACTTCACCGATGAAGAAATAGAGAGGTTAATTAGCTTGTCAAAGATCACAGCAACTAAGTGATGGAACCAGGATTAGACGCCAAAACTCGCGCTCATAACTACTACATGGCTACTGTGGGACGGAGTTAAAAATAAAGCAAAGCAGCTAACGATGAGCTACATAATAAGCAGCTGAGTCAAAAGGAGAGAAGAAGGGAACAAAAGAGCCTAAGGACCAGAATTAAGAAAAAAAACCTAAGGATTAGAAGAAAATTACGCACTTTTAGAAAACGGCCTAATACATCAGCTCCCAAAATAATGTTCAGCGATTTAACTGTACCAGGAGAAGTTCACAGGTTAAAAACCACAAATGAATAAACAAACTGTTACCTTAACTGAATCACATTTGTGTAAATGGAGCATTTCCCAGTAAAGATGAGTATAGGAAAGTTTTGCCTGTTTTAAAGACTAAGAACAATTGCCTGTTTTCCTATCCGAGGGAGACTGAACAATTTCTCCTCACAAAATATTTCATTTCCAATTACTCTCCAGATGCCAATCTTCCTAGAAACCCAACAAAAAAGTCAGAACAGTAAGTTTTATTGATCATTCGTTTAGCATGTAATCAGACTTGGTGTTCCATTGGATAGGAAATCAAAGAACCCAAAGCTATAAACTGAACCAAAGTAATTACGGAGAGCCTCAAAATGCAGACACATATATTACCACTTAAGAAGTTTTTTTCAGGATACGATGACAAATAAACATCTCTAGAACTTAATAAAGAATATATATCTAAATCCAAAATTTCAAGCAGTGAACATAAAAGATGATTCTTTGGTAAATTAGAATTCACATTTTCTAATAATGTTGGAGAATATCTACATTTATACACATTTGTGTATATTTTATTATGTGTTAAGGAAATTCAGTTGGAAAAATCAATATAAATGTAACCCTGTCTTAATATTCTTAAAGTTTAATTCCTTCTAAATATTGATGATGAATATACCTATTTTAACTTGAGCCAAAACTATGGATTTGGTTTAGAATTTATGGGACAGTTTAACTTGCTTAACTTGTCATAGTCTCAGTATCCACCTGCCTTCCCTCCTGTGTATCATTCCTGGTTTCAGTTTCCATCCTTTTCTGACCTATAGCCCTTATGCTTTTTCATTAGATTCAGGGCTGAATTCCAGCAGAGCACAGAGTCCCCCACTTGAAGAGACGGGGTGCCATCTGCATTCTTTACTGAGCTGTGCCTCTAAACACATAAAAAAAGCCCAAGGGAGAAAAACTGAAAGTGGGTTACCATCTATGAGCAGGTTGCAGAAGGTCATGTCCATAGCACAGAAACACTCTAAAATAATTCCAAACTTCATGTTTCACATATTGTTGCATTTTTTTAAAGCAATTAAAAGACAAAAATGACAGCTTCTTAAGTGGGAAGAGATCCAGTAATGAACTACCCATCCACCCTTCTCTCCCACGTCTTTCCTGCACACAATTGTCACTCTAGTTTGACTTCTCAGGGATCCCAACACACCATGCTGGCATATATTCGCACCCCTCTGCAAATGCTCTTCCCCTGATTTTTCTTCCTGTCCAGATCCTACATATCCTTCAGAACCCAGTTCAAGTGCCACCTCCACCTGGAAGCCCAGAATCTATCACTGGAAACAGGCTGACCAGCCACCAGTAGGGGGATAGTGAACACTGTTGATGTCTTTCTTCCCCTCCCGTCTCCAGCCACGCTGCTTGGGCAGAATATCCCCCAGCCCCAGTGCAAGCCAGCCCACATAATCCCATCCCCCAGCCCTTGCTACAATGATTCTATCACTTACGAGCAATGACTCAGCTCATCAGTTAGTGGCAAACCCTGACTACAGTGACTGGTTTAGTTTAATCCAATCAAGGTGAAAGCAGAGCTTTGGTTTGATGGCTTGGGGAGAAGATCTCTGTCTGGAAAGTTCAGGACTATGGTCTGAATTGCATCCTCCCAAAATTCATATGTTGTAGCCTGCAATTTAATGAGTTATATGGAACATACATATTTCTCAGATATATTTGGTCTTTGTTCACAGTTCCTGGAAAGACTTATGAGTCAGAAAGGTGAAATGGGTGTCCTGTTATGTTAATGGAGAATCTTTGGGACCCCACCCAAGGGTGGCTGGTTGTCAGAAGAACCAACCCTGTGAACAGAGGGGGGGAACTCTCGCCCCCCCACCCCCAACCTCTGGAAGCGGACAGGGCAGAGGGGCTGGAGGTTAAATCAGCCAATGGCCAATGGCTTCGTTAATCATGACTGCAAAGAAGCCTTCATAAAAACTCTAGAGAAGAGCATTTTGCACTCTCTCTCTCTCTCATTTGCATCCTGCTTCCACATGAATGCTTCCACATGCAACCCAGTCAGGCCCCAAGATCCACAGGAGAGAAGCCCCTTTATTTAGGACCTTGCCTCATATATATCTTCATCTGGCTATTCGTATCCTTGCACAGTATCCTTTATTAAACTGATAAAGATGTTTTCCTGAGTTATGTGAGCTGCTCAAGCAAATTAATTGCACCTGAGGGGAGGTCATGGGCACCTCTAATCTGTAGCTGTTCAGTAGGAAGCACTTGCTACTGGTGTCTGGAAGTGGGGGTGGGAGGGGTGGAGGGCAGTCATGCAGGATGGAGCCCTTAACTGGGGAATCTGGTGCTCTCTTGGGTATAGAGTCGGAATTGTGTTGAATTCTCAGATACCCTGCTGGTGTTTGAGAATTGCTCAGTGTTTCACACAGGAACCACCCCTGCTCACCCCCACACCCCCACCACCAACACACACACACACACACACACACACACACACATATATTGGAATTAGACCCAATAACCCAAACAGATTTGGTGTTGAACACTAAACCCTACCCTCAATGTGATGGTATTCGAAGGTGGGAGCTTCAGGAGGTAAGGAGGTTTACGTGGTCACGAAGGAGAGGCCCTCACAATGGGCTTGGCGTCCTTACAAGAACAGATACCAGAGAACTTGCTTCTCTCTTCCTCCACCCACAGGTAGCAAGGTGAGGACAGGTGAGGACACAGAGAGAAGGCAGCCATCTGCAGGCCAAGGAGAGAGCCCTCACCCTACTGGAACCCTGCTGTAGTTTAGAGAATTCGAGTCTCTAAAACTGTGAGAAACACATGCCTGTTGTTTAAGCCAGCCATGCTGTGGTATTTTGTTAAGGCAGCCTGAGCTGAGACATTCAGTAAGCAGGTGTGATGCCTGAAACAGGAGCAGCCATTCTTGTCTGGTGAAGAAAGCCAGCCGGAGGGTGGAGAAGACAGACCAGCCCCCACCCCCACCCCAAGGGAAGGAAATGGAAATGCTGCCCTCATGACATCACACTTAATCCTGCTTGAAGTTTGGGTTTCCTTCACTTGCAAATAAAAACTTCCTAACATGTAGAAATCATATATGCACAAGGATAGAATTTAAAAGAAAACATGAAAAACAGATTGAATTTTAGAGGAGAGAGATTGGTGGGTTCTCTTATTTCAAAATCAGTTTCATGAAGGGCTTATAAAGTGCCAGGTAGGCGCCTTATCTCATTTAATCCCCATTTTACAAGGAAGAAACTAACTGCAACTTTTATGTTGTTCGTTCTATAATTTAAAACTTGTACGACAATAATTGAGCTGTTAGAAAGACTGCTTTATCTGCTCCTGGAAACCATCCTCCTACAGAATATAAGAGTACAAAGGTTGGTTGATAGGAAAGAATCAAGTTATACAAGGTATGAAGGGTAGAGGGACACTCTCTTATCCAAACAGGTTTACAAAGGGAAGGTGGGTCCAGCTGAACCCAACATAAATATCACTGCATCTTACCCTCTATTACTACAGTAACATCAATATGGTTCACAGGAAAGATGACCACAATACTAGGGACATAGTAAGGATTCAATAAATATTTGAGTGTCATAAACAACCATGTAGTTCATCCCTGCAATGAATTTCATTCCTTTCATAGTGTTTGTTCAGGTGCTTCTGTTCAGATAGTTTCAGTTTGAACATTCCAATATGGAAAATAGTGGGAATTATACTGGCCTGAATCCAGGTCACACTGGTATCATGACTGTATCTGGAAGTCTTTGGTCTTTTAAAGTGTTGTGCTAGAAAGCTTCCATCTGCCACTAGACACCCACTCCCTACCCTTTCTACCCTGTGACCTGTATGGACTATGTTGACAAGCTTCCAGTTTCATCTGGCCAATGGAGAGGCCAGATAGTAGACAGGAGAAAGCTATCAAAACATTTACCCCAGCATTCCCTCTGCAGGGCCACCACAGGCTGATTGCCTCCATCAGCCACTTCCATACAGCAGGCCCCACCTCCAGACCCCAGGAGCTGCTGTCTCTACGAGGATAGTAGTAACTAGTAACTAGACCCACCCCACCAGACACCCCACTCTTTCAGCCCAGCATACTGCATAGTCATCTGTGATTCTTCTCTGTGCATATATAAATAATCCTATCAAATTCACTACAGATTATCCAATTATGGGATGACATTTGATTTTTCCAGGACACTGACTGATCCCATATGACAAAATGGTGCCCAGTCGATTTTATAACACAACTTGCGGTCAGGAAGGATATAGAGGCCCTTTTAGCAAAATAAGACCTCAAAGTTATACTCCTGTGGGGTACATAGCTCACATGTTGACTTACACCTTGCCATGAAGTTTTTCTCATCAGTAGAGATATCTCCTAGTAGATAAAAAAAAAAACTCTTAAATATCCATAGAAACCAAAAGACGGTGGGGGTGGGAGTAAGTAACTCATCCAGTATAAAGGCCACCCTGACTTCTTTTCTATCCTCCACCACAATCAAGATACTAAGTGTCACCCTCCCCAAAAATGGAAATTAGTAGCGGAGAGAGAATACTGTAATTAACATCCTACTGTGCAGGTCAAAGATGGAGGAATCTAGGGAAAGGCACAGCGTGGGAACAGAAGGAAAATGGGAAGCACTAAAAGGGAACTGGCCCTGAGGTTGGGGGGCAGAGGAGCTGAGCAAGAGGAAGTGTGCTCATGACAGAGTGGCCCCCACCAGCTGGAGGAACCTCCACATGGAGATGTCCATACCAACCACTCTGGACGGGTCACACAACTCCAAGGAGCATCACGCACTGTGTTAGTCAACAGAACGGCCATAAGCAGAACCCTGCTTCATCTCACTCAGATCTCATGTTCCCATGTGGCACCTCGGAATGATTTAGCTAGACTAGATGTCATGCCCTACTTTTCAACCTCAGGCTTCTATAATTGGATTACATCACAATGAACATGAAACAGACTGAACCTTTGAGGGTGTGTGTGTGTGTGTGTGTGCGCGTGTGTGCATGTACTCTGTCAGCTTACTTCCAATCACCAAAAGGTTCAGAGGATCCTTTCATGTAAGTAACGAGCAGGGGAAGAGGGTGAGTACAGGACTAGCCTCAAAAGCAGCTGCAGTGTACGTGCATACATAATCGGAATGGTCTGCCTTCATAAAACTCTGGATCTTCAGGCGCTTTTGGAAAAACTCATCAGCCCGACAACGCTGGGGTCACAGTCCCAAAAAGCCACCCACTGGGGCTAAGTAACAACCTTATGCTTCAGACAAGGCCTTCCGCCATCTGCCTTACTTACTTTAAATTCTGGCTTCTAGAACCATCTGAGTGGGCCAAGCCTGAAAACTCAGAATAAGTTCCTGACCTCCCCCTTCTCCTTCCCCAGGAAGGAACTACAAGACACTTGCCAGCTGATACAGTGACCTTTAAGGCACACCCTGACGAACAGTGAAAATATTCACACCCTCATGGCTGAGAGACAATCTCCTGGATCATAAGAAGTAGTGTCAGCTTAACGGTAACGACAGTAACGAACAGTAGCTCTCCTGGATTATACGAAGACTTCTAAAGAAAACTGTAGTTTAAATTCCATTCTCTCTGTTTTAAGAGTCCAAATTCATGTAGAGCCATTCTGCAAAAACTCCTTAACTTTCAAGTGGTGCAGCAGTTTAGGTGTTGCTCTGCACTAAAGCCAGACTGGGTCTCCGACTTCTCCACCCATTCCCAGTCCCACCCCAGTCAGTGCTGAGAAACTGCCCTCAACTTCAGTCGCTTGCGTAGGTCCGGATTCGCCCCATAGTCACCCTCCTTTGGAGTTGTTACGTCCAGCTCCACTGGGCTTCAGATGGGAATCAAGGAGGAAAACACAGAAACTTTTCATGAAACAAACAGGGAACCACCCCTTTTAAAACTGTCAGTAGTGCTGTTAGAGTAGGCAGGTAGATAGACAGGAGCAGGCAAAGAGAAAGGAGTAGGTGCACCCCCCAGTCTCGGCCTCCCTGCCTCCCTTAGGCCAGCCACTTTACGGTTCAGCACAAACTGGTGAGCAAGAGATATGATCACTGGCACCTTCCTGATTTTAGAGCATGCACACTTAAGGAAAACCTTTTCGCTAATAATCCTGAGGCCATTACAGTATCACTGTCATATCATTTACACTGCAGTTTTAGCTCCACTATGGATTTTGCTTAGACGCTCATCGGGAAGAATGATGAACACAAACTTGCGCAAAGAGGCTGAAGGGGAGGAAGCAAGACAGATGCAAAGGGTGATGTAAGAATGACAAAATGGGAGGGGAGAGACCAAATAGACCCCCACAAAAGACACGATGTAAAACCCAGCTCTAGGGCAGCCCACTCCTGTCTTGGAAGGATATTTTCCTTTTACTTTGCTATGTAAAAAACCCTTGTGGCTTTAACTCTGTCGGGTCTCGACTGAATTCTTTACTTCAAGAAGACAAAACCAAGGAATTCCACACTCCACCACCCAGTAACAGCGCGACCAGGGCGAACAGAAACAAGGACAGTCTTGATAAAGCCGTGGCTAACACCTCAGCCCAACAGCTGCAAAGTGAAGAGGAGTTTGTTTGGCTTTATGTCTCAGTCTGACATCAAACTCTGAAGACTGTTGCTTTGAGACAGAAGTCTAAGCCAAGGTAGAAAACTGGAATGGAGAATGTCAGCTTAACAGAGCCAGAAGGAAGCTGAAAGGCGCTTTAGGAGGTCAGGGGCCAGGTTTCTGAAATACCAGACTGCTAGCATCAGGCATGAACTCAAATTACATCTAACCTTATTCAAAGATGAGGAAGTGGAGCCCAGAATCGTGAAATGTTTTGGCCAGGCCATCTGTCTCGTTAGCCTCTGCTCCCCAGCGCTCAGCACTCAGTGCCTGGCACATAATAGCAGGTGGTTGATTAGCTGGCAGGTTGGTTAAATGAAAATATGGCAGAACTGGAACTGAAACTCAAGACAAAGGTTTTATAGCTACTGTTTCTCAACCCCAGTGATTATCAGAATTACCTGCAGAAACTTTTTAGATAGATGCTTGGACCCCACCCAGGGGGAATCAGAATCCTCAGATCGGGGAGCCTGATGTTAACAACCTCCCTCCATTCATTCAGGTTTAGCAACCATTGCCCTGAACGATGCCGCCTCTCAGTAGCTGACCCACCTAAACAGTCGGCATTTATTCCATGTCAGATGGCTACAAAGCCACATCTCCTTTTAGAGTGATAAGTCAATGGTCTCCCAAGTCAACAATGAAAATTTTTCTTTAAGGACACAATTTTCATGGCAGTTTTACTTCAATAACAAAGCGCTTAACCCAGCTTGTAGTAAAGGATGAATGTTGACTTTGAAACAGGATTCTATCCCTCTGAAATGGCACAGGATTAATTAGCAAGGGGAAACATATACAGTGTGGACACGCAGGACTTCATCACAAAACCACGCCACCCAGCCGGCCAGTGAGGCACCGTATGGTCTGCATAGAAGGGTCCTGGCAGATATTCTGGTCTAAGGGAGGTGCCATGGGCAAGGCACAGAAAACAACAATTGAAAGGTCTGTATGAATGCAACGAATCGGGTATTATTTTTATTCAAAAGATAAACTGAGTCTTACTTCAATAACAAAGTGTGAGTTTTTATTTTTCTCCCATTAGAATCCTTGTCTCACTTGAGGTCTGGAATTCATCATAGGCTGGCTCGGACCTATCTGGGGTCTCTTATGAACAGGGAAAGCACCTACGTGTGGGCCATAACAAATCAGAGGGTAATATGTTAAACTAGACACCACTCTCAAAGGTTTATTCCAAGGATAAGCACATTTAAGTTCACAAGGTTCTTTGAGCAACCAAGGAAAAAGATAAGCTGCGCATCTGGTCCTATTAACAACGTCTTTCCTTTTCATTTGTGCTCATACCCACAAGATTACAAGCAGCTATGTAGCCTGCTTCATTCATTTATTCGTTTAAATTTATGTAAGAAAGTAAACACTGGGCCCTCTCACTTTTCTTTTTAGTAAGTCTACATTCCTATATTTAAATAAGAAGGGAGAGAGAAAGTCAAATAAGACATCTCTTTGTCCTTGCTTAAATCTAAATCTGTAACTCCTTTATAATAAAATGTATTCCAAAAATCAAGTGTGAGGGGCTTTAATGGACAACACAGTGACAATATTTAATACTGTATTGTATGCTTGAAATTTGCTGAGTAGATCTTAAGTGTTCTCATCACACACAAAAAGTAACCATGCAATGTGACAGATGTTAATTAGCTTGACTGTGGTAATCATTTTATAATGTATACATATATCCAATTATCACCTTAAGCATATACAATTTGTGTCAATTATATCTCAATACAGCTGGAGGGGGAAAAAGACAAATCTTCAAGCAGGGAGAGATGGCTCTGTCCTGGAGGTACCATCAATAACAACATCCCCCATTCCTGGCACCGTGTCTTTCTCAAGGCCTCTGGCCCACTATAAGAACTCTATGAAGTCCAAGTAGAACTTTTTAAATTATCCAGCCCTCTCAATTCCTGAAAGATAGGAAAGAAAAAGTGAGGCAATGGGAGAGACTATGGCAGTAAGAATAGTGCTGAAGCAAAAACACACACCAATAAACACAAGCAAGTTCAGAGCCGGGGCCACTGCGGAGTCTTAAACTGGGCCCATTGTGCTTTGATCCTGCAGTAGCACATATGGTCGTCCATTAGCAGGTCTCAGAGCTGTGGGCAACGTTACCATACCACATGCGCTGATCGCAACAACCGGGCTGATTTATGTTAGTGAGCACAAAGGTTTTTCTTTGTATTTCATCTCCTTGTTATTTCAAGAGGAATGTGAGGGTAGATTTATTCTGCCATTACAGAGACGCTTCCTAGAGTTTGTTTGTTTAAAGTTGATAGTTTCCAGTAGGGTGAAGCAGATCTGTGCCCTGCAAAAATTTGGTGAAAGCTAGGACTTCCTTTTCCTCCTCCTTCCCCAAAGTGAAAGCAGATTTACCCTTCTCCCCACCCCCACTTGAAGGTCATTCTACAACCATGGACAAAGAGCCAAGCCAAGAATATGGCAGAGAAGAGTCCTTCTACATTCATACTTCCATGTGGCCTCTCCCGTTCTTTCTACTTCTTTTCTCTGGCTAGAAGTAGGAACTCTAGCCAGGAGCGAAGGAGTGAAAGACTTAACAAGGTTAATCAGGGAAATCCCAAGGATGTCAAATAACAAGGTAGAACGTAGTAAGTAGGCAGAAATTCTGGAGAGCTTCATCTCCCTAGCAGAGTCTGTCATTCCCCTGAAGCTCCACCCCAAACTCCCAGCCAATAATCAATGGCAAAATTGAAGTGGTCAGAAGACAGATGAAAGTGGGGGTGTTGATAATGGCACTCAGAGATAGAGGGTATTATTGCTTGTGAGATGTGCAAACAAGATATCAAGAGTTGTCACCACTGGCCCCACAGGATTCAGTCACCTCTGGCCCTTGGAGGCTAGAAAACCATTTATCTCAGATATCTCTAATTCACTAGGTGCCCCCCATTCTGAACCCAACCACCCAGCATCCTATATCCCATAATAGCCTAGAATTGCACCTGTCCTCCCAGTGAAGGTCTCCAAAATTCTCTTTCATCAGATCTCTTGCTTTCTCTAATCAATAGACATTAAATAGATAGAAAGCATTCTCATGATTAAACTAATTGGCCCTCAAGTACAAGTGGCTGACAGCCATTCTAGAGCTAGTCTCCATTGCCATGTGGACTGTTGGTAGTAAGAATGAATTTCTGATTGGTAAAAAGTCAAAAGGTAGGACAGTGGGAAGAGACTCCCCTTAGGCACTGTGGGGAAGCAGCATATTTTTAGACCAGACTAAATTGATTACACTACCTCATACACACCCCCCACTTACTCTCCTCCTCACTACTCTTTCCTGAGAGATCAGGAGTAGGAGGGAGCTCTGAGTGAGCAATAAAGTCAAGGGCAATGACCCAGTGTTTGGAGGAGTCTTTATTGTTTAGCTAACAAATCTCCTTATGTTACAATGGAAAATAAAGTTCCTTGCTCTCATCCACCTCTCTTTAAAATTGATGATGTGCTTTAAAGACTCAAATGCTGCCTCTTTTAAGTATTCTGAAAAGCAGGTTTTTGAAAACACATGTTGTAAAGAAGTTACAAGTACAGCTTTAGACTCAAGCAGACTCAAGTTCAATTCTGGCCTTTGACATTTACTACCTGGGTGATTTAAGGTAGTTACAACCCTTCTAAATTTCAGTTCTCTCATCTGTAAAGTGGGGTTATACATAGCTGTGTTATGGATGCCTTGAGAGGATTCAATAAGATAAAGTCTGCAGACACTTAGCAAAGTACCGAGGACATTATGAGTATTCAATATCCATTGGTTGCTGTTGGATGGAGCTGTGGTCACCCACCTACGCTCATTCCCACCATGCTGAGCACTGGTTGAGACACGGTGTGTCACCTCCTCCCTCTCCGCAGTACCATACACAGAGTGTACACACGATGCTTGCTGAACCGAGCAGGAAGCCCAGTGAGCACAACTAAGTCGTTCCACAGGTATTTGTTAGACACTTACTATGTGCACAGAGTATCTTAAACTCAGGAGATAAAACTGCAGAGAAAACAAACTCCCTATAGAGTTTACGTTCTAGTGGTGAAAGGTAGATTAAAAAAAAGACAAGTGATCATTTTAGATGATGATACTAAGAAGCAATATGAACTACTGAACATTTAAGAGGATTCCAAAGTGGAGAATGACTTGGGGTGGGAAGCAACTTAGTATAGGGTCATTAATGAAATCATCTCTGAACAAGGGGCACTAAGTCTGAGAACTGGATGATAAGGGTTAACCAGGAGTGTTCTTAGCAGCAAGTATAAAAACCCAGAGTCAGGCAGGAGCTTTTAGTATTTGAAGAACACAAAAGAAGTCAGTATGGCTAAAGCACAGTGTGTGTGTTGGGCGGGGGGGATGTGGAGGGGAGGGAGCATATGATGTGAAGGTGGGGAAGTATATGGCCAAAGACAGGGGCTAGGAAAAGCTAGGGTAAATAGCTTGAATTTTATTCTAATTACGATAAGAAAGCATCAGAAAGTTTTAAATAGCTTCTCAGAAAAGATGTCTGCTTGGTGCATAATTAGGTGATGGAGCAAATGAGGCTATTCTGGCTCCTGCATAATTATTTCATGCTAATATAGCATGCAAGATTGTCAATGCAACCAGGTACTTTTGTGGTTGATATTCAGAGTTGTATCCAAGGAATGCATTTCCTCAATTAGAAAAAAAAATCAGAACTTGCTTTTAACTACAGAGAATAGAATATTAGATCAAATCTATCAATTCATTCAATGGAGGAAGGCTATAAACATTTAAGGGAGTGAGGTGGGTAATCTTTGAATGCTTTGAATCCCAAATGCTTTCTCAATCAAAAAAAAGTGGTAAAATCTTGTAAGTTTGATGTTAGGCGACCCTTTTTCTCTTCTTTGTATTAGAAATCAAACACAACATTTGCTAGGATTCAAACCTAAGTTCTGGGAAGTAAAGTTTTATAGAGATTCATCTAAACCTCAATAACCCAGAAAAATGATTAACTCCTGGGAAAGGGAATATGCCATACTAGTACTGTATTACTCCATGTCTCATCTGGAAAACAGAAACCACTCTAGGTATCTCAGAGGAAATTTGATTCAGGAAATAGAAAAATCTGAGAATTGACAGAAAAGGGAACAGGTGAACTGAGCCCGAGTAATTGCAAGACTCTGCTCCCATCACTAGGCTAGAGGAGGGAAAAGGAAAATGTTAATCAGAGTCCACGGTCTCTATGCCATTGCCAGGGCACGCACTGCTGGTGTTGGAACCACAGCCATGGTGTCTTTGCAGAAAGTCTGGAGCCTAACCGTGGCCAGAACAGTCAGTTTCCACAGGAGCTTTGTTGCTAGAGTACCCATTGGCAGGACGACCGAGGTCTAGACCCATCTACCACCACTATTGCTTCTGCTGTGCTTGGGAAGCCCAGGAAGGATGATCTTCCTTCCTCCTGCCTCCTAGTCTTCCACCAGTGCACCCCCTTTGTGGATAATAACTGGAAGCCATTCGGTAAGGGACTTTTTGAAATGTAGTCTGCAGACTTCTAGCCCCTCGGCAATACACAGTGCATGGAATGGAAATGGAGCCAGGATCCAAAAGATAAATGGCACTTCTTAGTTTCCACTGTTAGAAGTCCTAGGAAGCCAAGATAACTAAAGGCTGCCTGGATATGTTCTGAAAAAGTGTTTGGGTCTAAAGAGAAGGAAGAATCTGAAAATCCAGAGAATGGAGGAAGATAGTTCGTGAGACAAGCAACAGATTTAATGGTTTCTTTGTATCCCATCTCTTCCTCAAGCTACCTTCCTATACCAGTCAATCTATTCTCAAGAAACCAACCAAGCCTTGCTCACTCTAAAGTGTAAATGATTGGTAACAGTTTCAACAACAGGCAGTAGAGTAGGCAGGAAAAATTTTGGAACAAAAATTATTTTTTAAGGAGTGCTTAAGATGCTCTATATACAAGGATACAAAATCTCATCTTATACACAATCTAAGGGAGAAATGTATGGTTCAAATAAATAAAATGCAATGTAGAAGATACTAAAGATAAATACAACGTAATATCAGCACAATGAAAACTGATCTAGAGCAGAATTTCTCAACCTCAGAATTACTGACATTTTAAGCCAGGTAATTCTTTGTTGTGAGAGTCTGTCCTGTATATCATAGGATGTTTAATGGCATCCCTGGCCAGTAGCACTTCCGACTTGTAACAACCAAGAATTTCTCCAGATATAGCCAAATGTTTCCCAAAGAGCAAGATCAAAAAGAAACTTAAAGTGTCTTAGACAAACATAAGTGAAGCATGAGAGAATATGAAGGAATTGCTAATGAAGGAGGAAGAGAGGGGACTGCAGGCAAGAGCACACATCATATGCTAAGGCACAAATGCAAAAACCAGCAATGGGCTGGCGCGCAGGATGTGAGGAAGAGAAGGGAGAGATAAAGCTGGGAGGCAGAAAGTGTTAACTATGCCAGGCTCGAAGTTTGAACTTTAATCTCTAGACAAGAGGTAGCCACTGAAGGATTTTGAGTAGGACAGTGATTTATTCAAATTCGCATTTTGGAAGCATTTCTTTGGTGTCTGGGTGGATAACAGAGTAAGGGTAGAGGCATGCAACGAAAGAAACCTGGTTAACTGTGCCATCATCCTGACAAGATAATAAGGATCATATGAAAGCCATAAAGGCAAGGTGAGATATACTTAGGAGAGGGAATCTATATAATTTACTAAGTGAATGTGTAAAGTAAGGAAAATGAGGAATACAAAAAATTCAGGTCACAGGTGGGAAAACGGATCGGGCTGAGAAGTGGGTCCTACTTTGTGTATGTGAAGTTAAAATGCAGAGGACATCCAGGTCCAGGCATCCAGTAGGTAATTATATATATATATATGTATGCACACACACACATAAATATATGCCTGTTGCTCAGGAAAGAGATCGGGGCAGATCTGTTCAGGAGTCTTCAGAATAGGCAGCAATGGACCCGCCCATGACCGGCATCCTGGAGGGAGAAAGAGAGCAGGATAAAATACTCTGGAACAGACTGCAGGGCCACATTAACATGAGAAAGGGAGAAGACAAGGAAGAAAAACCTCACAATGATTCTGAAAAGAAACCAAGGGATAGAAGAAACGAGAACTAGTAGGATAACAGCATCCAACAGAAGAGAAAGTGAGGACAAGTAGGTAACAGTGTAGAAAAACTAAGCAAAACAAGGATTAAAAACTGACCCTGGGATACAGTGATCAGGAGCCCCTGCCAACTTTTGCCAAGGTGACATCAGGGGGGTCGGAGAATCTGCTTGTAACAAGCAAGAGTGAAGGAAAAACTAGAGTACAAATGAAACCCTTCTTTGCATACGGACAACTCTTTCAAAAACCATAGCACTGCTATGACAATTTCAGTGACAACATTGAGCCTGTTTATAGGCTGAGAACGGCCCCAGAGAAGGGATGGTTCATAGTGATCAGTCTTTGAAGCAAAGGGAGTGGAACTGAAGGACACCGTCAGTGGGAAGACTGATTTGAAAGGAGGGAAGGATATCACTGACCCAGGGCTGGGTTTGAAGTAGACATGTTCAAGTGACAGAACGTTCATGCCTCTGAGAAATAGAAGGCAAGGCCATACGCTAAGAACAAGATCAAATGAGGTGCTTTGAGAAGAACAGCTAGATTGGGCATTCTACAAAGGAGCAAACATTTCTAATAACTACCATGGGAAGGTGGGGAGAAATCAGAACCACAGAAGTCTGACCAAGCAGCTTTGAGAACCTGACTGCAGTCTGAACTCACTTGTTTTCAGAGGGGCTACTTTGTAGGGATGTGCAATTTTTCTGGACTGTACTCAGCAGCTCAAATTAGGAATACACTGAGTCTGGGTGGACCCCAACTGCATTGTCCAATAGATAGCGTAGAAATTATGCTGTCAGAGCTTCCAGGTTTGGCCTTTAGACATTGGCCACTTCTACTTCTTGTCTTTGTAATACTCACTCTTGGAGCCCTGACCAACTGAGATAGAGCATAGAGCGGGGAAATGGGACAAGGTCATGCCTTGTAAAATCAACTTAGCCTGCAAAAAAGGACCAGCTTATTCTTTAACTTAACCTGTATGCTGTTCTTCCTCTTCTTCCAGCCCCTTAATTAAGTAACTTTGTACCAGGAAGAGACACCTCCAGAGTGAAAATGAGCCTACATGAGTAAGGAACGTTGAGATACAGATCATCACATCACTTAAATAACCCTATTCTCAAGACAAGACCTCAAAGGAATTATGGATCACCTGTATACATCATGCCTTATGCTGACCCTACCCAAAAGGCCCTATAAACCCCAAATCCTAAACTGTTAAGCACGCCTCTGCTCTGAAGTTGCCCTCACCCCCATTTGAGTGTGCACTGCTCTATGTCAAATAAACTTTCTTGTTGCGTAAGCTGATTGCACTTGTCTCTGAACTCTTTTCCATGATAAAGAACTCTCTGATCTCCACATCTGGTGGCAAACATCTTTGTCATTTTGCTATTTCATTCAACTTTCTAGTCTTAGCACAATCCTTTTCTCTCTCTCCGTTTTATTTCAGACCAGTAGGGAAGTGGGAGTTCTCAGAACTTAGACTCACTCCATCCAGTGCTCTGTGGCTCCCACAAATCCTGGGGTGGTAGAGATATAATTCCTGAGCTGTGCACATCCAGGGAACACTGGGTGCCAGGTGACCCTGGCTTTAGTAGTTGGCAGGGGATCTGCCCTGCACCAGGCAGGAGTCTAATTCCCTTTCCTCCCTCTGTTCTTCCTCACTCTCTGCTGCCTGTATGGCTGCTGACATTTGCTTCTACTCTTGCTTTGATGAATTCCTTTCTTGCCAGTACTTGTCTGATCTCATGGAGAATTCTTCCCGATCAGAGTCAAAACCCCTCCCCAGTCAGGGTTGAGGTTTCACCCAGTCCACAGGGAGAGACCTTCCCCAGACACAGCTGCCCGGCAACACCCCCATGTGAAAAGTCCAGCATTACCTGTGGGAAGGACCATATGGAGGCCTAGGCTGCACAGAGACAGCGCACAGCTGAGCCCTGCATCCAGTCACATCCATCAGTGCCGGGCATATGAGCAAAGCCAGTCGGGCCTTCCAGACTTTGAACACAGTAACCCAGTCTATGCAGCATGGAAACACGACCATCTGCCCGAACTCCAGACCCACAGAATCAGGATGAGAAGTGATGGCCTCAGCCCAGCCAGAGACTTCACAAGCATGGCTCTCCCAAGTTTGGCCTGGGCCAGGGTCTCACCCTGGGAATGGGCTGCCAAGGGCAGGGTGGTGATAAAGATCCTGGCAGTATTATAAATCTGGAGGAGAAAAATTATTTAAAATACTGGGAGAAAAGAAAAAAAAATTACCCAGGTTCAAATTACTGCTAATCATTCCTGGCTGTTACTCTAAAAAATAATAATAATAAAGATTCAAGGGAGGAAATTGCTCACCAGCAGTCACCTCAGCTGCCACTCTGATGTCTGATGACACATAATTAGAAAACAAATGACAGATTAGTTTAATAATATTCATTAGCAACTAATGAAACTGACAGTGTTTCCTACTGAAAGCAGGTTGGGCGCTTAGTCGATTTTCAGCAAATTCTTCTCCTCCCCTCCACCCTCTCTTCGCCTCCCCCACCTGCCTTTCAGCAGAGCGGCAGTGAGTCCAGGGAAGGATGGCAAATGGGTCATAAAACAGGGCTTGTGGAGTGAGGTGGTTAAGGGGACAGAGAGATGGAGACAAACCAGTGGGAGAGAAGAGACCCCTGGACTCCCAGGAAGGAGGAGAGGGAAGGAGGGGATGAGTTTAAATTTTCCCCCACCAGCTGTCTTCAGACATCTAACTGCTTCCAAAAGCACAATTTCCATTTGCCTCAGGAAGGAAATGGTTAACAGGGAAAAAAAAATCAGCACTTCCTTTCAGGCATTGTTGTTCTTTTATTTTTCCTTAAAAAAATTTTCCTAAGAAAGAATTTTAACGATATGCAGAAATCATAGCTGTCTTGCTGAATCGCTGTAGGACTGACCCCCCTTGACAGTTCTTAAATTATTCAGCTATCAAGGGCCTGCTAAACATTAAATTAAGCATCCTCTCTCCCCTGTCCTAAACCATTAAGTTATGCAAATGCACAGATAATGGGGCATCTGACAGCTGGAGGCATTAATCACGCAGCTCTCTCTCTGGGCTGTTGTTATGTAGAAACTGCATATGCCAACAGACGAACAGCCACAGTTAGATCTCACTTAATGGAATGAGGAGACCCTAGCTAGCCCTCCACGCTAGTGGTAGGTTGTAGACCTGGGAGCGAATAAGGCACTTGGGAGATCCTCCTGCTCTCATTTTCCCTCTCCCCACTCTCTCTTTCTAATACCTGCTCCTCCAATTGAAAGGAAAAATTACCTGTAATTGTTATCATTTGCAAACAAAACCTGCCAGAAGACAAACCTGCTGTTTACAATGGATGTTTGTGTTGTTCCTCAGTATGGTTCTTTAAAAAAAAAAAAAAAACAAAGAGGAAATTCCCCAAACTATTTGTCTTTGAGGGGAGGCTGGGAGTTGGGAGTGGAAAGAAACAGACTTCCCATAACAGCCCCCGGATTGCTGCCTGACGATGCAGACTGACTCGCCTTGCAAGGCTGTGTGCTGGAACCCTCACCAGCTTACCTGGTGCTGTTCCGTGGCTGTTTTGCTCCCACCAGCACTTAATGGTACAAAAAGGGTGGGCAGCCTCTCTACTGCACACGGCCACTCTTCCCTCCTGCGCGCTGAGGTCCATGGACTGCGAGTCATCCCTGGGTGGCATCCATCTTCCCAAGAACTTCCGTTTTGCTTCCCCATGACTTAACACACTCAATTTACAGCTCACATATATTTTATAACCAGGTTGACCACCCTATAAATGCTTAACAACTGTTTTGTCTTTTGTCTGGGTTTGTATTTAGTTTTACTCTTAGGACATGGGGTCCACATGGATGGCTTTGTAGGAGTATATATGATTTACTAAGAGTTACCATCTGTGTAGGACCAGAGTTGGCATATTGTTTTTACACCAAAATGTCAAGTGGTTTCTACACAAGCCTTCTAAGCAGGAAGCACAATGCAGGACCACCCTGCCCACCCCCAAACAGCAGAAGAACCACTTTTAACCATTTCAAATACTGAGCTTCTATGTTAATGGGGAAAAAAAATAGATGTTCTGTTTTAAAAATTATTTGGGAAGCCATTGTTCTAAGACAAAGTCCAGGAAACATTCAAACTAGATCCCAATAGTCATTCCATCTCAGATCCCTTCTCCCCGTTTTCTAAAATAGAATTGTCAAATAGAAAGATGGACATGAACAGCCAGGGGAAGGGGAAGATAAAGTTCAAGGAAAAACTGCCCAAACTCTGCCCAGGTAGGGGGTCCCATGTGAAGACACCAAAGGTTTTCCAGGGAAATGACTTCTTGGCCTATCTGACCAGACCAAACTGCTCCCAAGCTGATCTCAACGTGGGCGCCATCCAACAAAACGAAGGACTGCCCAAAAACTCACCTCACCATAGAAAAGGACATGTGCACTGAGAGGGATGGCTGTACAGGGGGACCCATCAATCAAATAATCCGACCCTGTCAATCAAAGAGGTGTCTCCTAGCCAGAATGCAATATATAGGGGTGGGTAAAATTGTAATATTTCCAGAATATCTCGCCTGGCTTTAGTGTACTTGCATATCCTCAGGGGTGGAGAGAAGTTCATCTCAGTATCAATGGGTAATTATTTGGGCAACAGAGGACTTATCTGAATCTGAGAGGTTAGGGGGAGGTCCTTGCTTGCTTCTGCCAGAGGAGGAGAAAGAGATAGCCCCAGACTACAGTTTGTAAGCATTACATGGGCTTTAAACTTTATTTTTCCCTTTGACTGATTTTGGTTTTATTTTGCCCCAAGATTTCCTCTTCCTGGACTTACAACAGGCCTCCCACCTAATGGATCAAAGCCTTTGTCTACCTTGACTCTGATCTGCTCCTCCCTTGGAGTGTATATTCAAATAAAACTTTCCCTCTGCTTCGCTATTGTGTCTCTGCCTTTCAATTCTTTGTTGTAGTGGAGACAAGGACCGAGGAGATGAACTCATCCAGTAACAGAATCATCTACAATGCTATATCAATCAATGACATAAGTTTTTCAATTCGAAAAGTTCTCCAACACTTTCAGGAAGTCTACATATATTTATGAGCAAGAAACAAGAGTAGAAAGGAGGGATGGTGATTTGCTAATAATTGAAGCCAGCCCGCCCTCTCCCTCCCCCATTAACTTCACTAACCACCATTTATGGCCAGTTAGCTCTAAGCTGGGTCAGCTCACCCAGCCTCTGAAAGCTCGTTGAGCAAAGAAAGAGCACGCCAGCTGAGGGAAGGCCATAATGACTACCTAGGGGAAAAACCCAGTTTTTTCTGGTAAGATTCTACAAGATCAGCTCATAGAGAGAACACATCACGTTCTTTCCAAGCCTCCTAGGCCTGACCTGCTCCACGCTGTCTTTTCCTAGACCTTCAAGCAGTTCTGCCTCCTAAGGCCCTGAGTCTGGAGGACTCCAATCACAGGTCTCAGGTTCTTCTCTCACCTGCAACACCGCCCTCCTTTCTGAGGTCCTTCACCCTCCCTCAATCCATCCTCAGTATCTCACATGCAAATCTGTGTGACCTTCCTCCACTGAAAAATCCTCTCTGCATTTGACCAGGTCTTCCCCATCTTAGCTTTGGTGTCATTCCTCTGGGAAGCCTGCCCTCCACTTCCTCCCATCCCACCTGTGTGGTTGGGCATTGCTCACACCCTCTCCTGCACTCATCACCCCTTGCTCCCTGCTTGTAGCTTTCATTCAGTGGTCATGTTTTTGCATGTCTGTCTCCATCAACAAACTAATGACCTAGCTGAGGGCTGGTCCAGTCCTATTCATTCTTCCCTCTTGTGGATAAAGTGAAGGTTCCTGTAGCCAGGATTCTCACCTGGCCCTGGTTGGCTAGCTCACTACATACATGTGGGCAATACTTCATTATTGACTCTATGTAAAGAACCCTGCCCAGTGCTCTGCACCACACGGTGGCACGGCTGCAAGGCTGCAGGAGAGCAGAGGCGAGACAGGAGTGATGGCAGCACCAAGGACAGAGACTGAGACAGCTGCATGGGTAGAGAGGCCCAGAGGCAGAGACCAGCTTGCTGCGTGCAGACTCACTCTGAGTGGATGGGATTCTAGTGACAGACCTGCCACCATGGGAATAAAGTTGGGTATAACCCTTTCACCCCAAGAACGTTCTACTGTCATTTCTTCGGTCACATTGAATCCATAGTGAACTTGCCCAGGGCTGAAACCCATTGGCAAGACACCTCTGTTGTCTGTGCCAGGGCTTTGAGAAAGTTAAGGTGCCTCCAAATCGTGAATCAGGGATCCTTTTTAAAAAGACTAATTCAGCAGGTCTGCAGTGGGTCCAAGATTGGCGTTCCCAGGAGCCTGTTCGCAATGTAATGCTGCCAGTCAGAGGCCAACACCGCAGGTAGCCAGGTCCTGAACAACTTTCGAATGGCATCTCTATGTCATATCCTCAGTGCTAAATACACAATACAAGGTCTGAAGGATGACCCACCCCACCCCACCCCACCCCCAGCTGCTATGTCTACCTAACAATTCTCAAGACCAATAAGCCCACAATAGGACCTTGTAATTAGGCTACTTCTTACTAGAAACGATTCAGGTGCACAAATGGATGCCTAGTCCCCTTACTCATCTAGAAACTTACCAGGCTTATGTCAATAGAAAGCAGTCTCCTCCTTCCCCACTCCCTGAAACCTCAAACTTGTCACTCCCAAAACATCTGTCAACTGTCTCCTCCCTCCACTCAGTTTTCTTCGTGGCACTACTAGTCAATTTTAAAAATTCATTTATTCATATATTGCTTTCCTTGAAAATTGTCCATCTTCCCACTGGAGAGTAAGGTCCATTTAACATCTGTCAGTCCTCAGGGCCCTTCACCTCCTCAGTGCACCTACACAGTGCATTTAGTCATCAGAAAAGGTGTGTGAATGATTGATCTACAAATTCCAGTGGGTCCATACCGCCATTGTATGGAGGCTTTTGAACCACTCTTGCTCTTCCTGTTGTAAAGAATGAATAACAGAGCCAAAAACCCAAATATTCAATGGAAACTGGCATGTCTTTCTCCCTGGGGCAAAGGCAGGGATTTATCAGAAAAAACATTTAGCTGCTTTTAACCTCAGTTGGCTCTTAAAATGTTGGAGTCCTCTGGAAAGGCTGCTTTGCATCAAGTATAAACGAGGATTCTTTTGTGATCTTTGTTTTTGAGAATCTTAGTACCTGCTGTACCACAGGAGTTGTAAGAATGAGCAAAGCTTGCCATTTCCGTCCCAACCTTCAGTCTTCTAAAAAATCTGTTTAGCAAAGTGCCCATCCATGCAACTTGGCTTGGGGGGAATAAAGTCAGAAAAAGTTGGAAGATTGTTGTGCTAGGGCAGCTTTAAACTTTAGAATAGTATTTAACATTGCAGCAGAGGAGATTTGCAGTTCCTGGCAATAAGAACTGAGCCTAGGATTCTGAAGGTTTTATTATTTTCCTTAAACATGAAGTTACACAAATATCAGAGATTTAGTTGAATAAAACTGAGAAATAAAGTAGAAGGGCCAAGTATAGGACTCCACTCTGCATGTCTGGCACCCCATTTTGTTCAGTGTCTTGTCAATGGGTTTCAGCCCCCAGAAGTTCACTATGGATTCAGTGTGACCAAAGAAATTACAGGAGAATGTTTTTGGGGTGAAAGGGTTATACCCAACTTTATTTCCATGGTGGCAGGTCAGTCACTAAAATCCTGTTCACTCAGAGTAAGTCTGCATGCAGCAAGCCACTCTCTGCCTCTGGGCCCCTCTGCCTGCACAGCTGTCCTCTGGGCCTCTCTGCACAGTTGTCCCACACAGCCATCCTCTGGCCCTCTGTCCTAGGCGCTGCCACCACTCCAGCCTCTTCTCTGCTCTCCTGCAGCCTTGCAGCCATGCCACTGTGTCAGGCCCAGAGCACTGGGCAGAGCTCTTTATACAGAGTCAAATTGCCACAGGTGTGCAGTGAGCTAGTCAACCAGGGCCAGGTGAGAATCTTGGTCACAGCAACTCTCATTTTATCCACACCTGTTTACTCACAGCGAGTCTACATGCAGCAAGCCAGTCTCTGCCCCTGGGCTTTCTGTCCGCACAGTCATCCTCTGGGCCTCTCTGCCCACACAGCCGTCCTCTTGGCCTCTGTGCTCAGCGCTGCCATCACTCCAGCCTCTGCTCTGCTCTCCTACAGCCTTGCAGTTGTGCCACCGTGTCACCCAGAGCACTGGGTGGAGCTCTTTATATAGAGTCAAAGCAAAGTATTGCCCACACGTGTGTAGCCAATCCTGGCCACAGGAACTTTCATTTTATCCACATTCAGAAATATTTAGGAATAACGCACAGGAGCCCAATTCACACCAGCATAAGCTGAAACATAAAAGGAATTGATTGGCTTATGTAACTGTCAAGTTCACAGAAAGACCTAGCATCAGGCAGAGCTGGAACCAGGGTCTCTACAAAGGTCAGGTTTTAGATCCGTAATTTTCAAATGCTTGGGTACAGACAGTATGAAAGCATATATGTGTTGGTTAAGCTTCAGTTCTAAAGACAATCTGTAGCCCTAACAGAAACATTACATAAAGAAGAGACTACACCATGGTGGGGACTTGATAATGGGGGGAATCTAGTAACCACAATGTTGCTCATGTTATTGTATATTAATAACAAAATACAAAAAAAAAGGGACCACACCAGAGGCAACGAGTGTGTGCATTTCTGTTATCCAAATTTCTGCCAACACAGAGGCTTTACCAATCAACATGATGACTGTAAGAAAACAGTGGCCAATTAGCATGATGAATAACAGGAATGGATTAATGGTGAAATTAAAGATATTCAAGATGTGTGGGTTGACCAAGTATTTCTGAGATATACACTGTCCTTACAAAAGAGAGGAACATCATTTCTGCCAGACCTGTGGCTTTTACCCCTAGTGATGGTCCCCCAGTGCTCCCCAAACTAGCCATGTGTCAAGGGGTCATGCATTGATTTTATTTCCCCCACACCAAAGGAAATACCCAGGCTTTCTCATCGGCTTTCCCACATGGCAGCAGAAGGGGGAGAGAGAGGAATGAAGCTTAAAAGTTGTCAGCAACATCAAAAAATGAAGTCACTTTATTGCAGACCTAAAAGAATATGGATCTTGAAATACATAAATCTAATAAAGCAAACTGACTGAACTATTTGGCTCCTGTTTGCACGTAAATGTTACATATTAGCTGTATACATGTGTGACAGAATGTGAGACCTACCTTCCTTATAATCAAGACACAAGAGTCAGATTCAAGATGGCAGTGTGAGAGGTGATAGAGAACTCCTCCCAAAACCACAAACAGTACAAAACATATAGTTAATTAATACAACCAACCCTAAAACAGCAACAGGAAAGAAGGCTGAACCAGACTACATACAGACATTATGAACAGAGCAGACCTCACGAAACAGGGTAAAGTACAAAAGCCTTGATCCAGCAGGACACAAGCCCTTCCCCCACCCCAACTTACTGGCAGATGGGAGAGAAATGGAGCAGGGAGGGGGTGGAAGCCTAGGACTGCTGAACACCTACCCCTGGAGATCTGCTTTGCGATCAGAAACCTACTCTGGGTGATGCTCTGGAGGTTGGGGAGCTGGGACAGATGGAGTACCTGAGAGACTGACATTCCAGCCGTTTGTGGAGGACAGGATCCACATCTGGCCACTCTGTGACAGAGGAAAGGCAGGCGGTCTGAGAGGCTTCCTAGCAGCAAGAGGGCTGCTGAAGGGGTAGGGGTTGCACGGAGCTTGCTGTGCGGGAGAAGCGAGCACTGGACAAGGTTGTCTGGGCACGCTCTGTCAGCAGGTAGGGAACTTTGAGGAGCTTCAGGTGCTCCATCCCCCTGGTTGGCTCCTCAGCGCGAGGCCCCCCCCCACTGTGACACACAACCTGCCTAGCCTTCCTACTGGCCTGACAGCACCGGCTTGCAAACTGTTAGTCACTGCACCGGCATCAGGCCAGCCAGAGGGAGGCCCCGGCTACAGCAGCTAGAGATGCCGAGCACAGAGGCTTACACCTGTGTGCGCAGCCCACTAGCTGTGATACTGGAGACACACACGGCAGGCGGGAATCAGGAAGCTGATCTTTCCTACCGCCAGGCACCAGCTCCACTCCCAAGTGAACCCCAGCCTCACTCTAGGCGATGAGCAGCTCCAGAGACTGGAACTTCTGGGCACTTGAGGACACCACATAGAAATATGAAACATCAAAAGAACATGGTTCAGACCAAAATCTCACAAACCCCAGAAAAAGGGCCAAATGAAACTGAAGTCACCAGTCTTCCTGAAAGAGTTCAAAATAAAAATCCTAAACATGCTTATGGAGGTACAGAAAAATATTCAAGAAGTCAGGAACGAATTTAAGATGGAGATACAATCATTAAGAAATTCCGTACCTGAAATGAAACATACAATGGAGGGATTTAAAAGCAGATTAGATGTAGTGGAAGAGTCAGTAAATGGAATAGAAATTAGAGAATAGGAATACAAAGAAGCTGAGGCACAGAGAGAAAAAAGAATCTCTAACAATGAAAGAATATTGAGAAAACGGTGTGACCAATTCAAACGGAACAATATTCACATTACAAGGGTACCAGAAGAAGAAGAGAGAGAAAAAGGGATAGAAAGTGTCATTGAGGAGGTAATTGCTGAAAACTTCCCCAATCAAGGTAAGGAGATAGCCTCTCAAGCCATGGAGGTACACACATCTCCCAACACAAGGGACCCAAGGAAGACAACATCAAGACATATAATAATTAAAATGGCAAAGATCAAGGATAAAGCCAGACTTTTAAAAGCAGCTAGAGAGATAAAAAGATCACATACAAAGAAAACCCATTAGGCTATCATCAGATTTCTCTACAGAAACCTTACAGGCCAGAAGGGGATGGAGTGGCATGATATATGTAATGCAATGAAGCAGAAGGGCCTTGAACCAAGAATACTCTACCTGGCAAGGTTATCATTTAAATTTGAAGGAGGGATTAAACAATTTTCAGATAAGCAAAAGCTGAGATAATTTACCTCTCACAATCACCTTTATAGTACATTTTGGAGGAACTCCTACAGATGGAAGTATTCTTAAGGCTAAATACATGTCACCCAAGGGATAGACAAACAGTACAGAATATAATTCATAACATACAAAGAATGTAGGAGGAAAAAAAAAGAAGCTTTAGGTTGTGTTTGTAATAGCATACGAAGTGAGTTTAAGTTAGACTGTTATATAGTAAGGTAATTGCCCTTGAACCTTTGGTAACCAAGAATCTAAAGCCTGCAATGGCAATAAGTACTTACCTATAAATAATCACCCTAAATGTAAATGGTCTGAATGCACCAATCAAAAGACATAGAGTTACTGAATGAATAAAAAACAAGACCCATCTATATGCTGCCTACAAGAGACTCACTTTAAACCCAAAGACATACACAGACTGAAAATAAAGGGATGGAAAAAGATATTTCATGCAATGAATAGGGATAAAAAAGCAGGAATTGCAGTACTTGTATCAGATAAAATAGACTTCAAAACAAAGAAAGTCACAAGAGACAAAGAAGGACATTACATAATGATAAATGGGTCAGTCCAACAAGAGGATATAACTATTATAAATATCTATGCACCCAACACAGGATCACCTACATATGTGAAACGAATACTAACAGAATTAAAGGGGGAAATAGAATGCAATGCATTCATTTTAGGAGACTTTAACACACCTCTCACTCCAAAGGACAGATCAACCAGACAGAAAATAAGGAAAGAGACAGAGGCACTCAACAATTTACTAGAATAGATGGACCTAACGGACATCTACAGAACACTCCATCTAAAAGCAACAGGATACACCTTCTTCTCAGGTGCACATGGAACATTTTCAAGAATAGATCATACACTAGGCATCAAAAAGAGCCTTAGTAAATTCAAAAAGATTGAAATTGTACCAACCAGCTTCTCAGATCACATAGGTATGAAACTAGAAATAAATTACTCAAAGAAAATGAAAAAGCCCACAAACACATGGAGGCTTAATAACATGCTCCTAAATAACCAATGGATCAATGACCAAATAAAAACAGAGATCAAGCAATAAATGGACACAAATGACAACAATAATTCAACACTGAAAAATCTGTGGGATGCAGTGAAGGCCGTGCTAAGAAGAAATATATTGCAATACAGGCCTACCTCAGAAAAGAAGAACAATCCCAAATAAAGTCTAAACTCACAATTAGTGAAACTAGAAAAGAACAAATGAGGCCCAAAGTCAGTAGAAGGAGCAACATAATAAATATTATATTATTTAGAGCAGAAATAAAAAAAATTGAGAAGAATAAAACAATAGAATCAATGAAAGCAGGAGCTGTTTCTTTGAGAAAATAAACAAAAGAGATAAACTCCAAGCCAGACTTATCAAAAAAAAAACAGTCTACACACATAAACAGAATCAGAAATGAGAAAGGAAAAATCACTATGGACACCACAGAAATACAAAGAATTATGAGAGAATACTATGAAAAATTATATGGTAACAAACTGGATAACCTAGAAGAAATAGACAAGTTTCTAGAAAAATACAACCTTCCAAGGCTGACCAGGAGAGAAACAGAAAATCTGAACACAAAATTACCAGCAAAGAAATTGAACTGGTAATCAAAGAAGTACCTAAGAACAAAATACCTGGACCAGATGGTTTCACTGCTGAATTTTATCAAACATTTAGTGAAGACCTAATATCCATTCCTTGGGAGGGAATACTCCCAAACTCATTCTACGAGACCAACATCACTCTAATACCAAAACCAGGCAAAGACACCACAAAAAAAGAAAATTACAGAACAATATCCCTGATGAACATAGATACAAAAATACTCAACAAAATATTAGCAAACCGAATTCAAAAATACATCAAAAAGATCATCCATCATGATCAAGTGGGACTCATCCCAGGGATGCAAGGATGGTACAATGTTCAAAAATCCATCAACATCATCCACTACATCAATAAAAAGGACAAATACCACATGATCATCTCCATAGATGCTGAAAAAGCATTCGACAAAATTCAACATCCATTCATGATAAAAACTCCTAATAAAATGGGTATAGAGGGCAAGTACCTCATATATGACAAGCGCACAGCCAACATTATACTTAACAGCGAGAGGCTGAAAGCTTGTCCTTTAAGATCAGGAACAAGACAAGGATGCCCACTCTCCCCATTTTTATTCAATATAGTTCTGGAGGTCCTAGCCATGACAATCAGACAATACAAAGAAATAAAGGCATCCAGATTGGCAAGGAAGAAGTCAAACTGTCCCCGTTTGCAGATGACATGATACTGTACATAAAAAACCCTAAAGAATCCACTCCAAAACTATCCGATCTAATATCTGAATTCAGCAAAGTTGCAGGATGCAAAATTAATACACAAAAGTCTGTTGCAATCCTATACACTAATGATGGACTAGCAGAAAGAGAAATCAGGAAAACAATTCCATTCACAATTGCATCAAAAAGAATAAAATACCTAGGAATAAACCTAACCAAGGAAGTGAAAGACTTATACTCTGAAAACTACAAGACACTCATGAGAGAAATTAAAGAAAAAACCAATAAATGGAAACACATCCCGTGCTCATGGATAGGAATAATTAATATTGTCAAAATGGCCATCCTGCCTAAAGCAATCTACAGATTCAATGCAATCCCTATCAAAATATCAACAGCATTCTTCAATGAACTAGAGCAAATAGTTCTAAAATTCATATGGAACCACAAAGACCCCAAATAGCCAAAGCAATCCTGAGAAGGAAGAATAAAGCAGGGGAATTACACTCCCTGACTTCAAGCTCTACTACAAAGCCAAAGTAATCAAGACAATTTGGTACTGGCACAAGAACAGACCCATAGACCAATGGAACAGAATAGAAAGTGCAGACATTAACCCAAACATATATGGTCAATTAATATACAATAAAGGAGCCATGGATATACAATGGGGAAATGACAGCCTCTTCAACAGCTGGTGTTGGCAAAACTGGACAGCTACATGTAAGAGAATGAAACTGGATTACTGTCTAACCCCATACACAAAAGTAAACTCAAAATGGATCAAAGACCTGAATGTAAGTCATGAAACCATAAAACTCTTAGAAAAAAACATAGGCAAAAATCTCTTGGACATAAACATGAGCAACTTCTTCATGAACATATCTCCCCAGGCAAGGGAAACAAAAGCAAAAATGAACAAGTGGGACTATATCAAACTAAAAACTTCTGTACAGCAAAGGACACCATCAGTAGAACAAAAAGACATCCTACAGTTTGGGAGAATATATTCATAAATGACGTATCCGATAAGGGGTTGACATCCAAATTATATAAAGAGATCACTCACCTCAACAAACAAAAAGCAAATAAGCCAATTAATAAATGGGCAGAGGAGCTGAACAGACACTTCTCCAAAGAAGAATTCAGATGGCCAACAGGCATATGAAAAGATGCTCCACATTGCTAATCATCAGAGAAATGCAAATTAAAACCACAATGAGCTATCCCCTCACACCAGTTAGGGTTGCCACCATCCAAAAGACAACAACAAATGTTGGTGAGGATGTGGAGAAAGGGGAACCCTCCTACACTGCTGATGGGAATGTAAACTAGTTCAACCATTGTGGAAAGCAGTATGGAGGTTCCTCAAAAAGCTAAAAATAGAAATACCATTTGATCCAGGAATTCCACTCCTAGGAATTTACCCTAAGAATGCAGCAGCCCAGTTTGAAAAAGACAGATGCACCCCTATGTTTATCGCAGCACTATTTACAATAGCCAAGAAATGGAAGCAACCTAAGTATCCATCAGTAGATGAATGGATAAAGAAGCGGTGGTACATATACACAATGGAATATTATTCAGCCATAAGAAGAAAACAAATCCTACCATTTGCAACAACATGGACGGAGCTAGAGGGTATTATGCTCAGTGAAATAAGCCATGCGGAGAAAGACAAGTATCAAATAATTTCACTCACCTGTGGAGTATAAAAAACAAAGAAAAAACTGAGGGAAGAAAACAGCTGCAGACTCACAGAGCCCAAGAATGGACTAACAGTTACCAAAGGGAAAGGGACTGGGGAGGATGTGTGGGAAGGGAGGGATAAGGGGGAAAAAGGGTCATTACAATTAGCATGTATAATGCAGGGAGGAGAACACAGGGAAGGCAGTATAACACAGAGAAGACAAGCAGTGATTCTATAGCATGTTACTACACTGATGGACAGTGACTGTACTGGGGTATGTGGTGGGGACTTGATAATGGGGGGAGTCTAGTAACCATAATGTTGTTCATGTAATTGTACATTAATGATAGCAAAATTTTAAAAAGTATTAGGAACAACAACAAAAAGATATACTGTCATAGTTTAGTTGTTTTAATTTTTATTTTCCTATTTTATTAATCTTCTTAAATAAATCAGTGATGTTTGGGTAAAAAAAAAACACACACACAAGGTCAGCCCACCCACTTTAATCCTCTTGGTGGTTACAGTTATCAAAAAAATGTTTTGCACGATCCATGATCCAGGCGTTTCAGGTTTACAAGACCTTGCTTTCCTTTATATTGTATCCGTTCTCAGGCAAAAGCCCCATTAGCTGTGATCAAAAGGTTAGCATACTGGTCGGCAGCCACCCCAGCCCGGGGACAGGCCTCTGTTCTGATGAATCAGACGTGTTTTGGTCACATGCTTCAACTGGAACCCAACCTCTGATGGGCCAGGCCTGGTTCCGCGGTCCTACCCTGAGTGCTGCTTTCCTCCAAGAGAGGAGCTGGCATGCAAAAACAGATGTCCACCTCCCACCTTTCCCAAAGAGAAGATGCAATCCATCACTTCCCTTTCCCAAACTGCAAATGCAGTGCACACCCAACACTGGAACATTATTCAGCCATAAAAGGGAACGAAGTACTAATGCATGCTGTAACACAGAGAAGCCTTGAAAACATTTTGCTAATTGAAAGAAGCCAAGCATAAAGGGCCACATCTTGTGGGACTCCATTTATATGAGATGGCCAGAATAGGCAGATCTAGAGACAGGACGTTGACTGGTGGTTGCCCGTAAGTTGAAGGAGGCAAGGGAACTGTTAATGGATATGTATTTTTGGGGGGTGAGGAAAATGGTCTGGAATTAGTGTGATTATACTTATGAATATCCTCATATTAACCTTATAAATATATTAAAACCACTGCACGGTACATTTTAAAGGATCAGTTTAATGGTATGTGAATTCTTTCTCAACCAAAAATAATTTGCTGCTTATTTTTAAAGAAATGCAAACCTTTCAGATAGAATTTCCTCTAGCAAAGAGGAATTTGGGTTGCATGGCTTTGGTCCCCTCTCCCTCCACATCTTAGATGATCCAGGATAGCTCTGGACACCTCAAATGAAACAGCTCTGTATCCAGTGGCAGATTATCCACGTTCTCGCTTCTCCTAAGCTTTCTTCCTCAAACCACAATCTCCCAAGCCAGTCTCCTGCTGATCGCCATTCCTCAGTAAGTTTGGAAACAATGAATAAATAAAGGAAAAAAAAAACTTCCTTCTGCAGGATTTCTGGTGGTCCCATCAGACTAACGAGCACCATAAATTACTAAGAGGAAAATGGTATGCCCCTTTTCACATGTATTTAACTACAGAACGATTTGGTTTCCTCTCTTTTCCGCTCAGGAAAACATCTTCTGGAATTCCATGGGAAGTGGTTTGAAAAACGCTGCTCTCCTGGGCTAACTGGCTTCTCACTTTTTTGCATTCTAGAAGATCCGTACATAACCAAATCTTTAAACATGCCTTTTTCTTTGGTTTTCTCCAGCGTTTGGTTCCTGGCCTTCCTGTTTGTTGGCTTTGTGACCTTGAGCAAGTCCCTGGCTGAGACTCAGTGCTCTATCCGTCCCAATGGGGGTAGTACCTACCTCCCAAGAATGGTAGAAGAATCCAGTGAGAACCAACATAAAATGCCAAGCAGAGTACTTGGTATAGCTGATGCTTAATAGAGGTACCTCCTTTCTCTTGCCAAATATGTCATAAACCTTTCTTGAAGTAAACATACATCCTATAATCCCACAAACACTGGAAAGGTGCTGTGTCCACCACAGGCTTTAAATATTTGCTAGGTATATGAATGAATCATTGCCCTGCTGGACCCATGTCCCTGAGCCATACAAATCTAGGGTAGACAGTCCATGATAATATACTGGTCATATATGGGAAGAATTCTGGAGCTTACAACTCACTCTGTACTAGATTTTTACCAAATCTCCCACAAAATTCCTCTCTCAGATCTGCTCTTTAAAGAAATAAGCATTCCTACTGTTTGCTTAAGGACACTGATAACACTATATTGCTGTTCTAATGCAGGCAGATGGATGAACCTAATGCAGAAGTCATTAAAGCTGAGAACAGTAAGTCCGCAGCACAAAAACAAGCAAACACAGCACTTCACTTGGACCTTGGAACCAGGTCGCCTAGGTTGAGTCAGACTCAGTCCAGAGGGACCTTAAGCAGGTACTTACCTTCCTCCTGCCTCAGTTTCTTGTCTGAGCACTCACTCTATGAGGCTATGGCGAGGATTAGTGTTAATGAGAAGTGCTCAGAGCCATGATCAGATCATAAGTACTCAATAAATATTGACTGCAATTAGTTTTATAATAACTGACACTACTAACCCTTCATCATAAACCCTGTTCAACCCTGTTATTTAAGTGTCCTCTAATCTCACGGATGAATCAGGAGAACAGACACAGCAATACAGTAAGAATGACTGAAAAAACTTTGCTCATAGAACAAATGTGAAAATTTCTTTTTATTGGTATTAAAAAAGAAATTTTAAGACTATACCACTGGCTCTTTATTCCTCAAAGGGAAGTAGTTATAGTAATAAGCACTTCAAGCCACACAGTCAGTCAGCACCTTCCCTCTTCATCAGGCAACCATGAAATCTATTATGCTCCCTTAGGAGGGCAGTATTAGTATTCAGTGAGAACTAGCTGCATTTGTAAAGAACATATTGACCATGATGGAAAGATTTTATCCACATCTACACAATCACAACAAAATTGGACATGACTGAAAGGTCTGGGCAGCCCGACATTCAGGAACCAAACCAGAAGCAACTGTCATGATACACAAAAAATACCTTGGTGCATCACAGGACACCCATCTGGGCCTTTAGTCCACACTCTCGTGTAGATGGCCTAGAAGGTGTTTCAGATCAACGGTTCTTGAATGTTCTCAGCAGAACAACCCTTCTCAAACAAAACAGGCAATTCAAATATGTAAATAAAAACAGAACATTGCTGAGGCACTCTGGGTTAAACAGTAAGACGACAGTTCCTTCCACCCAGCAGGGGTCCCTGTGCTCTTGTAAGAATTTCCAGACTCTACGAGGTCTTATGCGGTCTCATGAGCCCCCTCCTCCCATAAACTCAGATACTAACTTGGAGAAGATCAGGCAAAGTGGGGGAGGAGAGGGCATTGCAAGAGAAGAGGCTGCCGTTTTCCCCAAGAGCCCGATCACCCTCCAAAGGGACTTTTTGGGGATCATACTAAGTTCTAAACCATCTTAGACTAAATAGCGTTAATTTCTTTTCTTCTCACTGGTAAGTGGAGCTCTTGAGGAATATCAGATCAGCTCTGGGCAAATTTAAGAAACTACATTTTCTTTATACATCTCAGTCGTAGTTTAAGTAAATTTGCAACCTTGTGAGCTTTCCAACAACTTTCTCATTCTAAACCATATTTTCTCAACCTCAGCACTATTGTGATTTTAGGCTGGATACCCTTTTTTTTTTTGAGGGGGCTGGGGGCATTGTTCTGTGCCTTGTGAATGTGTAAGAGCACCCCTAGTCTGGAGAAAAATAACCCTGGTTGAAGCTAATTTTGAGCCTTCTCTTCAAAAGCTTTGTCAGCCAAAGGCCATGTATTAGGCTGAATCTCCCCTGGCTTCTCTAAATCTGTGTCCAGACAAATTGCAAACATCACACCATCCAGTGGTCACTGTGAGTCTGCTTTTAACAGGCTGATTGATTTTTATAATGTTCCAGGCAATTTCAAGTTGTCAGGAAGAACTCATTCTGTCTCGTTACTGCCTTCACTCTTGGCAGCTGCGTGACCACTTATTGGTTTCTGTCTTTTTGTTCATTTTCTGCTGCTAGTTCTAAAGCCTGTTTCCCTCTCCAGCCCATTCAGAGGTCTGACGCTATAATCATAGGAAGCCCCCCAGCACAATTACAGGTGAAAACATCAGCTCTTCTCATGAGCTCCAAAGCTGAGCCCTGAAGCCCCCTATCCCATGAAACCTTCTGACAAACCAAGCCCGTTAGAGCCTATGATGCCGTATTACTTAATCGGTCCAGCAACTTGGTAGTTGAAGCCCTCTTGAGTTGATATTAACCCAACTTGTCAGTCTGTAATTGTGGAGTTCCAAACTCCTCACCTCATGCAGTTTGGGCATAGAATCTGACGTGTACACGACCTGCACATTTCCATGTAATCTAAAATAGGAAGAGTTTATGAACTGCTTTACTCAGAATCCATATGGTAGGTGAGGCCCCATAGTCGTTAGATCTCAACAGGTACATTTTACAGTAGTGGAGTAAATATGCTCCTAGTAGGGTATACATACTCAGAATCAAAATTTTGCTGTTAAGCAGAAATGTGGGCATTACTGCCTTTATATCACACATGCTTCTCAGGCGATGGAAATTATCTTAGGACCTGACCCCAAATGAATACTAGCTGCATAGCTTGCAAAATATTATAAGTAAAATGCTCTCTGCTTTTCCCTAGATCTATGTTTTAGGAGGAAAGAATGACAGGTCCTCTCACCACATTAATATATATCTTACCACACATGATTGTCAAAGAGCTGAACATTCTTTAGAGAGGACCAATGAGATAAAATGTGCTCGTGCCCTTGAGGAATTCGAAATGAACTGAGGCCCTTAAAACTGAGACAGTGACATAAAAGCAGTATAGACTCTTGAGGCCCCCAGAGGAGAGAAACCAATTCTCCTGGAGGTGAGTGTCAGGGAGAGTCCACAGAGGAGACAGACACCCTGGCACAGCTGGCCAGGATGGGGTGGGGCCTGAAGAGGAGGGAGCAGCTAGGAGAAGGGGAGGCTCCACCACTCTTTCTAGAACGGTCCGGGCACAGCCGAAAGAGCCTGGGGCATCAGTAAGCTTCAAGAAGAGGCAGAGTGGCTACAGAGGAGTCTATAGAGGCAGACTAGGAAAAAAAATTATCCCATAGACATCAGACTTTTCCATAAAGAGATGATGAATCTGTTTTAGAAACTGACCAAGATGGCCTTAATACTTGCCTCAGCTTGACTAAACTTTAGACAAGATTCTTCCTGACCCTAGGCCCCTGACCTCCCTTTTTTTAAAGCACTTTCTTTAGAAAACTTATAGTTTTAAGTTCTTTCTCTGTCCCTTTGAAGTGTGTAACAATCTTTTTAAAAGCCTCTTGCCAATTTTACAACCCAGGACTCTCTTCTTAAAGGCAACCATCTCTTGAAATGCAGTCAAAGAGGGAGTACGCTTATTACCTAGTTTCTGTGGGAGAGTAGGAGCCTAACCCCGGGGGCACCTTGCTCCAAGTTGTGAAGCCACCTCCTGTCATAAAGATACGAGAAATGTAATAGTCCTTTGGGTAAAGCCAATTAGCAAACACAGATGGCCTGTGTCTCCGCCTCATCACAGCCTTTAAAAACCCAGCTACTCCCTGCTTCAGCACAGTGAAGCTCCACCTTGGTTCTGGACTCTCTCCCCCATTGCAATAGCCTTGAATAAAATCTTCCTTGACTCTTTAGCTTTGTCCAGTGTGATTTTTACTTTGACAACATATTCTTTCTTAGACCCAGCATTCCCCTACAGCTACTCCCCATTCCCCTGTTCCCTTTCATAGAAAACGCTAAGATTTGTACTCACTGCACCTCTTTCTCTCGGCTCCACTCTGATGCCTACCCCCATCACTCCACCAAAACCACCTTGCCGACCTCACCGATGACCTTCTCAAGTTAACATGTGTTAAGTGGAACCCAGGTGTCAGTTGGTAAGCCATGGTTCAACAATAGATCATAAGAGAAACTTAAGCAGAGAGGTTTATTATTCACCAGTCCTGGGGGATGCACAAATGATTACTAAACATCTCTACTTGCACATTTACAGGCATCTCAAACTTGTCCGAGGCTGAGCTCAAGTTTCCCCCAAAACCAGTTCTTCCTATATTCTTCCCCACCATAGTAGAAGGCATTTTTTAATTGCTTAGTTTAAAAAAAATTTTTTTAACCTAGAATTATCCTTGATTCTACTTTTTCATATAACTACTCAATTTGTCATAACATCCTGTCTGTACTTTCAAAAGCACATCCAGAAGCCAGTCACTTCTCTCTTCTCCTACTGCAAGCACTCTGGTCCCCACATCACCTCCTATCTGGATTATTGCAGTGACCCACTAATGGGTCTCCTCCCTTCCCTTCCTGCACCATCCCCACAGTCTATTCTATTGCAGCAAGCAGATGCAGTCTTTTAAGATACATTTTGTTACTTCACACCCCTGCTCAGAATCTCTGAGGTTTCTCACCTCACTCAGAGCATAGCCATGTTCCTGCAAGGGTTTAGGAGGTGTCACATGACTGGCACTCACTCCTCAGCTCCTGTCTCCTTCCACTCCATTCATTCTCTCCTCCTTGCTCTTCCACAAACACGCCAGGCCCTCTCTCCCACCTCAGAGTATACATGCTGTTCCCTCTGTCTGGAAAGTTTCTCCTAATGTATCTTCACACACCGACTTCCCAGGCCTCTAACCAAATGTCACCTTTACACAAAGGCCTTCCTTGAAACTCTTCAAATGTGAACCTCTTCTCTCTCCCCTGATCAATTTTTCTCCAGCACTCTTGTTCTCTCACGTATGGCACCTTCTTGTATTTCTTTACTGTATAGCTCCCTTGAGTAGGAAGTTAGCTCCGTGAGGGCAGGGACCTTCCGTCTTCTGTCTTGTTCACTGCTGTATCACCAGCACTGGAACGGTGCCAGCACCCAGTCAGGTGAAGGAGTGGAGGCGATCTAAGGGATGAACCAAAGAGGGTGGGGAATTATGGGATGTGGACACACCAGAAATAAGACTTCTGAGGTCCAGACAAGCAAGAAAGGAGCCCGGAACAAAGGCAGTGACAGACAGGTAGATAGAACTGTAGATTGGGGCATGTTCCTAAGAAGGAGATGATGGTAGGATGGGTTCCCAAACTGAACTGGCCATGGAACCCACAAAGGATAGCGCCTGAAGTTCCACAGAACCTACTGTGAGAAACCTAGCATTAGGTGTCTCTAAAGTTTTGCCCTAGCACTAAAGTCTGATGAGCCTGCGTCAAAAATCATAGATGATTCAGAACCTTTCGGCCATGTGCTTTCTTGATTACATAATAATCAGTTACAGAAACCCACAGCCAAAGTGGCGTCTGATCTTAAAGACAAGGACCAAAACTGCTCTATCAGTTAGAATCCTTCCAGTCTCCAGTAACAGAACCAGCAGACACTGGCTAATGTGATAAAAACATCTAATCATCTCATAACAGGGGATCTGGGGGCAGGCAGTCCAGTTTTGGTGACAGCCTGCCAACATCAGGGCTTCAATGTATCTGATTTTCATTTTCTTAAACTCAGGGTTAATTGGCTGCTCCAGTGTTCCAATTGGAAGGAAGAGGTGGGCAGAAGCACTTTCTCCTCAGACTCTTTTAAGTTGGAAAGATTTTTTTTTTTCAGTCTTTCCTGGAAAGCACCACAAGACTCATTGGCCAGTATCACATGGCCACAGGGTTGCAAGGGAGGCTGCAAAAGGGAATGGGACTATTAAAACCAGCCCAGATCTTCATGATCCATCCTTTAGGGTTAGAGGAGAGACATCCATCCTACCCAAACAGAACAGGGGTCTCTTTGCAGGAAAGTGGATTGAGTGGGCAGTGAATAATTGGCCACAGCTACCAGTGATGGTGGCTTTAAGGCCACAGTATCAGTCCCGACAGCTCCTGATGGTCTGTGGGATGCATAATACCCACCAACTTTGACCTACTGGCAGTGCCATGGTGGGACGTGCCTACAAGTGAAGCACTTCTAGGATCCCAGGAAAGAATTTTATAGCAATAGATGCTTCGTACATGGCACAAGGGAGAAGTAAGCAGCACGAGCTCCTGTTTCTTAGATATTTTCTTCCTAGCCGGAGAGTCCCTAGCCTGTGACAGGTGAGCTTCAGTGGGTCCCAATGTGACGGCAATTCCTGTTTTCTTCCCCAACAAGGGAAGTTCCAACTCCACTATGCCCTATTCTGCTTCCTGTGTTTGAATGTCATCTGCTCACATTGAGGAAGAAGAAATGAAGCCCCGGAGAGACGTGGGCAGGCGGAATCCCACATTCCTCCTGGCAACTGAGGCACAGGGAAAACAAGCCGTATGCTGTCTTCATGAAGTTCTAAATACGATGGTAAATATGATGGACTGTACTATACACACAACTCTCCAACAAGAACCTGAGAGAAATCAATTTGGAAGCTTTGTATCTGAAAAACTGTCTCAACCTGCGAGCACCATCTTTTAGCATCTATTTTTACAAACCATTTTTCAAATGCACCACCAGCCCTTGAAATTTGAGCATTTTGGGGCAAACTTTTCATCTTCCTGGGCCACATGGGCCAAAGAGAACATCCCACTTATTATAAGGGCTGCACTGTAAAGGGTTGCCCCGTGAGAACACAAGCACCATGAGAGCAGGAATTTTTTGCCTCATTTGTTCAGTGAGCCCAGCGCTTAACCCAGCTGTCTCCACACCAGAGGCATTCAATAATTATTTGTTGAATTAATGTCAGAGGATGACCATCTTTCTTGTTCTGAACATGTACTGCATCACTTTCCCCTTGGGGTTATACTGATAGATCATCTTTCAAGATCAATAGCATGCCCCAGATGAGATGTAGGATATGTAGGAGGAAAGCATGTGAGTCAAAGCTATCTAGTCAGTCTCAAGTGAAAACTCTCAAGAGTGATGCACCAAGGTTGCTGGTGGTCGGCTCCAAGTAACAGCCGTCCTTAGGAGGAGCTGTACATGCTAGGACGTCACTTAACCTTAGTAGCAAATGCCTATTATAATGCCTGGACCTATTCCAAGTGCTTTATTTAAATACCTGTAGTCTCACAAGGCTATAAAGAAGATACTATTACTATCATGTCCCATTACCAAATGAAAAAACTGAGACATCAAATTAATTGCCCAACTGCCCAATGTCACACACACAGTTAAGATAAGAACCTGTATTTGAACCTGGAAATCCAGCTTAAGTATCTGTGCTCATAACATTCCCACTATGGGGACACCTTGGCCTCCCAGGACCTCCAGAATCCCAGATTCCCCACTATCTAAGTGTGGGGGCTGGGGGTGAGGAATGACGGATCAATAGCTGTCCAAACCTTCTTTCTACATGACTGCTTTTGAAAAGCAATCTTACTCGGACGGCCAAAAGCATAGAAACAAGTGGAATGGTTACCAGGGGCTGGAGGGAGGGAAGAAAGGGGAATTGTTTCAAGGGTACAGAGTTTCAGTTTTGCAAGATGAAAAAGTTCTGGAGATCTGTTTCACAACAATGGGAACATACTTAACACTACAGAATGAGACACTTAAAAATGATTAAGATAGCAAATTTTATGTGTTTCTTACTACAATGTAGAACAAAAATCTTAGCTGTTGCCTCAATAAGTAAAACAGGAGTGGAGTTGCCTGCTGCAACCGGAGCGGGAGCCCAAGATCCCAACCTCTCAGCTTCTTTCCCCAGATCCACCCACCAGGACAGCACCCAAGGCGGGGGTTGTTGCAGGACAGATTGAAAACCACTAGACAGGACAGTTTCTAAATTCTCCTTAAGAGGATTCTAAAACCTTCCAATCAAACCATAAGAGACTCAGTCTCAAAAATCCTTGTGTCCCTCAATGTGTAATCAGTTCACACTCCCCACCATGGTACTTGATCTTCCATGATGAGGCACCAGCATAAGTTTACAAGGCACCCCCGTGCTCCCCCGTCCAGCCACAAGCAACTCCCATCTTTTCCTCACCATGTGAGGCAGCAGCACACGTCCACATCCTCCTCTCCCATTTCCCACATCCTCTGCTTGGTAAATCCGAGGCCCCTAGACTCCCCGATGCCCTGTATTCAGAAGTCATCACAGAGTCTCTTCAGCCTGCATGTATTGCTTATTTCAACATTGTTTGTGACGTAAGGGCTGGGTGCTCAGCCCCACCCCAGCTCAGAAGCCTGTTTCTTAACCTACCTTAGTTACAGGGGAGGCTCTCCCTCTCATCCACAGTCACTCCCATAAGGCACCCACCTTCCCCACTCTCTGTTCTGGGGGCTTAACAAGTATCCGGACTCCTAGATGGAAGGGTTGATGGGAAGTGGTGCAGAAGAGACTCCGCACAGCAGAGCACTGATGATTCCCTATTCCTCCCTATTCTGCTCCCAACAGGGTTCTGAGCCTAAGGAACAAGGAGGGAGGGCTGTGGGGAAGGCAGCCTCTGCCATAACCAGCTTGTAGTAAGGAGAACCAGACACGTCCCAGACAAAAGTAAATGGGGGCATCAGTGTCTATTTTTCATTTGAAACCCTAAAGACAGAAAGATTATCATCTTTGAAGCTCTCTGCATCGTCCTTGGGTCCTCGTGCCCTATTTCAGTCACATGGACAAGTCACCAGCCCCTGAAATTCACCTCTGCACCATGCTGTACTCTGACTCAGTTTACATGGAATTGGCTGAAAGGAGACATCAAATAGGAAAATTTCCATTTGAAAGGGAAATCCATATTTCCTAGTTAGGGTTCCAGAACCCCTTTGCCCACCACAGGAAAATTTGGCTACTTGTACAGAGTAACCCATTTCTCTTTGTTTGGGAACATGGCAATGATGCTCATGAGAGGACACAAATAAGATAAAGGATGTAATGCATGCTAGATCTTTCATGTGGCGAGCAGAATGAAAATCATTTGAACATATCCCTGTGGAAAGAAATAATCAATTTTTCATAGACTTGTTATAGGTTTCATAAAATATATTGCACACATTTTTAAAGTAAGAAAATGGCTTTTTAATGATACTTAAAATATATGGGATGACAAGAATTATTTAAAATGTGTTTGAGGCCCAAAGTTTAGTATGCACTGCTAAAATATAGATGATTTGGAAAAGTCTGTCTTCTTGGGATAAATGCAAGACCTAGCTCATCTTATTATAAAGCTAATATGAAGGAACTTGGTATTCAGGCAGTTAAGTAATTGATATAAATCCTCTCAAGACATTAGATTCCCTAACCATCTACCAGTTAGCAATTGCCCATTGGCCTGTGTGCATTAAATAACTACCATTAACGCAGAGGACGGCAAAACATGGTTTGCGGAGGAAAAGTCAATGAGAGGAAGCAGAGCTGAATTCAATAGAAGTATGAACGCCACTTAACTAACCAGTGTTTCCGGAGCAGTGAACGAGGCCCAGGAATGTAGGAGTACATGATCCAGGGGGTCTGGGTTCTCAACCCTGAACCAGGTAGATTAGTTCTGTTTTTATGTTTTAATTTTAAAATTAAACTATCTTAATTTTACAAATTGGTGGGCATGCTTTTCGCAGAATGCATCTCTAAGTGGAAGACCTGCCCTCCTCTACTTATATTCAAACTCTGATAAGCATTTAGCGTAAGTCTACAATGCATAGGTAAGAACGTGGAAGATACATGGTCACTGCAACTGGGGAAACAGGCATTTTCAAAGTCATGGTGGGTAGTCATGAGGGTCCTGTCCATAGAGAATGGACTGCCCATTTGTCACAGTCCCAGAAAACCAAGGTGTGTTCTCCACTCACTGCCAGATAGGGATGTGCCCAACAGATATACACACACACACACGATTGAATGGATGAAAGAGAAGATTTTTTAAATCTACTTACAGCAGATCCAATGAATGAAAATCTAGGTTCGCAAGAAAAATACATAAATCACTTGGCCTTACTTTTTTTTCACCATATATCAAGTCACTTAAACACATTACAGTATTTTGTGTCTAGCATCTTCTTTCAAAGAGCTATGAAGACATGAAGCATCACTGATGTTAGAATTCAGCCTCGCTGAGAAGATGAAGTAACATCCCCAAAACGGAGACCACGTCAAATGTATGACACCGCGTTCAAGGGCTCCAGGGGTGTACAAAAGGGAAAGTCACTCCAGGCCCAAGTTGGGTGGTGGGACTTGGCGCAGGGGGCGTTGGGAACATCGGAGGATGGTTTTAGATTCCTAATGGGGTCAAGTGGCATGGCAGAGAGGTAGAAAAACAGATTTAGAAACAGACGTAAGCATACTGTTTCTGATGGTGATCACAGAATCCACCCTGAGCAGAACCACAGGAAAGGCTCCTGATAGCCGAGGGCTTGTATGGAGGAAGGCCTGACAAGCTGCCCAAGAACTTGATTTGTTCCATCTGGGAGTCATTTTGGGATCTTGAGTAGGAGGAACAGGGTGTTCCCTCAGTATGGAGAGAACTCACCCCAGGATTCCTTTAAAAACACACTCCCCGGGACACTGGGTTAATCATTTCATTTGCATTTCGTTTTTCAATAACCCATCTCAGTGGTTCTCTTCTTATGGGCCACAGAGTCAAGGCAAAGGTCCCTGAAGTTGGATAAGCACTGCTTAGAGAATGACTTGTTCCAGGCCATTATCACCACTATCTTGTTCTAATACATGCAAATTCAGGGAGAGACAGAAAATGCAAATTCACTCACAAGCAACAGTAACTCGAGCAGCCCCAGGCCCCAGCCTATGGCTACACATGGAGTCACTCTAACAATAACCCAAAAGTCACTGGCTGCCGTCTCCCTGCTGTTCATGCAGCACTTCAGCCTCCAGTAAAATGCCCCTCAAGCATTTCTAGGAGCTCCCAGGGATTTTGTACCTGCGAGTGCAAACAAGTCGGTTCACTCCAGATGGCCACTGGGTGGCGCTGCGTCTGCTCCGCTCCTCGCTGAGAAGTCTCGCTGAGAAGATGGGCTCCTTCAGGCAGCCCACGCCTCCCACCCCCGCAATACCAAAGCTGTGGAAGGTTTATGTGCAGTAGTGGGGGAAACACTCATTCCTGTTTTAAGCTACTATTCCCAAAGCAGTCATATTTGTGCCATACACGATATTTTACCAAGGATTTTTTTTTTTTTGGTAAGAAAAACAGTTTTAACTTACAGCCCCCTAACTATAAGTGAAAACTTTATTCCAACATGAACCCAGTGGCGGTTGGTCAGGAGGAAAGATGCCAGGGTCAGGCACCGTACGGTGCTCACAGCCACCCTTCCCTAATCCGCTGTCAAAATGCACATCCGCTCTGACCCAAGGGTGAAAGGAAGCAAGAAATGAGGGAGGATTTTCACTACAGATTACTTGTGAGAGTGAAAAAGAAACAGAAACATCTCCTAGCTCCGAAAGGACGCATCGTCCTATGGTGGAAGGTGGAAGATAGGTAGCAATGAGGTTGTGATGTATGTCCTGCTCCAGAAGATCTGAGACGTTCAGTCAGGTGAAACAGGCGAATCAGAAGACACCAGGTAGAGCGTGATCCCATTGCAAAAACGGGGTGGAGGGGCAAGGAGAGATGTGTATACGGATAGTATGGGTCAGGAACAAAACTTGTTGAAGTGTTGACCTTTCTCCCCATCTCCATTCCAAAAGGGTAGTGGTTTCTTACCATTCAGATTCTTTTTGGAACTGATCTGGGAGACAGGAAGAGACAAGTATTAGAATCCCCAGTTGCCAAATTGTCTTCACAGACAAGATGAAAGAGGAAGTACTGCGTGGCAAGAGGAAGCCAGCCAGGAAGTGGAAGAGAAGAGCTTTTAAGAGTTTTTAGAAAGAGAGATGGAGATCCTGGGGCAACTGCTGAAGTCTTGGACCAGGGGAGAGAAAGCTGGAGGGTTTATGTACACCTTGCTGTGTCATGTGCCATGTGACGCCCCCCCCCCCCCAGAGTCTGCAAATAAACCCACAACAAGGATCTAGAACTCCAATGAGGTTTGGAGGCAGATTTGTGTTTCTTTTGCATGTTTCTGTGCTGCCCATGAGGTGAGAAAAAGAGACCTAAGGGAAGGTCGCTTACGTATGTAAAGGAAGGACACCCCAGAAATTGTCCCAGTGGTCATCTCTGCAACGTTACATCAGGTGCTGGCAGACTTCATTACAATGAACATACACTTCTAATTTTAACAGGTCTGTATTTTACTACTCAGGACAGAGACTTGGAGGGGCCAGCAGGGTGGCTGGGTGCCGAAGTTAAGGAGGCTGTGGCTCTCAGGGTCTTGCCGGCTCCGAGTCGGCGTATGAGCACCCTGTGAGTGACCGCCTCCTTAAATTCAGCACACTGGCCACTCTGCTTGCTTCAGCCCAGTTCTGGCCCTGCTCATCTAGAGGACTGTCATGATTCTGAATCTCATTTAAATTCAAGCTGGAATGGTATCTACCACACACACTACATGAAGAGTGTGTTGACATTTCAAAAGCACTTTCATATACACATTTCACTGACTCTTCACAATCTCAGTAGAAAACAAAGTATTATAATTCCCATTCCACAAATGAAAGACCAGAAAGGTTAAGACACCTGTCCAAGGTCACACTGCTGCTAAGTGGCAGTGAACTCAACCAAGTTCAGCTGACTCCAACGATCCCCATCCCCTAGTGTTTCCATGACACCAGGCCCAAAACAAACTGATGTTCTTATTTATGCCAGGGAAAAGTAAGCCAAATCCAAATACTCATACCTCCCATCAAATAAGGCCCTGCATCACCCTCTTGCCCCCTTTAAAACTCCAGGAGAATGAAAGCAGCCTCCCCATCATGGCCACCCCCTCAGGAGCAGCGCTCCTGAATTCTCCTTTGGCAGCAGCCTTCCACCAGGGCCTGCAAACAGGCTGCTGGGTGGCACCAGGTGTGAGCCATTGACACTCTGTGAGCGTCTGGGGGAGGCGCCTCACCCGCACAGGAGACATTACCCTCAGAGAATCTCTCTGAGTTGGGAAAAGCTGGCAGGACCACATGCAGAACCTGGTGGTCAGCGCTGCTGGCTTTTTCCCCTTGCGATGAGCCAAAGGGAATGAATAATATAGTACCAGTTGCCACTAGCCTAGAGTTGACCCAGGTCACCCATGACCTGGGATTTTGCTTAGGGAGTTAATTCAGACAAACTGTGACCCATCTGTTGATCCAGCTGCATTTTAGGGTATTGCAAGATCCCAACATTGCCGTTAATAGAAATGAAGACTATCCCTCCCGCCCTGCAGATTTGTTTTGTTCAGTTCCCAAATGGCACTTTCTTTTAAAACTGAAGTTAGAAAATTAGCAAGTCAGCAAAACATACTAGTTTGCCATTGTGGGGTTTTTTTATGCCCTTATATATATATATATAACAAAAACCTAAATTATAGCTGGCAGAATTCATCCTGCTCTTGTTTACCCTTTCCTCTAAGACGACTACAGATCCATTTCCCTCTAGCCTGGAGCTTAGGTATACCATTTAGCCAAGTCTTTGCCTCCCTCTTCTGTTGAGAAGAAGAACATACAGCGAATTCAAATTCTACATTTGCAAACGTTCTTCCCAGGAGACTCTGTCCTTACGTAAGAAGCGTAAAAGCAGCTTTAAAGAGGGTCTGGCATTACAGTATTATCCATACAACTTTCAAATCAATACTTCCCAAGAAAAAACCTTAAATCAGGTAAGAGAAAATCAGGATAAACCGCACACCCACCTGACTAGCTGAACAAAATCAATGGAATGATTCTTTGGTGACTGGATAAAAGATTCAAGATCGATTTCCCCCTTTTAGTAAAATATGAAACTCCTTGGTAGCTAGAAGTATTATTGGAGTCCTGTATCTTATAAGGGTTTATGTGGCAAAAGCATAGCAATTTATCTGAAAACTTTCCTGCAGCAGCTGTACAGATGGCTGAATTTGCATGATTTCATCAGGCAATGATTTTTGAAAGCATTAACCTCAGAAATAGGAAAAAATTAAAAGTTCCTGCTAAGTACCAGAGTTCCCAATCATAAAATGAAATATTGTTTTGCAAACTCAGTTGTATCCTAAAATAATTGGTTATGACCTCTTGCAATATTCACTAGTCTGCAGGGAATTTTGAGTTTCTCCAGGGCCTTATACTGTTGCGAACATAACAGATTATTCTAAGGACGTTTTTCTTTCTGAGGTAGATGCCTGTGTCCCATAAAGCCCTGCTGAGCCATCTTATTTATGAGCTGTCCCCCCAGTGGGGTCATTTGACGTTATACAGAGCCACTCCTCTTAATAAGGACAACCACTATTAAGCTTTGTATTTGGCACTCAGTATATATACAACGAGTTATGATCATCTTGTTTCTCAGCTTCAGAAAATAAAGGTTAAAAGTAACTTACCTGAGATGGTAAGGTGCTGTGAGAGGCAGAGCTGGGAAGCAGTCCTACTCAGCAGAACCTCAAATTCTGTGCTCTTGGAGGCAACCCCACCCCTTTTAAAGGCTCTTCTCTTACCTGGAAGTAGGCACACCTGAGACCAGCATTATCCTGACAATAAGTATCACTTGAGAAGCTCATGCACTATAGCTTCCAAACAACCAACCCTGGAGATTTTGACTGGGTTTGTGCCGGGCCCAGAAATTGCCTTTTTAACAAAGGATCCAGATGATCCCTATCAGAGAACTATGCAGACGGCCAGGAGTCAGCAAGGCAAAGGGCCAGAGAGTACTCTGGGGTGTGTATGCCAGTGGGTCTGCGTCGCAGCTACTCAGCCTGCCCTAGGAGAACAAAAGTGGCCAGAGACAATTCGTGACTGACTGGACAGAGCTGTGGCCCGACACTTTATTTACAGAAAAAGCAGGTGACTAGTTTTGGTTGGCTGACCCCTATCTTAGACCAGTCATAACACCATGAGAAAGGAGATTTTAATGCCTGCTCTGTGTCACTGAGGCTGTGTGTCAGTCAGGCAATTGACCCACTGGAAATCTCCCCAACACCGTGAAACATCACCTACATCAAAGGATAACATCAAGGTTGGGTCTTCCCTCCCTCGTCAGGGACCAGCACTTTGGATGTTAGAGGTAGGTCTGTGACCTCTGTCTATACAACACATGACACAGGGGAGGCCATCAGTGGGCCAGGCACAGGCAGAGAAGCTAAAGCTGTCGCCTCAGCACGTTCCTGAATGCAGAAGGCCGAATTGTAAGATGGCCTCCAAGTTTTCCAGCCCCTGGCAAATACACACCTTCCTCCAATTAGCCAATCGTACACTAATTTAACTGCTACTTGGCAGGGATTTCACAGATGTAATTAGCACCCCAAATCAGTTGACCTTAAGATAGCGAAATTATCCTCACGGGCCTGATCAAGTCAATTGAGCCCTTTAAAACAAAGTCTCAAAGTCAAAGTGGAGTCAGAGAATCAAAATGAGATGTGGAGGGAGCCTCCAGTGCTGCCTTTAGAGATGGACGGGACCACTTGGTAAGAAAAGTGGGTGGCTGCAGAGAAAGGCAAATACTGTATGACGTCACATGTGGAATCTAAAAAACAAACAAAAAAGAAATAGACTCTAAACACAGACTGGTGTGTTTGCCATAGGAGAGGGATGTGAGAGAAATGGATGAAGGGGGGTGTCTTGCCCAGTGGGTTTCAGCCCTGGCAAGTTCACTATGGATTCAATGTGACCAAAGAAATGACAGTAGAACTTTCTTGGGGTGAAAGCATTTATACCCAACTTTATTCCCATGGTGCCAGGTCAGTCACTAGAATCCCATCCACTCAGAGCGAGTCTGCATACAGCAAGCCCGTCTCTGCCTCTGGGCCTCTCTCCCCATCCCCCCGACCCGCCGCCATCTCAGTCTCTGTCCTCAGTGCCGTCACCACTCCAGTCTTGTCTCTGCTCTCCTGCAGCCCTGCAGCCGTGCCACTGTGTGGCTCAGAGCACTGGGTGGAGCTCTTTATATAGAGTCAATAACAAGGTATTGCCCACACGTGTGTAAGTGAGCTAGCCAACCAGGGCCAGGTGAGAATCCTGACCACAGGAACCTTCACTTCATCCACAGGGGGAAAAAGGAAAAAGCAGATGGCCTCTAGCAGCCGAGAGAACCTCAGTTGACAGCCAGCAAGGAAGGGGTATTCAGACCCACAACCACAAGGAAACGAGGTCTTCCAGCAACTACTGAACTTGGAAGAGGACACTGAGCCCCAGCCAACACCTTGACATCAGCCAGGTGAGATCCCAGCAGAGTAGAGAATACAGCCACTTTGTGCCGGGATTTCTGACCCACAGAAACTATGATAATAAAGTAATGTATGGCAAACTGCTAAGGTAGTGTTAATTAGTTACACAGTGTGGAGAAAATGGAGGTTCCTATGGTGAAGATGCTCCCCTGACCCTAAACTACCTGATGATGTAATTGGCCTACTGCTAGGCTACTGCTCACACACCCTAGGCAATGAGCAATTATTGACTAACTCCCTATATAAAGAGCTCCTCCCAGTGCACTGCACGGAGGCAGAGACTGAGATGGATTATGGACCTGCAGACGTGATCCTGGTGCTTGACCTGCCGCTGTGAGAATAAAGCTGGGTATAAACCCTTTTACCCCAAGAAAGTTCTGTTATCATTTCTCAGTCTCACCGAATCCACAGTGAACCAGCCGGGGCTAAAACCCTCAGGCGAGACACACAGCAATAAAAAACTATCCCAGAGAGGGTCAAGGCTTTAATGTCTGAATTACTGCTGGGGATTTTAAGGCCAATAATTTCTGGGTTTAAATATAGGTGAACATGTCCTCTTTAGAGCTATAGTCATTCATTCAGCCTGGATTCTCCTGTAACTCGGGCCATTGTGCATGGCCACCTTTTAGGGATGAGGTTATCAAGATACCGTTGTGATAATGTTTATCCAAGACCAACTTGCAGACTCATTTCAACATGCCTCTCATGTGCAAAGCATCAAATCAGATATTGGGGGGGGTGGATGGATGATAGGGGATGAAAAGATAAATAAGGAGTTTACCTCTTGGATGAGAGACAGATGTTAGAAAAATTACTTGTCAGGTAGGCATTACAATTGAAATGTAAGAAAAAAAACAGAGCTCAGAAAGCAGGACAGTTACTTCTGACCAAGAAAAGATGGAATTTACACGAGAAAACACTGTCTAAGCCAGAGAACAGAAGCGCATGGTATTTTAAAGGACTGGAATGAAACGGTAAGCCTAAGATGTTGGTGGAGATCCTGGGGAACTTGGACTGTGTTCTTTATGCAGTGGATCCCCAAAGGCCCCCAGCACTCTTCCTGCACCCTGAGAATCGGTGGCTCGGACCACCAAGTAATCTTTCAGAGCACCTGTTGCTATATTCTTTTTTTTTACTCCCTCAGGAGGATGGCTGACGCTCAGTGGAATCCAAAGAGGCATTCTGTCTGCCTGCTGCCCTCTGGGGATGCCCCTCGAAAGGCAGGAAAAGTCCCTCAGCATCAAAGGTTATTCAGCCACGGGTGTGAGAGCCACCATCACCTTCTAGAGCTTATAATAGCTAGTGCTCTCTTAAAATTTTCCCCAATGCAGATCCAGAGGTGGGGAGGGCTGCAGGAAACAGGGGAGTGTAGGTTAATACAGTGGATTTTCAGTAGCACAGGCTCCCAAGCAGCCTTTTAACAGAGATGTTTAATTGATCTTTACTGAGCAGAACCTTCCCTTCTGCTTATAAAAGAAATGATCGCTCTTACCCCTGGTTCTAGCTGGAGAAGTTAATAGACCCAGTTTCCTCTTACAGCAGACATACTTAATGACCGGGAGACTACCATAAATAGAGTTTATTGTCCAAAATACAAGCCATGTTCTAATCAACCTTCACGTTGAGATTGCCTGGCTTGTATCTGTTGATTTTTAGAGGGGCTTTTTCCCGGCTGACAAGGGCCTTGTTCTTCCCACTCAGGGTCTGCTGTCCAATTAACAAATACCTTCAGCAAAGTAATCTATGGCCTTTGGAGAGCCCCCTGAGGATACTGTAATGTTTATCGATTTGCTCCTCTCATGCACTAGCTGCTTGATGAGCCTGAGAGCTGAGCCATAATCATTTGCACACGTGGTGCACAAATACTGTGCAGGTATGAAGACAATCATTGCAATACTTCCAGGACTCAGAGACACTTCCAGGATCCAGTACAAATGCAGCCACTACTTGGTAGCTGTGAAGAGTAATTGAGAGGAAGAGTGACACTTTCCAAATTACTTTAGTTCGTTTTTAAAGGCTTTATATATTAGCATTACTCCCAAAATAACCTTTGAACATAAGGAGGTATTAATATTTCCATTTTACAGCTAGAAAACTTTGCACTAAATGTTTCACTAGTATGCTATCTGAGGAACAGATCTGGCAGTAAACTGAAAGCTAGGACAGGATTTGCTGCTATAGTAAACTACTATTATTTGGGGATCTGCTCTAGAATTATGGATTTTCCTGGGTCTTATTTTTTCTCTCTTTCTGGCTGCTGGCTTCACCCACCTGCCACTATTCTTCCAAGTTGCCATCTTGGCATGGTAGGCACCATGGCCATAGATTTCTAAACCAACTTTTAGAAACTACTGTATGAAAAATGCAAGTGTTCTTGGGTGGACAAGAGGGCAGGATTTTTGAAACCATGACTGGCCAGAAAAATCTAAACTGTATGAGTGCTCGAACAGTATGGCTCTAACATATTCCCAAATGTCCAGCAAAGGAAGGCGTGGAAAGGGAAGCAGCTCCCATGGACTGACACAGGACTGTAACTAAGGCAACGGTAAGACCTGAGCGGAGGTCTTTCCTGGAACGAAGGGGGAAGGAGATGCGAGGAGCTAGGGGTTGCCATGTTGGCTTTCTTGTTTTCCCCCAGTTTTACCAAGATATAATTGACATATTAGTTGAGGTTGTACAACATAAAAATTTGATACACATATGTATTGCAAAATGATCACCACAGTAAGTTTAGCTCACATTCACTAGTTACTGGGGTTTTTTTTTCTTGTGATGAGAACTTTTAAGATCTACTCTCTTAGTGACTTGCAAATACACAAAACAGTATTGCTAACTATAGTCACCGTGCTGAACACTACATCCCCAGAGCTTATTAATCTTATCATCAGAAGTCTGCACCTTTGACCACCTTCATGCATTTTGCCCATCCCGTCTCCCTACTTCCCCACGCACCTCCCACCCTGGGCTACTGCCAATCTACTCTCCTTTCCTATGACTTCCGATTTTTTAGATTCCACATATAAGTGAGATCATCAAGTATTTGTCTTTCTCTGCTTATTTCACGTAGCATGATGCCATCAAGGCCCAGCCTAGGTTTCTTCTCACTTGTGTCACAGTTAAACATTTACGACGGTGCTAGTGTTGTTACCAGGTCCTTCCCAACACCTTGTAGGTGTTACAGGCTGAGTTGTGTCCCACTGAAATTCATATGATGAATCCCAAGCCCCAGCACCTCAGAAGGTGACGGTTTTTGGAGATGGGACCTTTAGAGAGGTAATTAAGTAAAATGAGGCTCTTGGGGTACACCCTACTCCAATAGGACTGGTGCCCTGGTAAGAAGAGATTAGGCCAGGCAGAGATAACCAGGGATGCACAGGCACAGAGAAAAGGCCACGGAGGACACAGGAAGGAAGCCAGGGAGAGAGGCCTGGACAGATGCCCCCGCGCAGCCCTCAGAAAGAACAGCCCTCCAGACCCCTGGATCTGAGACCTCTAGCCTCCAGAACTGTGAGAAAGGAAATTTCTGTTGTTTATGCCAACACAGACTGTGGTATTCACAGCTCTCCAAAAATGAATGCAGAAGGAGCTGCCACTCATGGTGGTGACTGCCTACTCAGCACTGTTCTGAACACACCCCACCTATGAACTGGGTCCTCGGCAGAGCCCACTGTGACGTGGACACTGTTATGCTCATCCCCACTTTCCCGATGAAGAGACTGAGGCACAGAGAGGTTCAGTGAATTGCCTAAGGCCAGGCATCTGGCAAGTAGGAAAGCTAGAATTCAAGCCTAGTCACCGTCTGCCAACTTCTGTTTGGTCTCAAATGTCCACCCGGATCCCCCAGTTGATCATCCACAAACCCTTCTAAAACTGGTCTCGGAGGCAGCCTGGATGACAAATCTGCGGGTGCGGTGCCCCACCTTTGAGAGACAAGGATCAGAGGTTGGGAAGCTCTAGAGAGACGAGGAAAGATGGTTCTTTTAGGAGGCCCATTGGGTGGACGGGAGAGGTGCCTGGGCCTGGTGAAGTGAGGACCCGGCCGCAGGAAGGTTTGTCCCACAGCGGCTGGCGCCCTGACCCACAGCCCTACTGGCGGGCTCCTCTAGGCACTCCAGGCCTGCAGGCAGATGGTATGCTTCAGGATGCTGGGCATATGGGGGGGCAGAGTAGAAATGGCTCACTCCCACTCCAGCAGTCATTTCTCCAGAACAAGCAAGGAAAGATGCCAGACTTAGAGTCAGGAGGCCAGACTCTAGACCAGGGTTTCTCAACCTCCACTCTAGTGACACTTCCGGCTAGGTAGCTGTGGGGCTGCCATGGGTACTGTAGGCTGTTTATCAGCATCCCTGGCCTCTCCCCACTAGATGCCATAGCATGCCACCCACTGTGACAACCAAAAATGTCTCCAGACACTGCCAAATTATCCCCTCGGGCACAAAAGTCAGCCCCATCAAGGACTCTATCCTCTATGAGAAACAGAAGAAAATACTTCCTCAAGACACATATTTCCATCTGTCATAAAGTTGTCATAATAATATATGCCCATGTTTCTATATCCATGATATACTGTATTGTGGGCAACCTGCCCAAATGCCCGTGGCGGTCCTTCCTCTCCTCAAGCCTCCCAGGAGAGAGAGGCTAATCTGCCCTTGCTTGGTCATTCCTTCCGACTTCCCATAGTCCTGAGACACCGAAAAGAACCAGACAGCTGCCTACACCGTCAAAATTCAAGCTCCTGACCTCAGCTCGGGGCTGGGGTGGGGCCTGGCCTTTCTCCACCCTGAAGTAAAGATTAAGAAAATAAAACCCTTGATTTTCTAGTCTAGCCATTCGTGACAGGCATGAGGTACTAACAATGTTTTTTCCTCCCTCATTGCTGAAGCAATAGATAAAACAATTTTACAGCTGTGTTCCCCTATCCCTAAAGCAGGCAGTATGAATTAGGAAATAAAGCAGCAACAGGGGGTGCGTGAATGGGCTACTCATGCCTGACGTGGGTGCTCGGTATGGTCTGAAGCCAAAGGCCAAATGATTTCCACTGGCCAGAAAGCTCACTAATAGCCAATTAAAGTCCATCTGAATCAGTTCCTTTCTCTCGGTGGGAAGTTTTTTCATTTAAAAGATCATGAAGTTTTCAAGTAAGCACAGGTTCTTTTTAATGCACATTCCTTCTCTCTTCTTGCAGTAATAGGTGAATCCACCTACAGCAGATAAGAGGGAGATAACAAAAAAGAACTGGCATGACCGGGTCTGCCATACAGGCCCTTAAAGTGGTCCTTTGACACCGTTTGCTAGAGGCAAGAGGACCCTAGTATGGGGTTATTTACTCCACCCATTTCTTTCCTGTGTGTCCAAGCTGCAGGGGGGAAGGAAGCTGACATTTTTGTAGCTTTTGTTTTAGAGACTATTTGGTCCTGTAGACACCTTGTCTTATAACAGTCTTGTCTCCAAGTAAAAATAGGAGCTACAGTAACACACACTGGGATTGTACTATGTGCCAGTGCTGCTAAGGTAGGCATCTGTCGTCTCATTTATTCTCTCAGAGAGGAGCTATGATGATCACCACACTGCTGATGGAAAAGCAGGCACAGAGAGGTTAAATCATTTACCCGAGATCACAGAGCTGGAGGATGCAAGAGCCGGTTCTAAAAGCCAAACCATCTACTCCCATCCCAGGGGGCAGGAACCAGACTCACCACCCACAAGGTCTCATCTGCTTGACCTGGGAGTACAGGCCCCTTGCCCACGAGGGAAGCAAGTTACAGAATTCACTTTACAGATGTTTGCTCCTGCCGGGGCGAACACCTTGCTCTACCAGGAAGCAGGGAGAAAGGCAGGAGCCCGAGCCTGCCTATTCCAAGTGTGGCACATGACACAGCACCATTACTGACATTGCCTGGGCACTTGGTGGAAACACAGCATCCAGGCCCCATCCCAGCACTACTGAATCAGAACCTGCCTTTTAACAAGATCTGCAAGTGATGCACACACATATTAAAGTTGACGAAGCCCCAAGCTGGAGTCCAAGCATCCTGTCCCTAAGGTCACGTTCTTCTCTGCAACTAATTGAAAGGAGGCAAAGAGTCATTCCACACCTACTCTGCCTCAGTCACTTGGCTATCACATGAGCTCATTTAATCCTCCCCAGAACCTGCACATGATCCTGAGGGTCAGAGTGGGCAAGCACCCAAGGTGCACTGGAGCCCAGAGCCCCTATGAGGAGTGTCCCTTAGCACAGCATTGTACCGCGGCAGCCCAAATCATGGGCCGAGGGGGCGGACCAGGGTCCCCGGGCAGAGTTCACCCTGCTCTGCCAGGGCCCACCACAGCACAGAGCACGAGGCAAAGGAGGGGATTTGTATTTTGAGATTTAAAGGAAAAAAGTCTGTTGTGCTGAGCTGGTTAAAACAGTACTACCAGGGAGTGAAGAGAGGGTCTCAAGGCCCCTTCTGGACTTAGACTTTAATGCCTATTTATTGAGAACCTCTCGGCACATTTGCTCAGTTCTACATCAAGATGGAGTTGATCTCTGTGCCATAAAAGCTTATGATCTAAAAAGGCCACAGAAATGGGTGAGACATAAAAAAATGCCAGAACAATGCGACAGCCTTAATCAGACTGTCTTTCCTTTTCTTTGCTTATAAGTCACTGGCTTTAAATTTAATATAGTGTCATGTATTTATTTTTCTTGAAGTTTTCTTAAAAGATCATATAAAGATTTTCTTCCATGGTAAGACTTTTATATTGTATTTCTCTTAAAATGGAGTATGGTACATTTACCCTTCATCAGATGATTGCTTATAACTCACCTTACGTTATTAAGAACGCTGCTAGAAGCTTCTATGCCCCTAGTAATAAAAATGTATTTTCAGGCCCATTCCGACCAATGAAATTTGAGTTTTCAGAGCACAAGATAATGAAAATTCTCTAGATCGGTGTCTTTTCGGGCTTTTAATCTGTTAACAGACCCTGAGTGTCTCAGATGAAAGGTGCTGTAGTGTGAATTGCTATTGTTAACAGCATTCCACACAGGTAACTCCTGATTATTCCAATTTCTCACAGATGTGGCACTTTTACTGCCTCCATAACATCTCTAGGGGGTATGAAAGAAAAAACACCTGTACAATTTTTTTCTTAAAATATACACAGAAATGTAATTGCACATACATACAGGAGAGCCTTATAACTAATGTATCAAGAGCAACGTAAAGTCAGTAGTAGAACTACTCATTTAGAAAGACAATGCATGCCACAAAATGCCCCCTCACCAAAAGTGATTGGGACTTTTGGGGACCATCAAACCAGAGATGGAGATATATAGGAATCTGGAATGTTTGAAAAATGAAGGTTTTGACGACCTCCTTGAAAGGCAGCAGTTGTCTTCCAAAATGGCAAAACTGGCTCCAAATCATCCTTTTGTTTCCTTGCCCTTTCCAATGTGACCTCACAGCTTTTCCCATCAAGACGTACAAGTGGCTTCCCCATCCTTGAATCCGCTGAGTTCGGTTGTTTTACTTGCCTTGGCTGACAGAATGCCGCAGAAACAACGGGGGGCCTGCTCAGAGCCAGGCCCCCGGAGCCCCGCGGCTTCTACTCCTCCTCTGGGAGGGCTGCTGCCACCACGGGCAGAAACCCCGGCTGTCTTCCGGGCAGTGAGGGGCATGTGGCCCCAGCCCCACGGGCAGAGCCAGCTGAGCCCACAGGCGTTGGAGCCATCCCCGCCATGACCAGCTGGGTAACAGGGACGGATTAAGAGCACGTGCTTTTGCTGCATGAACTCCTCTGCAAACATGAAGGTTTGCTTTTCAAAAGCATTTTGTGTAATTGAGAGTCCCTGCATGGACATATTGAACATAATACTGCAGTGATTATTGGAGAGTAAAGGGTACAAACTGAGATTGAGAGTGAAACATATTAGTCTATCCAAACTCACATATTATTTTGACAAATTAGTAGACAGTCATTTGAAGAAAAACAGATTGGAATGAAAAACAGCCCAAAGAACAAGGAGGCGGAAGAAAACACATGCATTCCACACCAGCAATAGTGCCGGAAGGATGTAACAGAAAGCATATGTTTGGATAATTTTGTATAATTATAATTTTGTATTCACAAAAGCAATATTTGATTTGTACATACTTGGAAGGAAACAAAGCGTTACGATTCTCTCTTGCTTTGCAAAGAAGCCCTGTACAGGGAGGGCAGGGGGAGACTCAGGAGAGAGGTGGGCCGCCCCAGACCAGTAGGTGGCATTTGTAACAAATGAGGGAACTTGCTTTTGACGCTTGTCTAGAGCACCTGCAAGACGAGAGCTCTCCACACACGCCCACAAGAATCTTAAGTGTTTTGACAGAGGCCTTAAGGGGGTTCAGTGGAGCTCACTGTCCAGGCGGTCTCCATACCACATAGCTCCCAAGGCCGTGTCCTCGGAACAGGCGGAATGGTGGGCAGCAAGTACACTCCACAGACAGGGAGGGGTGCGGAGCCTCCGATCGCCCGGAGCCAGCTGAGGGTCCACGGGTGGTTGTGTCCTCTCAGTGACCTCCTCCAACCCTGCCAACAAGGAGAGATGCCAGAAAAGATAGCCTGGGGCAGAAACCACTTTCCAGTTGTGACAAAGGCCAGGGTAACCCAGGCAGGTGGTTATGCAAGCCTAACTAGGGCTTGAAAATAGGAAGCTTTTGGGGCTATCCCTGGGCTGGCACTGACCTCCCTCCCCTAAGGGACGAGGACAGCAGAAACCTGGGTGGAATCAAAAGAGGAAATCAAGAAAGGTGAGGTGGGGTGTGGAAGTAATTCAGGGATCCAAGCCCGTGTGTCTCAGAACTTCTGGGGCGCTGCACACTTGCTATTAATTTCTCCCATTCGCCTTGACCCCCATCATTATAAAAACCTGAAGTTGGCTCGCTCCAGGGTCAGAGTCACTTCCACCTATGCACGGAGTTGACACTTGCACCAAGTGAACCAACGTCCCCGGACCTAACAGCTTCCGGAGAGGGATGAGACCTCCAGGCATGCGGGGACAGAGCAAGATGTCGGGTTGAGAAGGAGGAAAAAATGCTCAGGACCAGCTGGGTGGGTGGATGGTGTGGGGTTCGGTTCTGAAGAGCTAAAGGGGACAGATGCAGGAGAAGAGAAGGGGGTCATGAAGGTACAGTGAAGCCCCATCAGAGGGTTACTTAATTTATACATTTTATATAAATTCCATTAAATGTGCTATGAATAAATAGACAAAAATTATCATTTAAACCATGTCAAGATCTTACCCAGCATTCGTATGGATGAGCTCGTGGCCCAGAATTGGAGGGAGACGGGAGGTGGGCATCTGAGGCCTCTCATAGCCGAAGGATCCGGCCTTTTGCATTTTTCAAAAAACATTATTCCTAAGTGCAAACCGACCCCCTTCATTGGATCCTCAAAAGAAGTGATCTCTTCCAGTGCTAAAGGAAAAATGGGAGATTTGACCTTTTGAGAAACAGTTTGTAGGTCTCCTAAATGGGACGGGCTTTCCAAGAAAATTAACTATCATTAGTGATTTTTTTGTCTATGTTAATAAGAATCTAACCTTCACATAACGCATGACCCAGAGGTATTGAGAGCAGAGGGTACAGCAAATGAATCAAGGGTGGCCGGCCAAGGAGTCCAGGGAGGACCGTGGCGGTCTATTTAGAAAGCTAAGAAAGGGAACATCTGGCTGGTGTGAGCCAGTTCTCTATGGGCTCAAGATGTCATCTTCTCTTTCTGCATCTTCTTGTTCTCCTCTGTTGACCACTCTGCCCAACTCAACAGCCATGAGGCTGGCCCTGGGCAACAACTGCCTTACCCTATTCTATCGTCCACATCCTGCTACCCACCCCTCTTCCTTCCTTCCCACCACTAGCAGATTTCTTGACCTGCCCCTATGCTCCCCTCCCATCCACACTGCCCACTGCAACCTGGTTTCTGTCCCCCCCACTCCCATGAAACTGCTCTCACCTTGAAGGACCCATGATTTTTTTCTTGACAAGTCCAAAGGAATGTGTCTCAATTCTTGTCTATGTGACCTCCACTCAAAGTTACTCTCTTAACTGGTATCTCTAGCTCGGCAATGTCGCTTCCCAAGGTTTCTGTGCTGTGCAGCGCTCCTCATAGTTTTCTCTCACCATGCCCTCTCAGTCTCCTTCTGAGCTCATCTTTCTTTTTGATGGCTCTCTGCTCTCTTCTGACTATGCTGTCTATGCCATCTGCTCCCCTAGCTTCAATTACCAACCGTTTCTATCTCCATCCAAGCCTACTTTCTTCAGCTTTCAGCCTGTATGTGCAACTTACTGTTAAACACCTCCATTTATGTCTCATGCAGGCACCGTCAACCCAATACATCTGTGTTATTCAATGTCCACTCAGAGAAGCAGTCCAGGACAGGCCGTGTGACAAAGCACATTCCATACGGTGATGTTAAATCTTAAAGGCTATGCAGGAGAGCAAGACAGGGCAGAGTGGCAGCAGTGGAAGCCACAGCCACCCCATGACTGGAGGGATAAAGGAGGAGGTGGTCTTGCCAGGGCCAGGACCCGCCTGCCAGGCAGAGCTGGAAGTGCGGTGGGAACAGCTGCTCGGGAGGGCAGAGACTCAGGGGCCACACAGCCACCAGCCTGGGCTTCTCCCTCCCTCCTGCCGTCTAACCTCCTGCCAATGCTTCCCACTGGCTGATTCTACCTGGAGAAGAGTGGGCAAGGAATCTAGGAGATGAGATTTGCAGGGTCAGCCCGCGACAGTGAGCAGAGCAGGAAGGTCAGGGAGAACATCTGAAGCACACAGGCAAATGACAGCACAGTGCCCACCCCTCCCCGCATCTCCTGTCCCACTGAGCGCAGCCATCTTCCACTCGTGGCATGAGTCATCCTTGACTTTGCCCTTCCCCCCGTCTCCCACATCTAATCACCCACCTGCTAAGGAGCTCAGCAGTCCTCTTCCTCACAGACACTGCCTTTGCTCACTGCTATTCCTGCAACAGGTATCACTCTCCTCTCTCCCTGCTCCAGACCACCCCCCTAAGAAGCCACACTCTGCAGCCAGGATTTTCCTCAAATGCTCACCTTACATCTCTCTACTAAAACTCTTACAGTGGCTCCCGTTGTGCTTAGGATCAAGTCCAGATTCCATGGCAGGACTTCACTGCCCCTCAGTCTCCCCCCTTCCCTTAGTCTCCCCCTCCTGACACACTCCACCCTCCACGCTCCAAGCTCCTGAACTTCTCTCTTGGATGCCCTGGGGAGACTGAGTCCTGGTCTTCATGTGTGCAAATGAACACATTCTTCATGCAACACTGCCCTGTCCTCGGAGCTTTCCTTAACTCCCCCTCTCAGGCGGCCTCGATGGCAATTCTAGGACGACTTCCCCAATCTCCCTCGCATGTGGTTCCTTGCACCTGACACTTCCCCAGCTGGCAGGGTTACCAGATTTGGCAAACGAACCACGCAAGTTTAGCTGGGCATCCTGTTTTTATCTGGCAACCCTACCTGGTTCTGCCCTTGTCCCAGAGTATGACAACTGCATGTCCATACCTCAGGTTCCCATTAGGCTCCAAATCCCTTGAGGATAATGCTCTTGTCAACACTGTTCCCCATCTTCCTAAATAAATAAGAAAATGTAAGTGACCTGGATGGGTGAGTAACTTGATGGAGTGTTACTCAAGCTCCTATAGGACAGGACTTCAGGCCTAATCAAGAGAGATGGCTCAGACACTAGACCGAGGCTACTGACATAGCGCAGCCAAGCTGGAGAGGCAGGACCCGGGCCAGGCTTTCAGGCCATGAGAGGAACTTGGAGGAGGAAACTAGAGTGAAGGGAAATGACAAGAGGGTGGAACTGGAAATGGTTATTTAATTCTTGCAGCCCACACAAAGCTAAGGGGCCAATGTCAGCTGGTTTGTGGATTTCTCTGGGTTAGTTTTGAGAGTCCTTCACGCAGCCATAAATTTCGTCCTACTATAGAAGTTAAAATGGAGAAAAAGGCCAGGAATGATAAAATGTCTGAAACTTTTTACCTTGAGAGGGCCCTCTAAGAGAAAACTTACATTTTGCTATCTGCAGACCCAGTCCCCAAGAGCCATGCAGGGAACCAATATGAAGGAAGTGGGCAAGGAGGGAGGCAGGCGAGGTAGAGCCCACCACCCAAAGGGGCAGCTTCTCCTGTGTCCAGACAATTGCCCCCACCCTGGAGTGCAGGTCCAAGTATTTGGCCCCTTCAAGAAAAGACAATAATCAAGACTTTAATGCTTCATCTCATGATTTTTAAGTGTGGCCACTAATTTAATAATAAGTAGTAGGTGGTTCAAACAAAACACAGCTCTGAGTTTATTATTCCATGTGGGCTTCTAAACTTCTCGAGTGGAATCAACGTATACCTCCATGCTGACGTCCCCTCACCCAACAAACCTCAGGCAGATGTTGTTCAACTTCCAGAAGTATTTCCCCCAGTGTACTACATAGCGAAATATTTGCTACCTGAAGTCATTAACCTGCTCACATGTCTAAAAATTTCTGCTTCAATCACTGGACTTTCAACAACATAAAGAAACTATGGTTTTAAAGTAGGGGAAGGGAGAAGGAAGGAATGAGTCAGTCTCTCACCACCTTTTACTCTGCTGGATCAGGTAATTATTTTCCCCCACAATGACATGTAACTTCTCATATTCCTTACCTTTCAACCTCAAATTTCATATCTTGGACACTTAAGATGCCTCCAGGTTTTTATCTTGCTAGATGAAAGTCATGATTTAACTTTGTCTTTTGGGAGCTATTCTGCTAGGTTAGAGTCATCAGAAGCAACTTTAACCTTAGCTGTTATATGACATCTTTCAAAGTATAATCACGCTGTGTAGCTCATGATCTGTGTATTAGATTAAAGGTCTGTTGCCAAAGTGTTACACTTCTAAAAATATTGAGGAATAAACAATCTTGACAGGACAGGGAAGGAAAGTTCTACACATCAGTCCCCATCCGATCAGGAGATTCTTTTCCCCCTTTCCGGGCTCATTAAAAAGCACACATTGCCCATACTACTGGCATTCTCCAAATATGTTAGTTCCCCTCAGGGCTCCTACAATACATATACTCTAACTGCTGGCTTTTGACTTCCTGATGTACTTTTTTACACACCTTTGCTTATATTTTAGGCGCTTTTTTTTTCCTTAGGGGAAAAGAGGATTAGGTTGTAAAAACACTGGTAGAAAATAAGCAATAAATCACTTCACCGTCTCCCTCCAATGAATTCACCTGTATCATCCTTTTTATGAAATAGAAATGCAATTCAAAAGTTTGAAGAACAGGATAGTTACAGAGTCTCAAAACATCTTTCCATAAATTACTTATTTATTACAAAGGGACAAATAATAATTTTACTGCAGAAAAATCTCATGGACACAATCTTTACCAAGACACTAGTGAAACAGACAGACATCAGGTGCCTCCTGTTAGGTGCACCCAGAGGGACACTACATCGCTTCTGTGGCACCGTTGCCAAAAAACCATAACCCAAAACAAACATGAGGAAAGAAAGAATAAATCCAAATTGAGAGTCTTCCTGCCGAGCAAGCAGCCTACATTCTTCACTGTCAGTGAGCTGAGGAACAAAGAGTCTGAAGAACTATTTAATGTTAAGACTAATAAGACATGCGAACTAAGTGCAAGGCATATTCCTGCACTGAACAAAAAAAATAGCTAGGAAGGCTCTTACTGGAATGATTGGCAAAATTTGAATATGGACTGTAGTCATACAGTGAACAGTAGCAATGTTAAATTTCTGATTTAGCTCATTGTGCTGTAGTTAAGTAAGAGAATGCCATTGTTCTTAGGAAATCATCACTCTTTAGAGGTGAAGGGGCACGTCTCCACCTTACCCTTTAGTGGTTAAAAAAAAAATGCATATATGGAGAAAATGAATGCCAAAGCAACTGTAGCTAAATGTTAGTCATTGGTGAATCAATCATTATTTTATTATATATAACCCCAAATCAACAAGAGTTCTTTGTACTAATCTTGCAACTTTTCTGTGACTTTGAAATTGTTTCTATATATCTACATGTATATAGATACATAAACACACACAATTTGAAATACATGTATAACTCAAAACTATTCATCAGCTATTTTTAAGCAATCTGTATAGAAATGAAGGCAGGGTACTGACAGTAACCAGGCCAACAGATTCATTAGTGAGGGCCCTATCTACATTTCTACTAACTTAAATTATGTCTCATTTGAATAAAAATATATTGAACTTCCCTTAAACTTACCATGGATTGCTCAATCATTTAAACAGAGTACAAATTCCATACTTTTCCCAAATGAGGCCCAAGGTTGTCAATACTCTCATTCACTAGCAAGTAAGCTACGCTTATTTCCATAACCTAGATGGAGAACTTTTGTGTACATAAACTTTTTCTAATATGCCCAGTTCTCTATTTCCTTAGAAAATCCAATTTACATGTCTGGGATTTCAAATACCACAAGTTCTTGTTTTTGTCACATCAAATGAACTATTTTATTCTTTAGCTTCTTTAAAAGAAATTCAGTAAATCTTTGCTCATTGCTAGCTTTCTCTCTCTCCCTCCCAGTATCTCTGATCAAACTTTTCCACCACTCTGGAATTATCCAGGGGTAATTAGAACTTCTTACCTTCCTCAGCCCAAAAGGAGCCAATTTATCACGAACTGTCATGGGGTCCAATTTTAAATTACCAAGAGTCCAATTATGGACAGAGGCAAGGAACTTCTTTCCAATTAAAGTGATTGATTTCTTCGCAGACCCAGTAGCATGTCACTAATTATGTTCATTCAGATCAAATGTGAGAAAATTCTTCCTCATTGTATTTTCCTTCCGAAAAATGCAACACAGCAAACATTAATCATGGAGTGATGCAAGGCCAGCCGTGCTAATGCCTTTGGCAGAATTGGACATCTAATCTATCAATGGGTCCTGTCCATGTTATGGGTCTCAGCAACTCCTTCAGCCCTAAATGGAGGGAGAAGGGTATAATTATTTGTTACATCACATCGTTCATCTGAGAGCTTGCCCAACCTGCCAGAATCAGCTTAGCTGTGGTGAGACAGCATTAGGTATTAGATAAACAGACTAGTGGGGAAATGAAGACTTAGGGCCAGAACACAAGTTGTGTCATGTGCAAACAGAACCAGTGTTGGGACAAAGCACGTATGGAGGTAAACATATGGAACATGGGAACATGCGTGTTTTTTTCTCACTTGGATTGCATTAGCACAATTATGTGTGGTCAGAATTTTGAAAGAGAAAAATAAAACTTCCAATTCAGTTTGGGAGAAGTGCAATTTGGATGATCTGAAGGAACATGAAGCACCATGCCTTATGGAGATTCCCCAAGCCCTCAAAGACACTTGTCTACTTTGCTTTTAATCTTAAAGGAAAGACCAGCCGGTTCTGGCTCCCCAGTCTGCTGAGCCAGGAGCGGGCCTCCTTATCTCCCCTTCCACCTGTCTCCACGTGCTCAGCAGATTAGCATCAGTTCATTCACTGGAGACATACAAAGGTCAAGGTTTTCATGCCATGAATATCCTCCAGCCATCTGCCCCAGAGCGTGTCTAGACAGCAGTGACTACCCTTTGCACCTGTATGAATACAGTTGCTGAGGCTTTTCCAAAAGTATTCATAGAGTTATAAGGTGAGTCTGGGAGCCCTCCAAGATTTTAAAATTCCCCACTCAGTCATATTACCCACTCAGGATCATATTTGATCACTTTAGAGGGAAATAAAATTGTATTGTATACTAAGCTTTTGAAAATAAAACGTCCACGTAGGCGAGATTGTAACTCTGCCTTTACTCCAAACTCACTTTTTGCAACTTATGAAGACCAGCTTGACCCACAGAAGACTTTTCATTCATTAGGCAGACGATTGTTAAGCACCTCCTAAGAGCAATGCAGGTGCCCAAGGTGGGGAAACACGATTCCTCCTACACTGCTCTCGTTGGGAGACAGAGAAGCAGACACCTCAGAAGAGTAAAAAACAGAGTAGAGGGGCGGGATGGGATAAAAGGGCCACCTTAAAAGGGCAAAGAAAAAGAATGTTTTTCCAATTAAGGAGACACAAACGAGGTTAGGACATTGGCAGGCATCTTGAAAAAGAAAGAACACCAAGCAGCACTCTAGGCATACGTGTCTGGATGAAAGCATGCCAGGGGCCAAGAGCCATAAACCTAAGAGGCCAGGCCAGATGCTGAAAACCCGTGACTGCCACCTAAAAAGCCCAGACTTCTTTATGTATCAAGGAGGAACACCAGGGGAAGTAATAGTCCAACTGGCTATGCGGGCAGGAGCGGGTGGGGGCAGACGAGACTACTGAAATACCGCTAAGGGCTGACATCAGAGCGGCCGGGGCAAAGGGAATGGAAATACATGGAGATTCAAGAGATGCGGGGCTGGCACAAACCACAGAACTTGCAAACATTGTATGAAAGGATGAGGAAGAGGGCGAGGTAGACTCTGAGCACGACTAAACCCTTACTTTGTCTCCACGGACTGGTTAGCTTTGGCTATTTAAATATTTATTGGGGTTATTTTTCACATCCTGCACTGAGCCCTTGTTTTAAGCTCTTAAACATCCTCCTTTTTACAGCCCAGAGAACCAAGACTGGGGAGGGAGGCTTAGCTCTGACCACAGGAACCCAAAAAGCCAACTAACTGGGACAGAGCTGGGGAAGTACAGTCCTCACTGCACAATCCAAGGAGACATGAAGACGGCTCACCGCTACCCTATGGGCATGTTTCTGGCCTACGTGGGACAGAGTTCACAGAACTTTATACCATGAGCTCCGTTGTAAGGTGGCGTGTTGATAACGTCTGCACCAAACACCAATGGAAAGGTACAGGCTATGTGCTGAATCATTTTTTTTTAATGGAAGCACGGGCCTCAAGACTCACACTTTTAGTTGAACTAAATTATCCTTATCCAGTCACTATGTTTAGATCCAAGTTTTCCCATCATAAAGTTTTCAAAAGAACAATCTGCCTAAAAAGCAGGTGAAAAAATTCACTGACAAAGGCCTAGATGTGTTAGGACTTTAATGTTCTTCACATAGTCAACATAAAATACTGACAATGGACACACAATTGGGGGAAAGACTCTTCAGCAAAGACCTTCTGGAGCTCACAGCATCCCCGGTCCAACACAATTAAGAGGAGTCATGCAAACAAAATGACAGGGGGGCTTAACAGATTTTTAGTTTAACAATATAACTGAAAGCTAAAGAACCATCAACCTTTTCTTCTATCCACTGAAAGGAAAGTACAAATGAATCAGGGAACCTCTTGCGAAGCAGCTTAAAGAAGGAAGGGGGAGTAGAGGGACGACTGTTATGAGTGTAACACACAAGGTCAAGGCTCCTGACCCATTTTCAAAGGTCTCTACATGTATCACTGAGAACTGTATTGTTAGAAATAGGCTGCATAGAGCTATGAACTATTTGGTATTAAAAACCCCGCTATATACAGTATGTCACTTTTATCTCTTTATGAGAATAACAGTTTACAGGGAGATCTAGCCTGGAGCTCCTACTAAACACTCACCACATGGTCCACGATGACCTGAATTAACAGCTGTGGAATCCAGGAGCCCCCACGGCTGTCATTTTGTAAAGGACCAAGATTCAGCACCTAGAGGTCCCCACCCACCATCCGCGCTGCGTGTGTATGTGTGTATCTCCAGGAACAATTAACTGCAATTTGCATAATGAAGTCCACAGACAAGTTCAAATACTGAGATCTAGCCAGAAAAAGCAGCAGCAAAGACAACCTAAGCTGGAATTCATTAGAAAAGCCAAAAGAAGATTTTTGTTTATGCTTCACTCCAAGTCTGAATTAAGGTGTCTGTTAAGTCACACCAGCTCTACAGAGCTGTGGCTGTTTTGATGCTGTTCTCTGCAAAAAGGACCTATAATATGCATGTTCATTCAAGAAAAATATCGGGTGAGGTTTTTATAGCCATCCCCAAGTTATTCTAAATTTTGAACATTGTTCAAAGGCAGAGTTTACATTGGTTGGAGTATGTTCATAGCTGATGCATCTCTAAAAAGTTCTTCATGAAGGCTGCCAGCTTCTGAACATCTTCGATGGTGACGGCATTATACAGAGAGGCCCGCATGCCTCCCACAGACCTACAAAGAGCAAAGATGCAGCCCTTAAGAACAAAAGCATTCTTCTTTAGCATCAAGACCCTCTTTCCAGTCACCTGCTCCTAAGAGTCACAGAGCCTGAGGCCACGATGTGCAACCTCCCACCTGAAAACCCCCACAGGTGGCAGAGCTTCAGACATGTTCTCAGAAAATTCTCCCTGATGCACTGAAGATCCATCATGCACACACAAAGCTAGATTAACTCAACTATTCGACAAGCCTGCTGTACAGGAGCAGGGAGCCAGCAACCACTGCAGAGCAGACATCTCACATCCCACGTGGGGAGGACACATATTTTTCAGCGAATGCAGGATTAACTACTCCAACTGGATGTGCAGCTGAAGCAACCGCGATCTGTTCTTACACTGAAGAGGGGAGTACCGGCCTCACGAGAGGTGGGATTGCGACCTCTATGCTGTGAGCAGCTGAAGCTAGTTTCAAGGGTAATTCAGACAAAAGGCCCTGGAAGATGTGGCTCCACCATCCTCAGCCAGGCAAGCATGCTAAGGATTCTGAAAGCAATAGAAGATGTTACCCCTGCGACAAGTGGTATTTCCCAACAAGTTACAGTAACTGCAACTCCAGCCTGGGCTCCGCCTAGATATTTCATTCTGCATTTGAAAAACTAAACCAATTCTCTGATGAGCTTCTGGACTGGATATGTACTCACCTATGCCCTTTCAAGGAGATCATATTGAGTTCAAGGGCTTTATCAAGAAATCGTTTTTCTAAAGCATCATCTCCTTTGGCATTGCCAATGCGGAACGGAATATTCATCTTGCTTCTATTCTGGGGATCCACTGGACATCTGAAAAACACGTTTATTATTCCAGCTACTTTTCTGAAATGGGGGACTGCTATTAACAAATCAACAGAACAATTCCTAAAAACATTTTCTAGATGCAAACAGGAGATTTAAAAAAAAAACCTTCACAGGACATTTCTAATTTACTTCGTGAGACCACTCTTGTATATGGGACTTTGAGTCAGCATTCTCTTGTATGACTTGTATTTAAATTCCATCTCCATAGCCTCAGTGTCTGCATCTAAATCCTGGGAACACCAACACCACCTCCATTTCAGAGAAGTAGTGACAATTCTGTGGTGCAAATATATGAAGCTTCTAACACATAGCAGCCACACAGCAATGCAAGTGACACTTTCTCTACAAGGCTGCAGAGAAAAAAATATGTTGATCCTAATGGTGGCTGAAAGACTTAAAAAAATAATGAGCAGCAACGTTCAAAACACTTGTCACACTGTTGTCCCAAGCTGTGTGACCTTGAGCATATTACTAAACTTCTCTGTTGTGCCTTACTTTGCTCACCTATTGAACAGAGGAGAAAATAATGGAACTTAACTCTTAAGGTTGATGTGAGGATTCAGAGAAGCAGTGCTTACACAGAATTTTTGTGGTATATTTTAAATGGCTACAAATTCTCTGCAGCAAGAGTTGCAGTCTAGTCCTACCTCTTTTGAATCTGGGCTGGCCTTGTAACTTGCTTTCACCAAGATACGCAACAGAAGTGATCCCATGCAACTTTGAAGCCTAGGTCTCCAGGGACACACAGTTTCTGTACCGTCCTCCTAAAACATTGCTACCCTGTAAGCAAGCCCAGGCTAGCCTGCTGGAAATAAAGGCCTCGCCAACAGCTGGCACCAGCTGCTACACATGCGAGTGAGGCCACGGTGATCCACTGGCTGCAGGGGAATCACCAGAGGACTCGGGTTGAATCAGCAATCACAGCTGAGAACAGCAACAGAAACACCCAGCTGAGCCCAAAACATCATGAACAACAAAACTGGTCGTCATCGTAAGTCACTGTCTTGGCAGGTTGTGAGATCCAAAACATACAACTGATGCAATTTAGAGCAGCATCTGGAATATATTTACTATGTACAAATTGGTTAAAATCAATAAATTCATCTTTTTATTTGCAGCACCTGGAGAGCTCATTCAGATGCTCAGAAGTGAACGATGTGTTCATTTTTATCTACGGTAGGTTAGTATTTTTACTTCAGTTTCTGCTTTGGAAAACAAGCATCCAAAATTATTTTCCATTAACAACCAAGGAGACAATGGGCAGAAGCTGAAGTGCTAGTCTAGAATAAAAGGGAATGTGTAATGATCCTCCTTCTCCATTTCCTCAAGCACATCCTGTTTTATTCTTACACTTCTACAGGGTGCGAGCCATTAAGACTAAACAGCAAATAAAAGCAATGTGAGCTCGCAAGCACCCATTAAAAGTTATGCTCTCCCCTGAGGGCACATACTCAATTTCGGTTAAAGGTACCAGGAGTCAAGTGGACACCTACAGGCAGAAGAGATGCAGGAAGGGAGACCAAATATCTGGGAATTAGGCTTTGGGCCTGAATTCCAGTCCCCCCAATCCCCACCCACACCCCCACCCTTCCCACAAGGTGGTAGTTTTCATGGTCGACATTTAAATTAAAAATTGAGTGGCTACTCCTTTTGATGGTCTGCTGCCTCAGGCTCCCAACATCAGGGCCCAATTACAGCAAGAGCAGCAAAAAAAAGCACATTTAATTTAAGAAAAAAAGTTCAAAAGTAGAAAAAATTAAGAATCTGTATTTACAGTTCACCCCCACCCCAACTTTACCCATCCCATCATGAAAATACATAAAATGACAGCAAGGATGTCATAAAACCTAGCTTACTGAAGATTACACTGGCATGAAACAAATATTTATGCAGAGGCCAAAAGTGTCTCTGGTTTGGGGCTGAGGCAGGGGAAATAAAAGGCTAAAGGGAATTAAGTGCTTCCAAACTATTGAAAAGGTTGTGTAAGGGAATTAAAATTCCACATGAGAAGTACTGTAATAGCAAAGGACTGTAGAAGACAGAGCCCAGCAACGAATTCTGCCCAGAGAAGGCGAAAGGCCTCAGGCTCATGGGAGTGGTTAGGACAGTGGAGCCAAAGGAAGGGGCGCTCTGGCAGGGCTGCACCTACAAAGGCAGGGAGACCAGTGCTCCGAGGAGGCTGGGGAGTGGGTTTCCCGGCCTAGGCAGGGCCTGGTCTATACAAAGAGCTCCGCCCAGTGCTCTGCGCGACCCGGTGGCATGGATGCAGGAGAACAGGGCAGAGGCTGGAGTGGTGGCAGTGACAAGGACAGAGGCCCAGAGGATGGCTGTGTGGGACGACAGTACAGGCAGAGAGGTCCAGAGGACGGCTGTGCAGACAGAGAGGCCCAGAGGACAGCTGTGCGGGCACAGAAGCCCAGAGGACAGCTGTGCAGAGAGGCCCAGAGTACAGCTGTGCAGACAGAGAGGCCCAGAGTACAGCTGTGCAGAGAGGCCCAGAGGACAGCTGTGCAGACAGACAGGCCCAGAGGACAGCTGTGCAGAGAGGTCCAGAGCACAGCTGTGCAGACAGAGAGGCCCAGAGGACAGCTGTGCAGGCACAGAAGCCCAGAGGACGGCTGTGCAGAGAGGCCCAGAGGACAGCTGTGCAGACAGAGAGGCCCAGAGCACAGCTGTGCAGAGAGGCCCAGAGGATGGATGTGTGGGACGACAGTACAGGCAGAGAGGTCCAGAGGACAGCTGTGCAGACAGAGAGGCCCAGAGGACAGCTGTGCGGGCACAGAAGCCCAGAGGACAGCTGTGCAGAGAGGCCCAGAGGACAGCTGTGCAGACAGAGAGGCCCAGAGGACAGCTGTGCAGACAGAGAGGCCCAGAGGACAGCTGTGCGGGCACAGAAGCCCAGAGGACAGCTGTGCAGAGAGGTCCAGAGCACAGCTGTGCAGACAGAGAGGCCCAGAGGACAGCTGTGCAGACAGAGAGGCCCAGAGGACAGCTGTGCAGAGAGGCCCAGAGGACGGCTGTGCAGAGAGGCCCAGAGGACGGCTGTGCGGGACGGCTGTGCAGAGAGGCCCAGAGGACGGCCAGCAGACAGAGAGGCCCAGAGGACAGCTGTGCAGACAGAGAGGCCCCAGAGGACAGCTGTGCAGAGGCTCAGAGGACGGCTGTGCAGACAGAGAGGCCCAGAGGACAGCTGTGCAGAGAGGCCCAGAGGACGCTGTGCAGACAGAGAGGCTCCAGAGGACTTTTCTTCGGTGCAGAGGCCCAGGAGGACGGCCAGTGCAGACAGAGAGGCCCAGGAGGACAGCTGTGCAGGAGAGGCCCAGGAGGACGGCTGTGCAGAGAGGCCCAGAGGACAGCTGTGCAGAGGCCCAGAGGATACAAAGTGGGCACAGAAGCCTGGAGGACGGCTGTGCAGACAGAGAGGCCCAGGAGGACAGCTGTGCAGAGAGGGTCAGAGGACGGCCAGCAGACAGGAGAGGCCCCAGAGGACAGCTGTGCAGAGAGGCCCAGAGGACGGCTGTGCAGACAGAGAGGCCCAGAGGACAGCTGTGCAGACAGAGAGGCCCAGAGGACAGCTGTGCGGGCACAGAAGCCCAGAGGACAGCTGTGCAGACAGAGAGGCCCAGAGGCAGAGACTGGTTTGCTGCATGCAGACTCGCTCTGAGTGAATGGGATTCTAGGGATTGCCCTGCCACTGTGGAAATAAAGTTGGGTATAACCTAAGACCGTTTTACTGTCATTGTCTTCAGTCACACTGAATCCATAGTGAACTTGCCCGGGGCTGAAACCCACTGGCAAGACACCATAGTTCCATAGTTTGAAAGGAAAGTGAAGTTTCCTGAAAACCCAAGTGAGTACAGAACTGCTAGTGAGGGTCCAGCTGTAAACACTGAAGAACAAGGGAGCGAAAGCGCGCTCTGGACGCAGGAACAGGGTCCCACAGGAACGTCAGGAGCCCGATGACACCTTCTGGGCAGGCAGCCCTGGGAGTGAATGAGAGTTCCCAGAAAGACGTTTATTCTGAAGGGGATGCAAGTGCTGGGTCTAGGAGACTCCTAAGTGAATGAGGAGTTTTGGGTGACCAGCGTCCCTCCTATGCTTCATTCTGTTTCTATTTGCCTGGGTTTTTTCCAGAAGCATCATTATTCTCTGTCCTCCCATTTTGTGCCTACACATCTCCTCAGAGACAGATGGAGCCAAAAGCTAATAGAAAATTTGGTTTCCCCTCCACAAGAGCTGCCAAGTGCTTCCATTCGCATTCAGGTTCTGAGAGATGGAGGGATGGGTGGATGGGTGGATGGGTGGGTGGGTGGGTGGGTAGAAGGATAGATGGGTAGGTATGTGGATGGGTGGATAGATGAATGGAGGGGTGGGTGGATGGAAGGACAGATGGGTAGGTATGTGGATGGGTGGGTAGATGGACTGATGGATAGGTGAATGGATGGATGGATGGATAGACAAAACGTGTCTTCAGAACTTTCCAGACTTTCCTTCCAATCCCAGTACAAGCCATACCCTCCAGGTAGTCCACTCTGTTACCTAAACACACTGTATTTTCTTCCCTCAGTACCTTTATGGGAGCCATTCCCTGCCTTCAAAAAATTCCTGCAAGTACTTCTGACCTCTTTTGCCTAAGTCTACTCACACCCAAGGCTCAAGAGCTCATCCAAAAACCCTCCCTTCGCTTCCAAGCAAAACAGTATGTTTCTGCTCCAAACTCATACCTCATTACTTAGCCCTTGCCTATGAACTCCTTGGACCATCTATTGCTAACGGCACATGTTACAATGGCTCCAGTAAGGGCTGCCAGTGTATCCTGGCTTCCCCACCCACACATCTGGGTCTAGGGTGGAAGATTCCCCAGGACAAGGCGCCAGCCCGCACATGCCTCCGTTGCACTGAACCACAGAGCAGGCAGAAATACACAGTGGCCACCCTTCCCAGATGGCACATAGAGAGGCCCAAAGGCCAAGGCATCCAGACAGACCCAACACCCCCAGGGCCTGTGGCTGGAGCATTATGGCATGCCACGAACTCACAGGAGCAGGCAACAAGCATTTTAAGAGCGGAGGGAACAGAAGCATACTGCATTATCCTAACTGCCCAAAACGGACATCTCCACTTCCCACCCATGGGTGGTTACGGAGATGTGTTAAAAGTTAGGATTGATGTGTTCTTTTCTTTTCCCATGTGGCCTACTGAATTCTCAGAGGAGTATAAATTCCCATGTTACTATCAGCCAGATATTTTGTTACAACAGACTGTACCCCAAAGAATAATGGCACAAAGAAGGGGGTCTAGGCTTGGTAAATGAGTGTTAAGTGCTTACGTATCTGTAGGTATGAACACAACCATACACACGTGTGCCCATGTGCACAAATGCACAGCGTGAACTCTGGCCCTTGTACACTTGCCCCACTCTGACGGAGAAGCAAATGTAAACATCATCAGTTAAGGTCCTTGTGTGTCAGGTGCTGTACCAGGTGCTTCGCATTCACTATTTCGGTGAGACGTCTGTAGTGGAGGGTTGAATGTTGGCCCCCAAAAAGGGATATCCATGCCCTAACCCCCAGAACCTGTGACTGTGGCCTATTTGGGAAAAGGGTCTTTGCAGATGTAATAAGTGAAGAGTCTCTAGATGGGACACATCATCCTAGACTATCTGGGCAGGTCCTAAATCCAACGAGCAGCTTGTAAGAGACAGAGGAGAAGACACCCACGGAGGCGGCATGGGAAGGCAGAGACTGGGGTGATGCGGCACCAAACCGGGAAGTCCCAGAACCACCAGAAGCTGGAAGAGGCAAGGCAGGATCCTTCCCCTAGAGTCTCTGGAGGGAGCAAAGCCTTGTTGACATCTTGATTTTGAACTTCCGACCTCCAGGACCCTGAAAATAAATCTCTGTTGTTCTAGGCCACAGAGTTGGTGGTGCTCTGTTCCGGCAGCCCCAGGAGACTAACGGAAGGCCTGCACGTTTTCTGTACCCCTCCCAGGCACCCGCAGCACACACTCATGAATCAACGGGTCACAAACCCGTGCAGGAGTCGACTCATACCACAGTCAGTTCCATTACACTGCAGGCCAACATCTGTCCTATAATAATGGAAGCAGTGAACTTTCCTGAAAGCGTAGATAACCCGGAGGAGGGGTCAGAAGTAGTGTTTATAACAAGAGTCTCCGGCAGAGTCCCTACACAAAGTTGAGAGCTTCCAGCAAATATGTGTGTTTTCTTCCTCAGGGATATGTCACCACCCACTGGGAATCAGGTCCCAAAGCCTGGGATTCCTGCGGCCGAGATGCAGAAGGGAAGAACTCCTCCGCCTTCTGCTCCCAGGGCCCAGGACCCCTCAGTATGTGGGCGCTTCAATGTCTCAGAGAAAGGTGAGTGTGTCCATTTTTCAAAGGTACCCAATATATGCACATTTTAAAATTCACAAGAGACAAAATATGAGATAAAAATCCATTGACTTACACATAGAATCCTTGAGAATTATCAATAATTTCATAAATCATCTGCGATTTGACAGAGCTCAGCTTCTCCATGGCTGCCGCCCCACCATTGTTCTTGACCCACTCCAACACCAAGCCCATGACGTAGATGCTGAAAGAAAGATTAAAAAAAAAATCCACTCGGTTCAGTCTTGCAAAAGTGGAAAGACATTCAAACAGGCTGCTGTTTAGGGTGTACTAGAACAGACGTACACATGTCATTAGACAGAGGCAAGGGGAAAGCAGGCCATGTGTAGGCTAAGGATGAGTGAGAGCGTGTCATGGGTAAGACCCAGGGTCAACCCGATCCTAGGCCCCTGAAGGCCATTCAGAAAGGAGGTTTGATCGGACTCCTCCCTGGAGGTCGCATCAGGTCCTGCCAATCCAGCCCAAACCCTAATGCAAACTCTTCCGGCCACTTGGACCACACTGGACTCTCTCTGCCTGCTGACACTTGAGCTCTCAGCAAGCACCCACAGGACGGCTCCCCTGGCCCCCCCACTCCTCCCCTTCCCCATCCCCCAGTGACGCCTCACTTCCTGCACTCCCAGAGCCTTCTTTCTACCCACACTTCCCACAGCTTTTACCATTCACCAGGATTCCAGCTCCAGGTTTTCAGGCTCGAAAACCCAAGGTCTTCTCACAGTAGCAAAGGCCTCGGTTTACCAGGGGCTCCAGGACCCTCAACCACTATGCCTGTGTTAGTGGGGCCATCAGGGTGGCACCAAGTGTCATAGGCACAGCTGCCAAGTGCAGTGGCTCTGGGGTTGTGCCAGCACACATGCACGTGTGTGGACGTGTGTGTTCCAGATACTGCCCGCTCTCCCCACGAATCGCAGAAACACCCGGTCACGCCACCCAAGCCGTGCCACCTCATGCCTGTTCAGCGACAGTACTTCCCGGAGGCCAGGCTTCGTGTTCACCTGCAGCTATGCCCCCAGGGTCCCGGGCTGCTATGTCACTCATCAAATCCAAGGTGCAGCAAAGGCCCAGGCCCAGCCCACAGCTGCAGCTGATGCACCGCCTTCTTGGGGGCTGTCAGGCTCAGACTCACCTGCCTATGCTCTGCGGCTAAACTTAATGAGGTCCGAGCAGGCAGTCAGCAGAAACCCCACCCATCTTACACGCTGCCCAGAGCCAGCACCCTTAGCCTAGGTCTACAAAGCTCAGCATGACGCAGGTAGCTCAGAAGGAGGCAGGCTGTCCTGGGGACCAGAGCCATCCCTGGAGTTTGAGGATGTCTGCTCCTATGACACTGCTGTGCTTTCCAAGTCATTATTAATTCATGCTTCTACCCCCAGACACTCCAAAATCTTCAAACTACAGGGGCCCTAAAATACTTATGCATCCTTGCAACATGGTCTCAATTCTCTCCTCTAACCGGGGCACCAGTTTGAACTGATTTATGCCTTCGCTTCTAAAATGTCACCAGCAGCACACTGCATAGGTTTACCACCTAAGCCTGCCTGTTAAATAACTAAATAAATAACAGCACATCCGTCCTATGGAACAACAATTAAAAAAAAAAAAGGCAGGCATTTGAGTTGACATGGCAGTGCTCATAATATGTTGTTGGTGCAAAAAGAAATTCACATAACAGACTTATGGTAAAGTTTCATTCACAGAATGAAATGTGTGTCTGTGTATATTTATGCATGCTCTGCTAGGAGACAGCAAGCAGTTAACAGTGGTTATCCTGGCAGGCTCTGCTCACTTCAGAAATCTTTGTAAAGAGCATGCGTTAATTTTGTAGAGCAACACAAAACACTGTCTGCACACGAGAGCTTAGAAGAGCACACCAGGCAGTCCCCAGAAAACTCTGGCTGTTCTGAAGAAGCTCCAGAAACTCATTTGCTTCTGCAGTTGATGGTCGGCCAGGCGAAGCCCCCTTGGCAGGGCCACTCTCCCATTCTGATAAGAAACAGGTCCTGCGTGAGCTGGCTTATTTTGGTTCTTACCCGTTACTTTACCTCCCACTGCAGCTAAAGCAAATTTATACTTACAGGTTCGGAGGGACATGGTAAGTAGACCTTTTTCATTGGGGTAGAAGGGAAGTTTAGGCACCTTTATGCTTGTCCAGTAACTGGACTTCGTGTGTTCTCCTAAAGGGTTAAACAGAACAACCATGTGGTCCTTTTTTCCACCCCAATTCACTGCTCAGGGCTACAAGCAACTATGTGAAGGCCGGTTATCCAGCACAGTTCAAACGAACTTCCCAGGGCCTATGGTCATTGATTCTGATTTTAAAAGAAAAAAAAAAAAAAGAAAGAAGGGTAGGGGGCGTTTTTTTCAGACTTGGGATCTTTCAAGGCCTATGCGATGTGATACGAAGTTCCCAAGAGTTCTGGGTGCCTTACCTGCTTACATCCAAGGACTGGCGAGGGTGCTTTCCACGAACCTTCATCTCTCTACTTGGAGCTTGTTCTCACTGGGAACTATAACTCTCTAATCTGGAATGGTTAAGTACTGGGAGCTCTAAGTTTCTCAAGTCATAGATTTAGTGTACTTGCTCAATCATACAGACTTTACTTTTTTCCTTTTCTCTTCCTTTGGGGTAAAAGGAAACAAAGCACCTTCCAAGGGGTGGTATCTTGGGGCAGAATACATTTCCCCAGTCTCCTTCTGTTCTATATGTACATGATTCTAATCAAATATTCTTAACAACATATTTGCTCCTGAGACCTGCCCCAAGATGTTCGCAATTACCATTATTCTAATCTGCCTGGGGAAGAATCTTGGCCCCCTCTCTGCCCTTGGTTCTAGAAGGCTCAGCGCTCCCCTCCTGCAGGAAAGCTCTGGGAGGCCGTTCCTGCCCTCCCCCCACTCGCCATCCTGTCACTCCCACCACCACCCAGGCAAGTGGCTGACCTAACTGCTCAGTCCTGGGCCTGTGGCCCGCACAGGGACTGGGGGCAGAGAGACCCTAGGAGAGTCACTGAAAAAGAGGACTTTCTATCTCTCGGGCTGACTCCAGACATTTTTATCTCCTATGATTTCATCATATTTATTAGACAGACTGATCTACTTTCTCAGCATTCCCACTTATTTTTTAACTTTCATATCAACATCAGCATAGGAGTGTAGTCGTTACATTACTAAACATTTGCTCCACAGAACTCCTTGGAAAAGGTGGCGAAGGGTGTGACAGCTCCCCTTGCTCCTCCAGGCCGTGCTCTTATGAGAACCTGCTGGCCTCCCATTTTGGGAACCTACTCTCCCCTGCCTCCTCCCACCCTCTCACCTCCTGGAGCCCCTGGTGGCCTTTGCCTCGCCCGGAAAGACTCACCTGACTGTGAGCCAGGCCCTGGCTCCACCTTCTAATACGTAAGGGCGAACGCCTCCGGCCGCCTCCTTCCACTGCGCCGCCTGGCACCCAAGCCCCTTCCCCAGGGGTCCTGCCCGTGACGGTCCCCATCTGTGCCTTTCCCACTCAGCTGCCCTGGTGGCGAGGGCGGGATTTTTCACTGCCAAGAACCCCAGAGAGAAGATGGGCAGGTGAGAGAGAGACAGCCCCGCCCCACCGACGGGGGAGCTGCTCTGCCTCAGGTGAGCAATGCGAAGTCTGGAAGTTTCCACCAGAACGCTGCCCTTGAAAAAAACACCTTCCCTTCCCACAGTAAATTATGGGAAAGAAATTTCCTCCAGGCAGCAGCTGGTAGGGAGAGCTCTGACAAAGTCCCAAGCCCAGTGGACCCTCTGCCTGCGCCAACCAGACCTCACTCTTTTAGACACTCTTGTAAGAGAACTTCCACCCATCATGGAAAAGTCCCGGAGTACAAGGGCTGGACTCCAACAGTGATCTATTCTCCTAACATGGAATCCTTCAAACGTAAACCAAACACACACTGAAAGTTCGCTTATGAAGAGCACCAAGGTCTGGTGTACGTACCCAGGCCCTGGAGCCAGGCTGCCTGGGTTCAAATCCCAGCTATGCCACTTCCTGTAAACATGGCCTCAGCTTCCTCACTTGCAAAATGGAATAATAAGGGAACTAACAAAAACAGAGATAATAATACTACAGCAGCTAGCAATTATAAATCAAACGCCAACACTAAGTGCATTTTATGTATATATACTACATATACACATACATATATACATAGCAACTCATTTAATCCTCACAGCAACCCAGTGAGGAGGGCCCTATTAGTATTCCTTGAGGAACCTGCTGCACAGATAGGTTAGTGACTTACCAAAGGTCACGCAACTAATAAGTGGCAATTGTTAAATCCTAGGTGCCACAAAGATGTTCACAAAATACCTGAGTCTGCAAGTTAAAAGATCATGAGGCAGGGCAGCTTTGCTCCCTAAAAATGCTGCAAGGCACTTTTCTTCCTTGGCTCAGCTAATGGGACCCCTGCAGATTGGGGGGAAAACCAGGAAGGTGTTTGTTCCAAGCCAAGACATTCATTCCATGGTAGGCAGCCAGCTTCATGCAGGCCCAACAAGGAAAGAAAAGAAAGCCGGGGAGGCCTGGGCTTTGAAAGTCCTTCTCTAAAGCTGACCAGTTATTTGAGATGCAGGCATTGGCCTTTCATCTCCAGAGAGCTCTTGGGTTAATGGTGAACCACCAAGGCTAGCAAAAGCAAACAAAACACCACCCCAAGAAAGAAATGGGGAGAAAGACTGATCAAACAGTACATTGAGGGTAACAAGGGAGGGAGCTGGGCAGAGATTCCTATCGGGATCCTCTGGATGGGTTATCAGGATAGCCAGGAGATCACCAGTTCATGGAAACACACTCTACTTTAAGAGGTCAGCTCCACTTTGATGGGAATTAGTGAGACCTGCCCCCAACCAGTCCACAAGCTGCACCCCGGAGTTACCTGAAGCATGGAGGCGTATTGTACAGGGAGTTGTGTCCGGCCTGCACTTTGTATTCTAAGACTGAGGGGCACTCCCGGAGGGCAAAACCCAGCAGGTCATCACGGATGATCACCACCGTGACCCCTGCAGAGCCAACATTCTTCTGAGCACCAGCGAAAATCACTCCAAACTAAAAAAGAGAAAACGTACTTTAGACACACTTGGTCATTTTTCATAAATGCATTCAAACTTCCTAACCTCCTTCCAAAGTACAAGGAAGTGATTGTATTTTAATCCTGCTCAGAGTGTATTTTCTAAAAGAATCTCCACCTAGGGCAGCAAGTCAGTACTGGCAAGTTCAGGGGCCTGCAGATTATATACCTGCCTGGTGCTTCTCACCAGTAAGGGGCCCAGCCCAAGCCCAAGCCCACTATGGTAGATTTTATACCTGTTCACATTCACCTGTATACCTCCTTTCTACACCCAAACCAGCATTCAAAATGGGGCTGCCAACTACCCTTGGTAACCACAAGAAACAGAATTTTTAATCCATTTGTATTTGTATAAAGAGAGAATCAGAAGATGCTGAGAAATAATCAGACAAGCTGCCTAAGAGAAGAAATTCTAGAAAACATGTTTAAAGGTTCTTCAGGGAATTTCATCACGTAAGATATAGAACCCTCTCCCACTGTCTCCCTGAAACCTTTCAGAAAAGCAAATGGTATCCCAGTGGCAGAGGGGGACAGCATGGTCCGGCAGGGAGGAGTAGTTCATAGTTGACATTGTTTAGAACTGCCAGTGTGTGGGGACTGATCATAAGAAGCAGACTCCAAACCACAGTGTAGTCTATCCCCACAATGGAATATTGTTCCATCTTAAAAAAGAATGAAGTTCTGACACAGGCCACCGCATGGGTGAACCTTGAGGACATTATACAAGGGTAAATAAGCTTGACACAAAAGGACAGCGAGTGCATGATTCCACTTACATGAGGCCTAGAGTTGTCCAATTCATAGAAAATGCTGGTTGCAGAAGGACTGGGGAGCTATTGTTTGATTGGTATAGATGTTCAGATTGAGAAGACAGACAGTTCTGGAGATGGGTAGTGGTGATGTCTGCACAACAGTGTGAATGTACTCAATGCTGCTGATCTGTTCACTTAAAAATGGTTAAAATGGTGAATTCTACGTTAGGGGTATTTACCACAATTTTTCTTTTAAAGGCAGACTACCATTTAGTTGCTTTGTTTGAAAATGTTTACAGATATTACAGCCCCCTGTTGCACGCACCCGGGTGCACTGCCCATGTAGGTGTGCCACTTGGAGAGTCTGCATGTCCCATCTGTTAATGCTATTGCAGTTGAAGTGGGCACAGGCCAGTGGGGCTCCCTCACAGCTCCCCTGAGCTTGTATAAGTCTGATCTTCCCTTGAAGACTGCAAGCCACTCCCAATGTATTGACAAAAAAAAACAATATCTGAGAGCCACTCTCAAAGGCAGGCTAAATGCCCCAAGGACTCGAGTGTGGCCCTGCGAGGCAATCATTAACACAGGGCTCAGGGTGTCATGACTTAAACATTCACAATAAACAAGCAACGGTCAGCCAGCTCACTGAGAGTTGCCCTGCCTTCAGGATCTCTACTCCGCTGGCCCACGAACCTCACGGCCTTCCCTTGTTCTAGGATTAAAATGCTCTTAAAGAAATCGAGATGCTGGGGGGTCCCCCGACTCCACCTGCTTTACACGGTACCTTAGAAACGTCCACTGGCTTGGACAGGAAGTTCGAGGACATGTCACAAACCAGCACTGCTTCCTTGACGTCAGGGATAAAGTCAAACTCCACTCCATGCACAGTCTCGTTGGCACAGTAATACACATAGGAGGCATCTGGGCTGAGGTTCCAGGTGCTTGGATCTGGAATCCCTATCACAGAAGGAAAGTTGGAGACCCCACACTCTTACTACCCTCTTCCCTTACGTAGACAGGAGTTGAGAGGAATGCCACACACCCCCAGCAGGGAAAGACTGATTACTTCCCAAGCACCCACAGGTGAAAGCTCCGGATCCACCCTGCATTATAATCACCAGCAACATCCTAAAAGGATCATCATCTCCACCCCCTTGACCATTCCTGGGGACAAATAATCCCCCAGAATGGCATGGTGGCTTTTTGGGGGTTTCCTTGTTACCCAGGACCCACCCATCCTATGTCCACAGACAGTTTCCTCTTGGGGCTCCAGCTGCCCCCATGCTCAGCCCATGGAGTTCCAGCCCACCCCACCTGCAGCCCCAAAGGCAGAGGCCACATGACTGATCCAGAATGGGACACATGAGATGATACACCGTCGCTGGGAATGGCTGAGCATGGAGGAGGAAAGAATTAAAGACAACTGCAGAGCACCCTGGGCAGGGGGACCCTTATGTCTGAGGCAGCACCATCCCCCAGTCGGCATGTCCCTGTCCAGCTCAGCCCCCACTTACTCGTATAACTTCCAAGTTTAGGGTGGACGATATTCACAGTCCCAAACTTCTTGGCTTCTTCTGCAGCCTTAGCTGACCAAGCTCCCGTCACCACATAGTCAGCACACCTTCCAGCTTTCAGACCAATCAGGTTTAAGGGGACAGCACTGAATTGGCCGGAACCGCCTCCTTGCACAAAAATCACCTTGTAGTTGTCTGGAACAGCTCTGAGCAGAAGCACAGTGACAGTAAATAAAGAGATTCACAGAGTCAAAGATGGAGAATGAGCGATGCTCTACCAGCACTTCATGAAGGTGGATATACTATAAAAAATATGGCAAAGTCCCACTATCCTTTGCTCTCCCCAATCCAGTCATTTGTCCATCCACTCCTTGGACAACTATCTATTGGACCCTATGGCAGAAGCCTATGGTTACTGTTTGGACAGAAGCTAGTAACACCCTGCTATTCCTTTAAGGAATTGTCCCAAGTTCACTCTCAGCCACATGGTTCGAGGGTTGCCCACCCCAGCTCCAGGGGAGGAACATGTGACCCAAGCGGGCCAACAGCGTTTGGTTCTGAGACCTCTGAAAACTTCTGGAAAAGAGGAGCTGTTTCTATTGAGGAAAACAATAAAATTGTAGAAGCTAATCTTATAACCACAGTGGCCACCTGGCAAAGCCAAGGGATAGAGAAAAAGATGTTCCTGGCATCTGAGCTCCCAAATCAGTCCTGCACTTCTCCATTCTGTAAAGTAATACATTCCTTTTTTCACTTAAGCCAAGGGTTGGGCTTCTGCTACTTGCAACTAAAAGTCCTAGAAGTATCTCTGTGCTGAACCATGCAATGAGCAAACTGGACTCTGGAGAAGGAACTTTAATGTTTTAGGCCTAAGTATGTAATCACGTACCTGATACACATTGGGATGAATGGCAAAAATTTTTACTCCGGCGTGGGAAATTTAAGGTGATATTGTGAATGGCCACAGGCAGTAGGGTAAGGCCTGCTCCAGAGGGACCAGGCCATGGAAACAGGACCCAAGCCTGTAAGTGAGATCAGAGCTTGGGAATAGGCTCACAGAAGGCAGAAGGCCTAGGACATAGCTCCGGCCCACAGGCTTAAGTACCAAAGGGGAGGGCGTCATGACAGGGCCCTGGGGGAATGGGTGGTATGCAGAATTTTGTCCTGACACCTGCCTGCCAGTATCATCCAAAGCTCAGTAGGATAGCAAAGCACGCAGGCAGGTCTTCAGGGGCTCTGACCATGCGGTTCTCAGCAGCTGGGAGGACTGGCAGCCAGAGGCAGGGTTCCAGGTTTATGTTATGCTGGTGCCTGGCAGGAAGGGCGATAGGTGGATGGAAGGACACCAGAAAAAGGCCCGGGTACAAGCGTACAAAGTAGGATGCTGGTTAGAAGAAAGGATAGGCCCATAAATTGAACTGGGAGCCTCAGCCATGTAGGTCAAATGCCACATCTAGCATCCTTCTCCATGAAGGACAGGGTTGTTCCATCAATGTGACATGGGACCTGGCCAGCAGACCCAGCATGCAAAGCCAAGCAGACGATTACCAGTTCTGAACACTCCCATTGTAATGGGCTTCTGGGGCTCCTCACTAAAATGTCACCAGTCTGCCTCATCTGAAGCATTTTATCAAGGCAATTGAAAAAGAAAGATGAAATAATTGATACAATTCCAATTTCGTTAATAAAACATTACAAGATGGAACCTAAACCATTAACAAGAATTACCTCTGATGGGTAGGGTTACAGATAACTCCAGTTTCACTAGTGAGATTGTTTTTTCTAAACTTTCCACCATGGACGTGCATTAGTTTTGTGAGCAGAAAAAATGAAGTATTTATGTGAATATATTATATAATATATAAAAGCTCTCTTTTAAACAGCAGTTTATTTCAGAATAAATTTTCCTCTGGCTAAGAAAAGCAGGGGAAATAACCTAGGAGAGAGTTCATTTGTGCAGCAATGCCCAGACTTCAGAATTCTTAAAATTACCCAAACAGCCCACTGAACAGTCTCTGCAGTGATTCCGACTCAGCTGGTCTGGGGAAGGCCCAGCCCTTGAATTCTTTAATCCATCCCCACCAATCAGGTGATTCTGGTAAGTGCACGAGGACCAGTCAACTACAGCACGGTTTACTGCTCTCCCATATGACCATTTCCTTGTCATTTAAATACTCTTTAAGCCAGTTCAACTTCCACAGTGGTGAAGAATCTTTCCTATACATAATGATTTCAAATCTTTAGAAACATCACATAAAATAAAATCACAAACATGGGATGGGGAACAAGTAAGCAGCACCACACACTTATTTAGTGAATTTGGGAGAAGCAAAGAAGATTATTTAAAGTTATGGAATATTCTGAACATACACAGAATATAGTAAATACTCTAACAGACACAGAGGTGTATGGATTATCAAACAAAATGCACTTTGGTCTTCAAAATTCTAAACTTACAACAATTCCCGCATGAGATGCTCTGTGCTGTTAATAATCTTAGCGAAATCCGATGATCTGTGGCTCATTTCTGCAGAAGCAAGCATAAACAACACAAAAAGTTCCACTTCAAAACCAAATGAACAGAAGTAACTTTAGAAGTAATTACAAGATTTGTAAATGAAATAGTAAAGGGAACTATTTCAGTTATTTTACATTCAAATTGCAGGCCCAGGCTCAGTCTAGGGAAAAATCCAAATCGATTTTCATACTGCAGACATCACACCCTTAGAGTCACAGCAGAATGATTTTTCAAGTGTCACATTCATCAGATGAGCCATCCTTTGGTTTCGGTGATTTCTCACATCTTTCTCACGAACAGAAATTGAAGACAAAGGCCACCCCCTTTAGGACAACAGCACACGATTCTCCCTCTGTGCTCACATCACAGAAACCTAGGCCCATGTCCCAAACCCACAGGAACAAAATGTAATAGCGGTGAGCATAAAGGTGACCCTAAGGCCTCTAAATCCTATGCAGCCTTTAGAACTACCAATAAAGAAAAAGGAAATTAAATAAAGAAAGTACATTCTAGAACTCAAAGTCCTCTTCTCTAATAATACTGGGGAGAGAAACCTAATGAAATTATTAATGTGCAGGATTTTTGTGAAAGGCTTGTGTGCTTTTAACTCTTACTAAGTTCATTTTTAAGCACAGTAAAAGCAGTAAAACGAATATGAAGCAATATTATAAGGGTTTGGGGCACTGCTACGCAAATGGACAGTATTTTCTGATCTGAGATCCTGTGAAGAGCAGAAACCAATTATGAAACAGCTGACACATACGATCCCCTTCCCAGCAGTTGTGTTGATTTCAAAATTACTTCCATCAAACATGCAACACAATTTATTAAAATCTAAAAATACATCTACAAAGCCCTATAGGATGACCCAGTAGAAATTCTAGGCTTGACGATGCATTTACATTTGTTCCCTTTGAAACCTGGATAGTCACAGAATCCAAAAGTAAATCTTACCAAGAACACTAATCCCAATTCCTTTGTAGTCTAATAATTCTTTTTGTATCTCTAACAACACCTAGAAAAAAAGAAAAGAAAACAAGAGGATTTCAGTATGCTGTGCACAACTCCCTCTGGCTCTGGACATCAAAGCGGGGCAGCAGGAGGGTGGCATGGACGCGAGGCCTGGAAGCTCCTGTCCCCTAACAACCAATCACCTTCCTCCCATCGTTCCCACAGAGCTCCACTGATGCAACTTACACACAGGTTGAGTGCAGAATTATGCAACTAAAATAGTTTTTCCAAAGGCATGAATTTACTTAGATACAAAAATTCACTTGGACTTTAAAACAAAGATCAAGTATAAAATTTTACTGATGACAACTCTTTGACTGTCAACATAAAACCTTTGGGAAAAATCTGAGTCCCTAGAAAATGTCCCCTCAACATTTACCTATGCCACTCTCTGAAAGCCAAAATACGAAATGCATAAAGCTCTGGGTTCAGGGAACAATAAAAAAAAACAACCCCAGATTACACAAATAACTCAGTTTTCTCTTTTTGGTCTAACTTGATCGACTGGGATGCGTAGGGTGGGCAGGAATTTGGAAACACTTGTGATGACTTAAGATTCGTCCTGAGGGTACTGATACACTGTTCTCCCCGAAACACCAGAGCCACAAGGAGGGTGACACTCTCATACCCAATTAGCAACTGAGCGTCAGAGGGTGACTCAGCTGTACGCCCCTAGCCAGTCCCTTAGCCCATCTTGTAAGATCACTGCAGTCTCATAACCACATTCCACCTTACAGGGACAGCTGGAGAGGTGGGACCCAGTTTACAACCAGTCCCACAGTGCCAGGAAGCGAGGGGTGGGGGAAGTGCCCAAGGCTCACCTCCCCTTGCAAAACACAGCTTGCTAGGGAGCAGCCTGTTTTTTTCCCCAAAGACCAAGCAAAATCCAAATTACTAAACACTGAAAAGAAACACCTATTTTTTTTTTAAGGAAGAAAGATAGAAAGCTCTTATCAGAGGTGCATGCTGAAGTGTTAGAGTGAAATGATGTGATATATGGCATTGCCTTCAAAACAATGGGAGGGACGGGGGGAAAAAAGGGTGCGGGGAAGCAGGTGCTGAAAATACAATTGGCAAAATGTCCATAGTTGTTAAAATTCACAGATGGGTCTATGGATTTCATTATATGATTCCCTCTCTACCTTTGTGTATGTGAGAATTGCCATAAAGTAAAAAAAAAAAAAAGAGCTCTAAAAATGGACACACAATAGGCAAGATAAGCCCTCTGTAGAAGCATTCTGCCATCAGAAAAGTTTCCCTTAAAAGATACAGGCTAAAGAGGTCATAAAACAACCTAAACTGGATTGCAACTTCTTTGAAAAAACATTTTAAGGATAAAGAATTAGACCACAAATGGGTTCCCTTGATAAGGGATTTCAAGAATTTGTCACTGTTTTGCAAACCGTTGAAAACTTCTTAGCAATGGCTGATCAAACTTCAGTGAATCCTTCAGTAAACAGAAACATCCGTCTGTGACAGAATCATCTTTGAACTTCTGTTTAGACTGTATTTCTCTTATACAGATAATATTCCTTCAAAAGATATCTAAAAATTTAGAACCAAAATCATTACAGAGACTTCTAACCAAAAAGCACACCCCTCTAATCCAGCAGTTTATTTTTTTCAAACTGCAGAATGCAATCACTTTTGTGGGTCACAACTCATTTTCTTAATGAAATAGAACACACTAGAGTGGAATAGAAGACAAAATTGTTTATGTTGTAGTTAATTGGCTAAATACATAAGGCTTTTTGTTTCAATTAGAATTATGTGCATGTACTTGGATATTTTGTAAAATATTTTTCATTGTGGTTACAGTCAAAAGAATTTTGACTTTTCTAATACTTATTAATTCAACTAAACCAATAAGACACACATCTGCCTCTTCCCCCCCAAGTTAGGGAGCATGAGGGCATAAATCCTGCTAGGAAAATAAATAATAAACAATTGTATTACTGATAACTACTTTTATAAAAAATGCATCACAAATTACACGAGGAAAAATATTCAGAAGACTCCCAAACAGGGAGGGAGAAATGATGAGCAGGGTACCAGAAACGTTTGCGGAGCTGTAGCAAGGAATCTGACCTAAAACCGACTGCAATCACTGAGGAGAAAAAAAGCCCTGATCTCTCTCAGCTACTGTGAGCACTGCCCCTAGAAAAGCAACATGTCCTTCCCCCTCTAAAATTCTAAGTTTCTCTGTTCTTACCACCACACAGAGGAGGCTCTGTCCCACGGAGATTTCTACTCTGTTCAACAATAGATAATTGTAAAGCATTTGGCTATGCTCCATGTTACTACAACCTATTATTGGAGTCATCCTGGTTATAAAAACTAAAATAGAACAGCAACGGTGACAACTTATCAAATGAGTCGTAAGGCACAACAGAAACTGCCTTCTTCACAGAGTGGGAGGGGGCGGTAATGGAGGGGTGAGGGAGGAGCTGGAAGCCGGCCGGAATTGGGAAAGCAGGGAGTGAGCTCCTCTTGCACTTGAGAGCTCCAGTTGTGGCCAGGCTGAGAATTCAATCATTGCTTTTGCTCTTGAACAAAGTGAAGCGAGCTGGGCTGGCAGCCAATGTCTACCAGAGTTTTGAATACTCAAATGCTTTTAGGGGACAAGCCGATTTAAAAAGGCTTTAGGAAAGATAGGTTCTCTCGGAGACAAGGAGGGAAAGTCTGGACAAAAGGCTTTCAAATACACATTTCCGAAGAGCAATGTTCCCAAGCACTGGCTCAACCAAACTCTGTTTTCAAGGGGTCACACGCGAGCTGCCAGTTTGCAATCCCCTCCAGTTAACGCAATGACCATTCACTGGTCATTCACAGTGTCCATTTCTCGCATGCACTTAATACTGGCTCGCAGCACTGCCGGGTGAAGAAAACGCAGAGATGCGAACTTTCTGTTTTACGCCGCGCCCCCCGCCAGCCTGGGAGAAGGGACAGCACTCGGGTCGGCCGGTGAGCGGCACCGGCAGGCAGAGGCGTGCACGCCGCGTACTGGCGGTCAGTGCCAGCGGCTGCTGCACAGGCACGCCTTGCAGAGCTTCCTCCCCCGCGTGCATTCTTCCAGAAGCCCACCTTTGAGAGACCCTAAACTGGGTGTGCACGCTGATGCAGAGCGCTCTAGGCTTGGAGCGGGGAAGGGGCCTCCGAGCCACATGCACGCGTACTCCCGCCGGGACAGCACTCACAGCCGCCCAGAGATGCACCGCCACCTGCGGGCTTACGTCTGCCCGAACCGCACGCCCGGCACAGGAACTCACCGAACGCGGCAGCTTGGCCGGCCCGGGCCCGAAGTTGACCACCTGCTTCGGGGCGTCCATGATGCGGCAGAGCAGGTGACGAGACTGCACAGCGCGTGGCGAGTCTGCAGGAGAGGACTAAACGCTTGGGCAGTGTTTGTCTGCTGCGGGCGGCGACCCTGCGCTTTTCCGGACGCACAGCCGGCGCCCCCATTGGCCCGCGCTGTTGCAGACCCTGTGATGATTGGCTTGCGTGACGGAATCGCATCCCTATTGGCCGCGCTCACCAGCCGAGGCCCGGGAGCAGTTGCCCCTCCTTGCGTTTACAGTTTCAACTCCCTTTTTGATCAAATGTAAGGCGCGCGGGCGATTGCACCAGCCAGCCGTGTCGGCTGCGCTCCAGCCCAAGGATTGTGGGCGGCATAAAGAGGCTTCCCCTGCCAACTCGCATTTGTGCTTCCGCGCACTAGGTCAGGCCGGTTCCAATCCTTCAACCCTGACCCCAGCCCCTCTTTCTTGGCTGCGCGGGAGATGCTAAATAACCGCCGCCTGCCCCACCCGCCACTTACAACCATTTCTCCTACACTGCCTCCATCTGAGGATGGGTTCTGATGCATTTGATTCGGAACTAGCAGTCATTTATTCACCCAACTTTTCTACACCCCCACAAATACCCCCGGTGCCAGATACGCCAGTGGAGAGGTAGGGCTCCCAGACACAAAGACCCAGGGTAAAGAATGGGCGTGGGGCATGAGGATCTTCCCACGTGCACAGGGGCTGAATTCTTGAGGGTTAAAGATGGAGCAGCCAAGGACGCTGGGAGAAGCACTAGCCTGGGAAGCCTGCATAGCCCCACACAAGTCCTTTAAAGTTGCTGATTCTCCATTTTGATGCTGGGGTTCTTGTTGCAGAGTCTAAGAAAGCCTCTCAAACACTCAAGGTAGGAGAGGAAGGCAAAAGGCTCTTATTTAAAGATAGAGCAAGAGGACAGAGTTCCTGGCTCACGCCAGGAGGGGACGAGAGTCCATGGTGGGGCGTTGTCTAGGGGATTTATAGGCGGTTGAGAGACAAAGTGCTAGGGATGCAGACCTGCCAGATGGTCCCAAAATGTTTATCTTTGAAGAGACATTAAGTTTCTTACTAGTCTTCTCAGTTATTTACAAGAAATTTACTGCTCTGATTTCCTCCCAGGATAGCAGCTTCCTGGTCTGGGAGCATATCAACCAAGACTGCCTGCTTTGCTCCCAAGGTGGGCTGAGTTATTGTCAGTTTCTTCAAGAGTATGTTAAGAAACTTACTTTTTAACTAATTGGGTTTTAAAATGCCATCTTATCTTCAAGAAGACAACATTCCTGTTTTTACTACATTGTTTTGAGCTTGCTTGTTAAATTGCCCATGTTGCACATCGCTTGACTAGGGCTGGAGGAGGAAAAGCAGCACCTGGGTAAAGTCAAAGGAAAAATTAACTGGGCTCCCCAGCAGGCCAAAGCAAATGCCACAGTGAATTATCTTGCTTTGTTTTATCCGGAGGCCGTCACCCTATGTCTAAGTCCATGGTCCCTGTCTCAATTTCATCCTGTGAAAAGAGCGAGCTGGAACCTGGCATTCACTCTCAGGTTGCACCAGCGCTGACAAGCTGTGAGGTTAGAAACGTGAGGAAATATTAACGGGAACGCGATACCCCTGGGGAAGCAGCAGCCCAAGCCAGGAGAGGCCCACAGCCAGGCTGGGCACAGGGCCAGCGCTGCTCAAAGTTTTCCACAGAAGTGTTCTCTAAAGAGCTCCAGGGGAGACCCACATAGGGTTCTGAAACAGGAGACACCCCTTCCCTACAAGAAAGAAGTTTCTTTGAAGCCTGGAATTTTGTCATTTTTTTTTAATGCGAATTTTGCATTCTACTCAGTAATGTAACCTAGTTCCTTGTAATATAAAAGTATTTTCCCAAATCTTTGAGAAGTGACGCTCCACCCCAGTGCCTGTCCTGGGGCTTTCAGTAACCCCAGCTGCAGGGTCGACCACACCAGTTTGAAAAGGCTTGTAAACTGATAGCGTTTGGCCTTTGTGGTGAGTATGTGGGTGCGATGGGGCTAGGAGTGAAGTCACTGCTGGGTTTGGGAATTGGACAGCAAAGTTTCTAGAAAAGCTGAAATAACCAAGGTTACTGCCTCCCCCAGCACCTTCATTTAGAAAATTCCAGGTTAAGTTGAAGGTATGAAAACCTCAGTCCGTAAACTCAGGTGTGCATGAATTGTCACTTATCCATTATTTAATGACTTAGTTGTAGACCCCCAGCAGCTAATCTGCCAGGGAGTGGGGAGGTTAGCCTTCCTCCTTCTTGGGAGTCCCTAACACCCAGTTCCATGGTGAGGATAGAGAAGGAAGCACACATCCATTTGGTCCTCTGTCCCCAGAAAGTGTGGCTGTGTTGTCTCGTTTCCAGGTACTATGTCTGCTTCAGTGGATTAACTCTCTACCACTTCTGTGCCACGAGGGAAACGTGAAGTTTGGGTGGGATGGGGTGGCTATCATCCCATCTGCCAAGACATGCATGCAGTCATTCCTCCCAAAGTCTGGCAGGTTCCTAAATGACATCACAGGGAAATAAAGCATGTCGACCTCTGCCCAAGGGACCTGCTGACCTCTGTCTCTCTTCTTCCCAGCCCAAGGGACTTCCTCTTCCCTTCTACGGAAAGAATCAATCTCTTCCTGTGTTTCTTCCTCACGAACACATTAAGCTGGGGCCGCACAAGAATGGAAAAGCAGTGAAAGACTGCTGAATTTGAATGCACGTGCTGATTGGTGGCGGAATGGCACACGTTGGTGCTTCCCCTTCCACGGACTCTAGAGTCCTTGTCAGGAAGTGGCTGCCCAGCCAGGCTCCACATTTCCCAGCTCCCCACGCATCTAGCCGGGTCATGTGAGTGGGTCCCACCAATGGAATGGAGCAGAGGATGTCCGTTTCAGACCAAGGTGGTTGAGAAATGGTGGGCTTCTACACTTCCTTTTTCCCATTCCACAGACTGAAATCCAAGACCAAGGCCCTAGGTGGGGGATGGTGGAGGCTCGGGAAGGAAGGAGCCTTGGTCTCACAATCATCTGCTCTGGGCTTATTATGCATAAGTGAGAAATGGACTCCTTTTGTGTTATGCCACTGAATTCTGAGTGTACTTGTTCTTGCGGCTCATGTTATCCTAATTAATATATCATTTTAAATGCAACAGCTGCAGCTCAGATCCAGCTATGTTGTCAGATGGGCAAACAAGGTTGCTCCAGCTGTGTTCCCATTTTTAAAGAAAACCCAGAAGCCCCAATTTTTATGTGAGGTTTCCCAATTTTTAAATGTCTGTAAATATAAATTTCAGAAATTACAGGCTTGAATTAAAAAATTAAATTTCAAAATTAAATTAGTATTCTGCCATATATTCCCCTTCACTGAACAAGGAACACACTCCACTCCCTGCTTGGATATGGGAACGGGAAGAGGGAAAACACTGGGGGAAATGTAATTGTCTTGCCAATGGGTTTCAGCCCTGAGCACATGCACTATGATTCGGAAAGATCAAGGAATGACAATGGCATGTTCTTAGGGTAAAAGGGTTTATTTGCTGGCTTTGTTCTCCCTGTGATAGGTCGAGCACTAGAATTATGTCTGCATCCAACAGTCTGCAGGTCTGTAATCGTCCTTCATCTCTGCCTCACACAGAGCACTGGGCGGAGTTCTTTATATAGTGATCAAGTCAATAATAGCTCATTGCCTTCGGGTGTGGAAGCAGTAGCCTAACAGCAGGCTAGTTACATCATCAAGTAGTTTAGGTTTAGGTGAGGATCCTGGCCATAGGAACTTCAATTTTCCCCACAGCAATTTATCTCAAAATAATATTCTATCCTCTTTGCCTATTTTGCAGTGCAGACCTGTAAAGACAACCCGGGGAATATTGCATTTCAGGAGGGCCCCTGACCACTCTTAGTACAATCTCATTTAAGAGTTAAAAAGAAGCTTCTTTATGAAATGCATATTTTGTAAGTGTCAATTTTCACAGGTGTAATTTATTGAGCTCTTACTATATGTAAAAATGCTGGCATTTTCAGTCAGATCAGTTGCCCTGTTTGGGGAAGAGTGAAAAGAGAAGTCAACTCTGAGCAAGTGAGAAGTGCATTGAGAATAAGGTGAGATTGTTTCTGCTGCCCTTTTTGTAGTTAGAGCTGGAGATCCTTTTCCCTTATCATTACCAGAGAAAATGAGGAATGGGGTGAGTTTATGTAGCAAGAAACAAAACATCAAATTCCTATTACAGTCTTCATTGTGACCCGAACACACAGGAAAAGACATCTATCCTACTCATTTAACTACTTCTGTTTATCTTTTCACCTCACTTTGCTTCATTTTTAAAATTGTGATAAAATATACATAAAATGTATCATTTTAACCATTTTAAAGTGTCATTAGTACATTGTCGTGCAATCATCACCACCATCCATCTCCTGAACTTTTTCACCTTCCCAAACAGGAACTGTCTGTACCCATTAAACACTAAGTCTCTATTCCTTGCCTTCCTCCAATCCTTGCAAACCACCATTCTACTTTCTGTCTCTATGCATCTGACCGTAAGTGGAACATACAGAATTTGTATCTTGTAGCTGGCTTATATCACTTAGCACAATGTCTTCAAGGTTCATCCATTTTGCTGTATTTTTTTTTTAGACTGTATGTTTAAGCAGTTTTTCGGTTCACAGCTAAATTGAGAGGAAGTTGCAGAGATTCCATTTATCCCACTGCCCCTGCATATGCACAGCCTCCCCTATTCTCAATATCCCCAACCTGAATGGTACATTTGTTATAATCAATGAACTTGTCTTGACACATCATAATTAACAAGAGTCTAGGTTACATTATGGTTCACTCATGGTGGTGTACATTCTATGGGTTTGGACAAATGTATAATGACATATATCCACTGTTACAGTATTGTACAGAAGTGTTTCAGTGCCCTAAAAATCCTCTGTGTTCCACCTATTCATCCCTCCATCTCCCTTTTTGCCTCATTTTGATATCATCAGGATAGAGATCACTCTAATGCAAGCTTTGCACAAGTGAAGTCTCTAGGGGATCATTTTAAGAGAAGTGCTCTCTTTGGACCAGTGGGCAGAATTACACAAGGGACTGCACACTGCTTACATCTCTTGACATCCTAAAACAAATATGGAAAAGCACCAGGATTTTTTAACCTGAAAAAAATATATGTATGTATATATATATATATATGTATTTTTTTTAAGGAAGGAACAAACCTCATAGCAACATCTCTCTAGCGTGTAGACACACTACTCACCACACTCAGCTGCACTGGCCCTGGTCACATACATACACATTTTTTGAATCAGCACTTTTCATCGGGTTACCTCATGCCAGGGGCCATGTGGAAGCGTGAAAATGGGCACAGAGCACTTGTTTATCATCTGTCCAAAGTCTGCGTGTGTCTGTTACAGAAACCATCAAGTCTAAGGTTTAGAATGACTTGGAGTGTCAGTAATCTGATGGTGATTTTGTTGTTTCCTTTTCTTTCCTTCCTGGGGGCCAGAGCACATACCAAAATAAGGGAAGGGGACAGAGCAAAGCCAGGGGTGATGGGGGTGGAGCCCAGCCAGGCCCTGCAACTTCCGGCTTTGCCCCTGCTTTTTCTCATATCCCAAACTAACTCCAACAAGCAGTCTCAGAAATAAACAGGGATCATGATTGTATTTTTTTTTTTGGCTTATGTTTGGTACAGAATGACAGCAAAGATTAACAAACAAAAATAACAAGAATTCAAAGCTGCATGGGTGAAAGCCATTTCTGTAATCAAAGAAATGAAATGGAGGAAGGCAAAGGTGCACACTGTGGCTGGCGGGCAGTGAGTGGGCAACGGGGAAGTCTGTCATGGCTTATGCCTATGGTGAACTGCTATACCACTATTTAAAGTGATACATACAAAGACTTTTTAATGACATAGGAATATGTTGAGTATGAAAAGTCAGATGAAGACAATAGCCACTCCCCATCACTGCAACAAGTAACCATCTCCATTCACACACAGCCGAATATAACAATGATTCCCCGACTCGGAAAAAAAAAAAAGCCCACCTCCTTGAAGCCACAGCTCTTATTCAAACCTAGACAACCATTTATAGTCCCAAACCAGAACACTAACAAATGCATTCAGACTCATTCATTCACACAGCAAATACTGCATTCCTATCATGAACCGTGAAAAATGCAGGAGTGGTCCCTGCCCTCCTGAAGCTTCTGGTATTTGATATGTTTATATAGAATTCTTTTATACTTTACAAAGATCATCTGCTCAGTGCGGCATGCCCTGACCAACTTCATAATATCAAAACCTCCCCCTCCACACCTGGTCCTCGTGATTCTGCCTTCCCTGCTAACATTTCTCTTTTCCCCAAAGTGTGAATCACTTGCTATATAGTTAATTTATTATGTGCATTGTCTGTGTGTCAAAAGCAAGCTCTGTGAGGACAAAGGCCTCTGGTTCGTTTACTAATATACTTAGAACAGTACTTAGCCCAGGATAAGCTTACAACAAAGATTTGTTGAGGGAAAAGTCTGAATTTATAAATGTTGGCTTTGCTGTGATAATTTTCCAAAAACAGAGGGCTGTCCCAAAGATAAAATTCTTCACCTCTAGAGACAGAAAACTGCTCACTGTTACGAGAGAACGATCCCCTAGCCCATTCAGCAAGGTTTCAGAGGAGGTCTTGTCTGTCCTTATTGTGAAACTCAGTGCCTCAGCAAGTCTGTTCTACCTCCAAACTTCTCTCTAATCCATCTCCTTCTCTCCATCTCCACCTGCTTTGTCCAAGTTCCCAAGGTCTCTTTAGACTCCTAGGCCTGGTCTCCTTGTATTCACTTTGCCCCCTTAGAATCCATCATGAAATTGCCCCGTTAAAGCCCTCTAGTGGCTTGACAATACATTTAGAACAACTGTTCTGTTAGCCAAACTCCTAACTGGCCCATGAGACCCTACCTGACCTGGTCCTCCTTCATCTCTTGGTCCAGCCATTGACTCGCTCAGCCTCCAAACTACCCTTTCAGCCCTTCAAGCTCCTTCCTTTCTGGTATTCTCTGGCCTCCTCTGGGCTGCCCATCCCTCTGTCCAAAGTTCAAACGCTACCTCTTCATGTCTTGCCTGACCACCTTATCAAAAGTGCCCCCAGCACACCCTCCAGTTCCTCATTATCATATGTCCAGGGCTGTTTCTCTCATAATTTACCAATCTCTGAAACACTCATTTACTTATTTACCACCCACCCTCTCACTAGGCTAGACATTCTCTGAGAGCCGAGCCCCCAACCAGGCTCGTACCCTAGAATTAGCACAGTAGGAGTTCGGTAGATATTTTTTTGAGTGAATGTACAGGTCAGGAAGAAGAAAATAAATGACAGTGCTGACAGTCTTGGTTGTTGGGAGAAAGAAACTGTGGGTATCTATTATTTCTCCAAAATGTTCTCTAGTGAATATCTGCAATATAATAATTATCTTTTTTAAAGTTGGTTATTTTAAAAGAGCGGGGTGAACATAGGCATTAAGACCAGGAGAACCCCCGGCAATCCCGGAAGGGCGCTTTACAACTTTGGAAAGCCTGTGACTTCTGAGGCCCATCCCCCTCAAGGTGGTTCTGCCGAGGCTGAAGAGCTCATCCGCAGTGCAGCGCCGAGTGCTAACATGTCACCGTGCAATCAGAATTCTAGGTCAGTGTTTTAACTGACAAGTGAGGCTGCAAGTGGGAGATTTCCAAATCACTCCTGTCCAGCTGGCATGGGGTCTAATCACACTTCTATGACTGCACAACTACCCAAAATTCACGACAGGCCTAGGCAAGTTGCAGGTTGTTGAAGGAGTGCATTTTGCAGGGGAAGAAGAAATTAGAGGATCAGGGCGGCAGAGAGACAGGCATACACAGAGCTGGAAGGAATCTTGGGATGTCATCTAGAATCATCTACCCATGTGTTCTGAGCGCCAGCCTCTCCCAGCATTGTCCTGGGGCAGTGGAGAGGAAAACCACATTCCCTTATAAATCAGCACAAGCCATTTCCTGATGGCTGTGTAGAGGCTGGAGTGGAGGCTTGCAGAAATGGGGAGCGGGGTGAAAGAATAAAACTTAAAAAAATAATAATTTTTATAATGATAATGTTTGTCCTGGCAGTCCTGTTACTTGTATCACCAAAAAGACCTGTTAGGTCACGTAGAATGACTTGGCGCTCAGGCCGGCCCCATGAGCCTCAGATCTCCGAATATGAATAAACTTCCTGGAGAAACTAAAGACAATTAATGATCAACCTTACCAGGTTATATGGACAGTACAGGACTCAGGGATCAAAAGGCCCCTGTGTACATTCTCAGCTCCAAGATTACAGATGGAAGAAAAGGACCAAGTGTGCTTAGAAAGAGCAAAGTACTCTCTTTCAAACAACATAGACTCATTTTCATGTATCAAAATGCAAAGTGTTTTCAGTGTGTTTTACATATATTTGTGGCTATTTATCGAATTCAAATTGCAGATCTCAAGAACATAATGTGACTCCTTCACTTTCTGCTGAGGAAAGTGGCCCGGGGTAAAATGATGATTCGGGGCTGGGCTCCACATGTGTTATCTCTGTACCCTGCTGACAACAACATAGGTTCCCACTTCACAGAAGGAAAAGCTGAAACCTGGATCAAGGATTTGTCTAGGGTCACCAAGATTCTTCTTCCCTACCTTTTGAACTTGGTGGGCTTATACACTGTTTTGGGCCCTGGAGAAACATCTGATACCTTACCTTTGTTTTCCTCAATTTCCTTACACAGGAAAAATGTTAATAGCATTTGTTTTCCATAATTGTTTTCTCTCTTTTAAAGTTTTTCTGAGGCAAATGTAACACACAATTCCTTTAAAATGTTCAAACATTATAGAAATTCAGAGTACCAATAAAGAATGTCCAATCTTCCAGATAATTTTAATTTAGGCACCGTATATATTTTTTGAGTTGGTAATACATCCACATGGTTCAAAAATCAAACACATAAAAGATGTTCAGTGAAAATGTCCTTGTGCTGCACTCCTCTAGGTCTCATCACATCTCTACAAGTAGCCATCTATGTTTCTTTTGCATCTTTCCAAAGTTTCTTTAGCAAATATATACTTATTTCCTCCCTCCCTTTTACACAAAAGTTAGCATACTATATGCACTGCTTTGCACCTTGCTTTTTTATTTCACATAACAGATGTTGAGCAGATTTTGATTTAGAGTATTAAAAAAAAGGCCATATGCACATATGCATGCACACACACACACACACTTTTCTCTCCTTTTTTTGTATAACTAAGCAGTATAAATTCATTGAGCCAATAATTGTTCAGTCTACTCCTCCATATGGGCCTTGGGAAGAAATAGAGCATGAGAAAGTATGGTTACATTTCTGATGTAACTGTTTTGGATGAAAAGATCCTATTTGATAGATAGTAGCAGAAGTAGGGGCAGGTGAGCCCATCTAAGTACCAGAACTGCTGAGGTGCCTGTCTGGCTTGTTCAGAAGATACTGTGCCACCCAGCTCTTTTAGGGCCAACCAGAATTGGGCTTGCTCTTCCTCTTTGATCAATTCCACTCTGTGATTGGTTTTATCACCAGGAAATAGAAATCACAGCATGCCAAAAGGCAGACTCGAGAATGAGCTGCTTTTTCTTTATAATCTGTTATATACCACATCAATACCAATACAAAACCTTCCATCTGTTTAAGAGTGAGACTTTTCTATAGTCCAGATAGTCCCAGAGTCCAGGGCTGGTGAAGTTCACTCCTTAGCAGGAAGCCAACCAAGGGTTTTGCTTGAGAAGTTCAGCCAAACCTCTGAAAACATAATTATTCCAAGAAATCCTCTGACCCATTTTGTTATTTCTCTCAACACGAAATCTAAAAGTTCACAGTATCAACCAATTGTAATTTTCTTTAACTTCTTTCAGATACATACATACACACACACTTGAAGGAACAAGCAAACATATTTTTCAGAGGGACTTGGCCCCCTCAAGAGACCACATTATTTTCCTTCCTCATGACACAGGCATTTCCTGCAAGGAACAAAGGAACTCTAGTGTCTTTTAAGAACAATAGTCTCAGGCTCTTAAAAGGATCTTCCACAGTTATATTGGGAAAGCTCAGACCTACACAGGGAATATTCCCAAGAGTCTTCATAATAGCAGCTCTAACTACTCTCCAGAAATCATAACTTAGCTCCCTATTCCTTCCATTTTTGGCCACATCTATCCTGTGGCAATGGCATCTGGCTGTGGGACCAGAACATGCTGAGGACAGTTTGAGAGTCTTTCTTCTGCCTTCTTTATGCCACATACTGCCAATAAATAAATATCTTTTCTTTATTAAATGTCCAAGTGCCCTATTTAACTGGGTAGATAAAAGATACACTGTTTTTCCCTGTTTTAGTTTCTGCAGCCAAGTCAGAAGGACTGAAAGTTAAGCCGTGGTAAAGAAGTGTGCAGGATTCAAGCAGAGAACCAAAGGCAGAGTGGGAGCAACATCCAGAGAAGAGTCGGTAGCATAAATCAAATTGACATTGAGGCATCTGAAAGCATACCGGTTGAAAATGCCCTTCAGATGGCACTATCTGGCCCCTCGTTTTACAGAGGACTAGAAGGTAACTCATGGAAGATCAGTTAGCACATAAATGGTGGGGATAGAAATCAGACTGCTCTCCTTTGCTCTTAGCTGGTGTTTGAGACCATTTCCTGCTCCTCATGAAGGGGAAGCAGTCACTCAGTCCTATCACTGATCCATCTTCAGAGGACATCTCCTTCACCAGAGGAATGCTGGGTGGCCTGTGCTTAACTGCTTTGCCGGACTCACTTCATTGCAAGTGGCAGAAATCCAACTCCAGCTCAGGCAGACGGGAAGTGAATCCCTTTATGGGAGCTGGAACCAAACCTCGGGGCGGAGATGGTGGTGGACAAAGTAAAGCCTCACTTTAGGAACAACCTGGACAAAAACCCCACATGCTATGAGGTGTGTGTTTGTGTGTATCTCTCTTATCTTGGTTTCTCTCTTTACGTCACCTCATTCTCTCAACTGGCTTTCTTCTAGGGAAAACCGTGGCCAAGGACTGTGCCATCTTTGCCCTGAGAGAAGGGACTCTTCCCTTGTTTCTAGTTTGAAAATCATCTGGGAGGGACTCTGGGGCCTTTGGGTCACACACCCACTCCTGCACTCAGGGGTGCAGAGCCATAGGATTGGCAGCACCCACTGAACCCTGATATTTAAGTGAGGTGTGACCCGTTCAGACCAAAAGGGGATGCTTATGGCAGAAGAAAGGCAGAGGGCTGGGAAGGCAAACACTCTTTCCCCCTCCTTTACACAGCTTGGCCTGGTGACCTCAACTCAACTTTTGTCGATGATCAGAATCCTCAGGTGTTTGCCGATGTACACTGTCTCCCGGACATTCCAGTTTATCACGTGGGCAGGCAGATTACTATGTATGAAATACTAGCCCAGCAGAAATCCAAGTTTTAACAGAAAATCAATGATTAACATTTTATCCTGAACCAAAGTGCTAGGTGATATTACAAAAGAAAGACATTTTTATTTTAAAATCACTAAATCCTTATTGATGCTAACTGAACATGACTTTCAATGGCTGAACTCAGAAGATCACATATATTGGGAAACATTTGTCGTGGAAGAACACTTTATCTTAGAGTTGCAGCAAGAAATCTTCACTGCACTTCCTGTCCTATCGTCTCAGATTGAACTTCTGACATTTATTAATTTTATTCTTTTGAGCTTGGACAGCTCAGAAAGAAGAAATATTTCACCCTTTCCTCTTGACTGGTAGAAAAAAAAACCTACAGAAGTGTTTCTTCTGCAAAAATCTTAATGACTCTTCAGTTCCGTTTATGGTTTTCTTTGCCACAGATATTTTCACGCTCAAGATTCCAGAGCTTTCCAATGTTCCACTGGTTTCAAATTACATGAGGGCCAGCAGTAGCCGACATTCAGGACTGACCCTGCCCGTTGGCCACGATTGACAGCTTCAAGAGTGAGCCCCTGATTGAAGTTCATCAGAAAACTCTCCCAGGATTTTTTCAATGGTAGTAAACTACACAGAACAAAAAATTCACCACAATAATTTACATTGTGCAGCTAGTCTCCAGAACTCTTTCACCTCACAGAAGTGAAATTCTACACCCATTTAACAACTCTCCATTCCCTCCTGCCTCCTCTCAGACCCTGGCAACCACCATTCTACTTAGGGCCTCTGTGAATACGACCACTCCACTGTGTGCTGTGTTAGAAAAAACCCAGTCTTCCCCGCTGTGTGTCTCCTTTACTCTCACACACTACCACATTTCTGACACCAGTGTGTGTTACTGGGGTTGAGGGGCTCCCACAAGAAGCAGTTCTGCAACACCAGCTGCATGTCCTGCAATTTAACTCAATTGTGACGCTTGCTACCTGGAGATGGTGTCAGATCCCAGAGGGTAAGGGCTCATCCACATCACATGCCAATAGCGAGTAGTAGGGCCATGATTGTTCACACTTTTGGTGAGTCGGCTACAGATCAGTCATTCCCATGCTCCCCTCTCCTTTCAATTCCATTTTGTGCTAGAAGAGTTCACAGAACTCCGGAAACACTCACTTACATTTACCAGTTTATTAATAGATGTAATTAATAAAGGATGCAGATGAACCAGGTGAGGAGATACATAGGCTGAGGCCTAGGAGGGTCCTGAGCACAGAAGATTCTGCCCCCTGGGAGTGCGTCAGCGTCACCTTCCCAGTATGTAGACGTGTTCACCTGCTTGGATTATTGAGGTTTTATCATGACTTCCTCACATGGGTATGATCAATTAGTAACTCCATTTCTGGCCCCTCTCCCCTCTCCAGAGAAGGTGGGTGGGGAGTAGGGCTGATAACTCCAAGCTTCTAACTGTGGCTTGGCTTTTTGGTGACCAGCCCCCACCCGGGAGCCCTCCGAGAGTTGCCTCATTTGAAGAAAAAATGTTCCCAGTGCTTTTATCACTTAGGAAATTCCAAGAGTTCTAGGAACTCTGTGCCAGGAATTGGGACAGAGAACAATATAAAAATTTCCTATGATCTCACACGTGCACATACATTTTGTACCCATTCATCTGTCAGTGGACACTTGAGTTGCTTCCACCTTTTGGCTATTTTGAATGCTGCTGCAATAACCATGGCTGTACAGATACATGTTTGAGACCCTACTTTCAATTCTTTGGGGTATATACTGGATATTCTTTTGGGAATTACTGGGTCACATGGTAGTTCTGTTTTTAATTTTTTGAGGAATCACCATACTGCTTTCCACAGTGGCTGCACCATTTTACTTCCTACCAATAGTGCACAAGGTTCTCATTTCTCTGCATCCTCACCAGCACTTGTTATTTTCTGTTTTTTGGTGTTTTTGTCTTAATGGGTGTGAGGTGGTTTTGCCAGCATTTTAACAGGAACTGAGGAAGGAGGTCAGCCTCTCCTATGTAGATGATATGGAGGTGGTACTCTAATAGAGTTAAAAGTCATGTTTCTTGACATGCTAAGGAAGCTGTGTTCAGTTTTTAGGGTACTAATTAATCCTATGTCTTCCCCTGTCAAAGTTCTGAACCCAGATGAAACCTATTCACAGACATCCTACTAGGGATTGAAATAGCAGCAGCAGTACTTTTCAAGGTGGGTTGGAGACTGTGATGGAAGGCAAGCCCAGGCTAATCTCCGCCTTACTCTTCCCCCACCAAGTGAAATTCACTTACCAGGCAACAGCAAGCCTGCTGCGCCCCACCTTGCAACAGAGGCAGAGAAAGCCCTGGTGGCTTCACGCAGAAAAAGGACCTGACTGGAAGGAAGATGGTGTGCTGCCTGGGGACAAGCAGAATCCAAAGGAGAGCCAGAGGGCTTAGGCCGAGCCGGTGCAATGACCCCTCTGCCAAGCTCACCTGCCAGAATAAGCCACTCCTTCATCCTGGGAAAACGAAGGGAGTCTGAAAAGAAAAACGAAAGCTCAGCCCCAAAGCTTTGAGACTTCAACGTTCTGCTTCACAGGCTCAGGCTGACACAGAAAGGGAAAATGACCCCCGGCCTCCTCAATAGTTCTAACATCTGGGTTTCTTAATACGTAGGGCTCAGCATGGCACTCCTCTTGGGAAAGGAGGCTGAGTGCGTGTGAGCTGCTCTCTGAGAGCATCACGATTCCTTGTGCATCCACCCGAGGTCCCAACGGCTCTGAAATGGGTCTGCATAGAACATATGAAATTCACTTGAAGTATCCCCACACCCCAGCCTGAAAATTTACTCCGCAGTCTGTTTTCCCTCTTACATTTTCCCAGGTAGGCTATTCAACAGAGCTCATGGAGATTATGAAATGAACTCAAATGAAGGCATAAGACCACTCCAAATAATAAATGCCAGCAATATTAAAAATGCCCTGATTTGAATTATATGAAATGCCTCATTATTAAATTCTCAAGGAGAAATTAAAGTCTTATTTAAAAAAAAATGGCTGTCTCTTGAAGGTTGAACTCTATAAAGAAATTAAAAGTCCACAATTATATCCTGCCCAGTTTCTTCCCGGTTCAGGGTCAGGCAGAGGGGTCTCATGCAGCCATTGGGTGAGTCTGCCTCTTCCTGCAGCTGTCTCCACTGCAGAGCAATCTTGGCTTCAGGCTCTCCAGGATGCCACTCCTGTAGCTTGTTGTCTAGAATCCGTTCTCTGGTAAACAAACTTGTCTGGGAGAATCCCACTCTCATGGGGCCAGTCCTGCTGCCACAGGGCCCTTCTCACACCCAGCAGAAGTCCCAGGCTGGCTGGGGTCTGTGGGCTGGGGCACAAGCTCTCCTCAGGCTGCTTCTCCTCAAAACCATTAAGAGGAGACCCACACAAAGGGACAAGTCTGGTAAGACTTTCCCAGTTTGAGCAAGGCAAGCACCTTACCTCTTCCACAGGAGACTCTGAAGTCCCTGAAGAAACGGAGCTGTTGCTAATTAATCCCAGAGTTGCTCCTGAAGGCAGATTGGTGGTGCTCAAGTCACTGGCAAGGCCTGTGATGTGTGAAGAGCAGCCTGCAGGATGAATGCAGAACGCCAGCTACAGCACACATGCAAGGCCAACACGTCCTAATCCAAGGCCCAAGGCTTCCGGCTCTCCTTCAAGGCAGAACCAGGCAGATGGAGTCAGGTGGAGAGGCATCTCCTTGCTCTAGAGAAGAATTATGGGTTTCAAGTTGACCAAACATGGAGAGATCCTAAGTGACTACAATCACTCTGTAAATTGTGGAGAAGACTTAACTCAGGCTGGTGGAAAGTTTAATCCTGGGCCTTTCTAAAAAAGGAAACACATGAGAGGCATGGCAAAATCACGGGCAACTGAAGGTCCTAGGCCTGAAGCTTTATTTTAACCTAAACTTAAAGGTCTATAATATTAATCCCCAGGGAAAGATTCAGGGTAAACCTACTCCTATTAGTGAGAGAAAACACCAAACTTTATCTTGTCAATTGCATTAAAAATTTAGCCCTTAAAGACTATGGACTTCACTCTGTTTAAAGGTGAGTGATTTATGCAAAAAGATAGGTAATGTAAAAAATTCTATTTAATTTCTTCAAAACAAGAATGAATGGAAAACCATACTAATACTTCTGGAGGCATTAGCCAATTTACACTTACGGTTATTATATTAACTAAATTGGAGACAGAGCAACTGTTGAAAATGATCTAAGCTTAAGTGTCCATAAAGAACAGGAAACCAGGAAAAACGTGTTTTACAGCTTCACATTTGCCCTTTTTGCCACTCATCAGCCAGCCAACCCACAGTTCAGGTGACTATAAGCAGTAGTTTGTACCAGGGCATGATTGATACATGGTATGAAGATAAGACCTTTGACCCCTCACAGGTTTTCAAGTCAGCACAATGCTTGAAAGTGTCTCCTACCTGGTATACAACAAGGCATTCAAGTTTTAGGAAAGATTTAGGTGATGGTTGACTTTGGAATAAAGATATTAGAGCTATTTAGTAAATTCATTTTAGCGTTTTCTTTTTTTTTAATTGAAATATATTTGACATGTAACTTTGTGAAAATTTAAGGTGTACAACATGTTGATTCAACACATTTATATATTGTAATATGACTGCCATTGTAGCAAGAATTGGCATCTTATGTCACATAATTACTTCTTTGTAGTGGCTGGAATAATGAAGATCTAGTCTCTTAGCAAGTTTAATGATTATCATATTGTCTATATTCACTGTATTGTAGAACTATTTTCTATTTGTTACAAGTTTGTACCCTTAAACACCATTTCTCCTGCCCCCCAATCCGCGTTTTGTGTTTCAGACCTGTGGATAAAGTGGGGTTCCTATGGCCAGGATCCTTACTGAACTTAAATGTAACTGGCCTGTTGCTATGCTACCGCTTCCACACCTTTAGGCAATAAGCCATTATTGTGTTAATGTAAGGAGTTCTGCCCAGTGCTCGGCCAGAGACTGGGTGGCGGGGCTGCAAGACTGTAGGGGAGCGCAGCAGAGGCTGGAGTGGTGGCAGCGCCCAGGACAGAGCCCTGGAGGATGTCTGTGTGGGACGGCTCTACAGAGAGGCCCAGAGGACAGCTGTGCGGGATGGCTGTGCTGAGAGGCCCAGAGGTAGAGACTGGCTTGCTGCATCCGAAGCAGCAGTGATAACACAGACTCGCTCTGAGTGAACGGGGTTTTAGTGACTGACCTGCTACCTGGAAATAAAGTTGGGTATAACCTTTTCACCCCAAGAACCCTTTGCTGTAAATTTCTTTGGTCACAGTGAATCTATAGCGAACTTGCCTGGATCTGAAACTCATTTGCAAGACAAGACCCTACTCAAATTTTATCAATTAAGATACTGGCCTGGTGCTATTTAGTTTTAAGGTTCTGTGATGTTTTGTTTTTATTTTTCCATTTTAGGAGATTAAAGCCATGTTCCAAGAACTTTGAGGACGATCTTTCTAAGACATTGAATAAACCACCTAATCCTCACTGCTCTCAGGAACAGTTAATGATTATTTATCTCTAGGTGGTGTCCTTATCTACTTCTAAATTCTTGTTTTTTTTTGTTTTTAAATTCAAACTGGATTATTTATCTCTAGGTGGTGTCCTTATCTACTTCTAAATTCTTGGTTTTTTTGTTTTTAAATTCAAACTGGTTTAAAATTTACAAACGGGACTCAGAATGTGGGCTTAGGTGGAGAACTTCCACTCCTACAGTACATTACGTGGCTCGTGAGCAGCTACCCGTACTAAGTGACAGCAGTGTCACAGAGCATTTGTCTCATTTTCTAACTCTCTGACAAAATGATATTTTTGAATTCTCCTGTAGATATGTCAATTTGAAAACTCAGGCTTTCAGATCTTTAAAAGGGGATTTAACATAAATTACCTAAAGGCTATTTGGGATCAAAGAGCTCCAGGCATCTGCACTTTGGAAGTATTGCACAAAGAGAGAGAACGACTTTCTGCCATCCCAAAGCAAACGTGGGAAAGCATTGCATTCCACATGCACAGCAATTTTATCTGGGGTAGAAAGCAGATGTTCAAGACCCTCGAAGCCAGTGTTTTCAAATCGTAGAATGTGACCCATTGGATATTATAGATGGCATAAGACTGAATGTGATTTATTCCCAGAGGAATTAACCTTTAAACAAAAGGGTATTAACAAGAAGCCCACATGTCAGAACATGTACCAGGGAGTCACTCTGGCTGGGAGCGGGAGGGAGATTAAGAAAGAGTGGGCTGTGCTTTACTTCAAAAAAAAAAACAAAAAACTGCAGAGAAAGTTTTAAACCAGCCAATAAAATTAAGACAAATGTAAAAAAAGCTTAATATAGATATAAATTGCTTAGGTGACATATGGCAAAGAAAGTGAACCCTGTAATACTCTGGCAATGAGGAACCAGGGGAGGGACTCACAGGCTAAGGAATAAATAGCTTGCTGTAACTGCCCTGCGTGTGCCTGCTCACCAGACACCCGATCTTGCAAGACCGTCGTTAAAAACCTTGTTCTACTGTTCTCTTTAACTAAATTTGGACCAATGAGCGCATTTCTCACAGTGGATTGGGAAACCTGCCTAATGGGTTGCAAACAGAATTTTCTTCAAAGGAATGAAATAGAACAGATCATATCAGACTGAGTCACAGAAGTACAGTAAGAGCAGTTCAATGAAATTTTCCATTCATTATGTGTGCACACCAGGCAGGTGTGGGCTAAGATGGAGGACGGTTACCTTTTACTTTGCATAAAAATATAATTTTTACTGCGTGATGTGGTTTTAAAAAAAAAGTTTGAACACACTATGTAGGATCACCTCATGGGCACAAACCTCGGAGTGGTTACACAGTAAAGTACATTTTCCACATATATACTAGGACAGGCACATTTTGAAAAATACATGGACACAGGACATATGAGAAAACAGATTATGTATTTGCATTTTCCAAGTTTTCTGGAATGAAGAAGAATTTAGAAAATTATTTGTCATCATAAAGACATGCTTATTAAAAAAAAAAGTCAAACAACCCAGAAGTTAACTTAGTAAAATATGAAAAGCCCTCTTTCATTTCTCCTCTCCCAATCCTGCACCTTCCGCCAAGGAACTCCTCAACTGCTTGGTATGTATTATTGCAGACTATTTGCTACGTGCACAAACACACAAGTATGATATATATTTGGAAACCATACAAATGTAAACAAGATTGTGCGGTATTATTGTGCAACTTGATCTTCATATCAGTATGTCTCAGAGATATTCCCATATCCACACTACGGAGCTATTGTTTTTGTCTGCTGCAGAGTTTTGCATGGTAGGAATTGGTATGGACTAATTCAACAATTTATGCATTTATGTACAATTCCATGCTTTAATACACATTCTTATACCTCTTAGACACTTACGTGAATATTTCTTTAGGCTGGAAGACTAGAATCAGAGTTGTTAAATCAGAAGCTAGCCACACTTTAAAGATTAATATATGCTGCCAAATTGTCCACCCACAAAGCTGTGTTGACTTATGCTCCTTCAACAATTACAGAGTGCTCACTTCCTCACATTATCTTCAGCACTAGCGATTACCAATCCTTTAATATGTGCCATTTCAAGGGGTTGAAAAATGGTAATCTCATTTTAATTTTTGATTGCTTATGAAGCTTAATGTTTATACATTTATATTTCTTTTTAAAATTATTTTTATATACTTCGTGCATTTTTTATTTATAGGGTCTTTAACCTTCTGTTAAATCTCACATATTTTCTCAATTTTTGCCTGTGTACAAAAGTTGGACTTTTTTTAACGTAGTCAAATCTATCAGTTTTTTCTTTCTTTCATGGATAGTGGGTTTTGTGTCTCACTTAGGAAGGCATCCCTTGCTCCGTATTTATTAAACATTTTTTCCAAAATTTTATTCTAGTTTGTTTTATATTTCCCTGTTTAATTCATCTGGATTTTATTCCTTGTCCATGGTATGAAAAAAGAAAATGTTTTCCAAGTAATCAATAATCTCAACATCATTTACTGAGTAATTCAACTCTTCCCTACTTATTTGTAATGCAATTTTTCAAATATTAAATTCTCATGTTTTTTTGTTCCAAAAAAGCTTATTTATAATGACAGTCATCTCAGTTTTCCATCATGTGTATTTTTTAGTACTATTTTTATCTTCAGAGTTAGCAAGAATATTTCAGTTTTTTTCACCAAGTTTGTTTGCTATAAATTTCTGATAAGTATATTTAATCAATCTATGGAAGCTAAGAATGTTCCCTTCTATTACTAGATTGGTAAGAGTACTATTTATCAAATGGGTTTTCAGCATTGAAGATGATATGCCATTCTTTAATCTGTTAAAATTTAGTGAGCTATAGTGATTTTTCACCTCTGTTAGTGAGATTGGTTTCATTGTGTTTTATTTGTGCAATTTTGATTTCAGGGTTATGCTAACCACATGGAGCAAATTAGGAAGCTTTACATCTCTATCCTGTAGAATGGTTAACAAATGTGTTCCTTTGAAAGTCTTACAGCATTTGCCTTTTTAGATGAAGTATTTGTACTACCTTTTCAGTTTCTCCTAAGATGTCTGGCCTATTTACATTTTCTAACTCTTGTCAATTTTTAGAATTCGTATTTTTTTTAAAAGTTGTCATACTTCATCTAGTCTTTAAAATTTATTGGAATGAAGTTGTACAATCACATAGAGAGTAAATTCTAAATACTACTCCCTTGTAATTAAAAAAGTCTATTTGTAGGTTAGGTATCTTTCTAAAATTATTCCTAATGCTAATTATTCCTAATTTTTGTTAATTACTTCTTGCTATTTTTATATTTTCTGACGCTTTGCCTTTTATTGGTTTTTATTTTATTTTATTTTTTTATTTAAACTTTTATTTATTTTTTAAGTTTATTTTGATATCATTAATCTACAATTAAATGAGTAATATTATGGTGATTACACTACCCCCTTCATCAGGTTTATTGGTTTTTATTTTAAAACGCTTTTGTTTGCTTTCTATTTTATTAATTTCTGCCTTTAACATTTTAAATTCCTCACTTTCTTTTGGATCATCTCTTTTCTAGCTTCTAAAGTTAAATATTAATTTCATCTATTTTCAGTTTTCTTAATTCCTCAAAAATAAGTCAAAATCTATAAAATTTCCTCTAACATCTGATTTGGTAAAATCACCTAGGCTATTATTAATTCTAAATAGTCTATAATTTGCTTTATTTTGCCCTATAAATGAGTTGTTTAAAAGATAATTTAAAAATTTCCAACTGGATGGGTCTTTTGCTATTAATTTTAATATATTACACAAAGAGAGTGGGATCTGTATGATCTTTGTATTAGGTATTTTTCCCTTCATAGGAATTATTTTTATAAATGTTCCATAGGTTTTCCAAAGAATGTTTTGAATTCATGATAGATGCAATATTTATGCTTGATATTTCCCTACCTTGATTTACTGATGGAAGGAGAAGGACCTCAGTATTTTGTTTTAAAATTATACTACAGTAAAAATGGTATTTTGGGGGAAGGGTATAGGGTTCCATGAATTTTAATGTACACTGCCATCAGAATACAGAAGTTAGTTCATCCTTTGCACAACTTCTTTGTAACAAATCCTCTCCCATCCCCACACCTGGCAACCACTGATTTATTCCCGATCATTATAGTTTTCTCTTTTCGAGGATGTCATATAAAGGGAATCAGAGTATGTAATCTTTTGGGATTACAGAAATACGTAACTTTTGGCTTCTTTAAGTAAGCATATGACTTTGAGATTCATCCAAGTTGTTATAAGTATTAATAATTCACTCCTTGGTGAAGGGAGAAAGATGGCAGCATGAGAAGTGAGGGGGAAACTTCCTCCCAAAACTGAATAGAATGCAAAAATACAGCAAATACAACTAATCCTGAAAGAGCCACCAGAGGACTGCAGAACACACTGCCTATACCTGGGGAAAAGAGAAGACCTCACAGAAGAGGGTAAAGTAGTAAAGCCGCAATCCTATGGGACCCAAGCCCTCCCTCAACCCCAGCCCACAGGCAGGAGGAAGAGAAACGGAGTGGGGAGGGCGTAGAAGCCCAGGACTGTTGAATACCCACCCCTGGGGATCTGCTCCAGGAGCAAGAAGGCACATTACATGGTGCTCTGGATATTAGTGGGTTTGGAAAGCAAAGACTGGCAGAATATTGGGAGAGACTGAGATTCCAGCCGCTTGGGGAAAACAGGTACCAACAACCGACCACTCTGGGACAAAAGAAAGGCAGGCAGTATGAAGACTTCCCAGCAGCAAGAGGGGTGCTAAAAGGGCAAAGATTGCACAGAGCTCGCTGCTCAGGAGAAGGGGCAGGTGGACAAAATCACCCTGGTGCACTTAGCCCAGCAGGTTGGGAACTTTCAGGAGCTTCAGATGCTCCATCACCCTGGCTGGCAACATGCTCCGAGGCCCCCCATGTGGTACACAGCTTGCCACTCCTTCCTCCCAGTAGGCATGGGTCCTGCTCACCTGCTGCCCTGTCATCATGCCAAGCCAGCCGGAGGGTGGTCCCACCAACAGCAGTTACAGGGGCATAGCACTGAAGCTCCTCTCTGTGTGCTTGGCCCACTGGACCTGGCAGGCACTACAGCTGGGAAGGCAAGAGCTTTCATTCCAGAAGGTGCTGGTTCCCACTCGCCTGTGACCCCTGGCATTGCTACAGGTGCTCAGCAGCTCCAGAGAGTAGAGCTTCTGGGAATTAGATGGTGCCATCTACACAAATCTATTATCCCATAATAAACACTAAAAAAAAAAGAATTATATCCAAACAAAAATTCAAGAAAAAACTCCAGAAAGAGGACTTAGTGAAAGTGAAATAACCAATCTTATTGATAAAGACTTCAAAATAAAAATCATAAACATGCTCATGGAGCTACAGAAAAATATTCAATATCTCAGTGAGGTCTTCAAGAAAGAGATAGAAACTTTGAAAAATATGGTATCTGAAATTAAACACACAATGGATGGATTTAAAAGTAGATTAGATGGGGTAGAAAAGATGGTAAATTAAATAGAAATTAGAGAACAGGAAGACAAAGAAGCTGAGGCACAGAGAGAAAAAAGGATCTCTAGGAATGAAAGAATAAGAGAACTGTGTGACCAATCCACACGGAACAATATTCACATTATAGGGGTACCAGAAGAAGAGGAGAGTAAAAGATTGCACAGAGCTACTACTAAGGAGAAAGGACAAGTAGACAAAATTGTCCGGGTGCACTCTGCCCACCAGTTTGGGAACTTTCATGAGCTTCATGTGTGCCAACCCCCTGGCTGGATATGCAACTCCAAGGCCCCCCACTGTGACACACACCCCGCTGCTACTTCCTACAAGCCAGCCAGCCCCTGGCTCACAAACCAGCAACCCCTACCCTGGTGTCAGGCAAGCCAGAGGGAAGCCCCACCTACAGCAACTACAATCACAAAGCATAAAGGCTTACACCTGTGTTTTTGGCCAACTGGTTCTGGCAGTGGAGACAGGCATAGCAGACAGGAAGCAGGAAACAGCTCTTTCCTCCACCCAGGCACCAACACTGCTATTATGGACCCCCAACAACACTCCAGGGGCTGAGCAGTTCCAGAGAGTAGAGCTTCTGGGCACTAGAGGGCACCAAATACAAATGTGAAACGTCAAAGGAACCTGGTTCAAAGCAAATTGTACAAACACCAGAAAAAGTAAAATGAAACTGATCTCATCAATCTTCCTGAAGGAGATTTCAAAATAAAATCATACACAGGCTCATGGAGGTACAGAAAAATATTCAAGAACTCAGGAATGAATTCTGGTCGGATATCCAATCATTAAAGAATACAATGGAGGGTTTTAAAAGCAGATTAGATATGGTGAAGGAGATGATAAATGAAATAGAAATTAGAGAAGAGGAATACAAAGAAGCTGAGGCACAGAGAGAAAAAAGGATCTCTAAGAATGAAAGAATATTGAGAGAACTGTGTGACCAATCCAAACAGAACAATATTTGTACTATAGAGGTACAAGATGAAGAAGAAGAGAGAAAAAGGGATAGAAAGTGTCTTTAAGGAGGTAATTGCTGAAAACTTCCCCAATCTGGGGAAGGAGATAGTCTCTCAGGCCACAGAGGTGCACAGATCTCCCAACACAAGGGACTGAAGGAAGACAACACCAAGACATATAATAATTAAAATGGCAAAGATCAAGGATAAGGACGAATTGTTAAAAGCAGTTAGAGAGAGCAATAAGATCACATACAAAGGAAAACCCATCAGGCTATCATCAGACTTCTGGGCAGAAACTTTAAAGGCCAGAAGTGGGTGGAGTGGCATGATATATTTAACACAATGAAGCAGAAGGGTCTGGAATCAAGAATACTCTATCCGGAAAGATTATCATTTAAATTTGAAGGAGGGATTAAACAATTTCCAGATAAGCAAAAGCTGAGAGATTTTAGCTCCCCAAACCATCTCTACAGTGTATTTTGGAGGGACTGCTATAGAAGGAAGTGTTCCTAAGGCTAAACAGCTGTCACCAGGGGTAATACAACCACAGTAAAGAAAGTAGAACAATAATGACTAAGCAAATGCAAAATTAAATCAACTACCCCCAAAGTTAGTCAGGGATAAACAGAGTACAGAATATAGTACCTAATATATAAAGAATGGAGGAGGAAGAAAAAGGAGGAAAAAAAAAGAGCATCAAGTGAGTTAAGTTAGACTCTTAGATAATAAGGAAGTTAACCTTGAAACTTTGGTAACCACAAATATAAAGCCTGCAATGCAATAAGTACATACCTATCAATAATCACCCTAAATGTAAATGGTCTGAATGCACCAATCAAAAGACATAATCACTGAATGGATAAACAAAACGCATCTATATGCTGCCTACAAGAGACTCACTTCAAACCCAAAGACATACACAGACTAAAAGTGAAGGGATGGAAAAACATATTTCATGCAACTAATAGGGAGAAAAAAGCAACAGATGTAATACCTGTATCAGACAAAATAGACATCAAAACAAAGAAAGTCACAAGACACAAAGAAGGACATTACATATTGATAAAGGGGTCAATCCAGCAAGAAGATATAACCATGATAAATATCTATGCACCCAACACAGGAGCACCTACATATCTGAAACAAATACTAACAGAATGAAAAGGGGAAATAGAATGCAATGCATTCATTCTAGGAGACTTCAACACAACACTCACTCCAAAGGACAGATCAACCCGACAGAAAATAAGTTAGGAGACAGACACACTGAACAACACATTAGAACAGATGCACCTAACAGACGTCTACAGAACTCTACACGCAAAAGCAACAGAATACACATTCTTCCCAAGCACACATGGAACATTTTCAAGAATAGATCATATCCTAGGCCACAAAAAGAGCCTTAGTAAATTCAAAAGGATTGAAATTGTAACAACCAGCTTCTCAGATCAGAAAGGTATTTAACTAGAAATAAATTATGCAAAGAAAACGAAAAATCCCACAAACACATGAAGGCTTCACAACAAGCTCTTAAATAACCAATGGATCAACGACCAAATAAAAACAGACCAAACACTATATGGAGACAAATGACAACAATAATTCAACACCGCAAAATCTGTGGGATGCAGCAAAGACAGTGCCAAGAGGGAAGTATATAGCAATACAGGCCTAACTCAAGAAAGTACAATCCCATATAAACAGTCTAAACTCAGAATTAATGAAACTAGAAAAAGAAGAAAAAATGAGGCCCAAAGTCAGTAGAAGGCAAGACATAATAAAGATTAGAGGAGAAATAAATAAAATTGAGAAGAATAAAACAAGAGAAAGAGACAATGGCAGCCGGGAGAAGTCATCCAATAAAGAAACCTGCTTATCTGTATGTAAACCAGGGTCTGTCTCCCTTGCGTTTGCCCATGGAATCCTTTCAGTAGGGACTGGAGAGGAAGTGGGAATGTTTAGGTCTCACTTAAAATAAAAAACAATGTTCCTCAGAAAAGCATGGCATAATTGAGCTCCATTCTTCTTCAAATTGATTTTCCACACTGAAGCCAATGATCTAAAAACGCAAACCTGAACATGTCATTTACATTCTTTAATCCTTTTATTAGGTATTTCCTGAGGAAAAACTCAGCTCCATACAACATGGACTGTAAGGCCTGCTGTCACTCCGTTTAGCATCACCACTGCCTGATGACATTCCACTAATTCTCAACTACTGTGTCTGTGGTTCCCCAAACGTGCCCCCCTGTGTTTCTGCTTCTGCTGTGCCCTCCACCTTGAATATCCTTTCCCTTTAAGTCCTTCAAGACAGCTCAGGTATTGCCTCTTTAGATGACCTTTCTAGGCCCCCGTTTTCTTTTCCTCCCCAAACTTTGGCAAAATTCCCTAAGCATTCCCATTTAGAATGTGACACGCAATATTAAGACATCTGCTGTGTGTCTTCCCTTCTCATTCTATTGTTAAAGGGCCAAGGCTATATCATGCTGATTATCTTATCCCCATGATTAATTAACTAAATGCTATATTATAGTATCCTTGGCTAGTAACAGTTGGGCAGGACCTTCTAAAAGAAATCTGACACTTCGGCTTTTTTCTGATCTTATCTCACAAGTCAGTCTGGTTTAACTAAGGACTTATCTATGCATGTTTTACCAGTGAGGCATAATGTAGCCCATATACTCTTAATGTATGTATTCTGCCTTTTAAAAACTTTACCCAGACTGGCTTTTCTCTCCGTGTCTTCCTTAAGCCCTTCCACTCTTAATAAGGAAACTGGATAACAAAGTGAGCATGAGCACAGGTTCTGGTTCAAATCTCAGTTCTGCCAACTTACAGATTTGTAATTTTGGGCAACTCATATAATCTGTCTCCTCAGATTTCTCATCTATAAAAAATAAGCATAATAGTTCCCTACCTTATATATAGGGTTCTGTAATCCATAAACATGTTAGTGCCTCGGTAAATGTGCTGCTCTGGTTATTATGAATCAGGTTATATCAACGGCTTCTGGCCAAGTGATTTATAATATTTCCACATTTAGCCGAATGGTAAAACTATTTCATTTATTATTCCCATCCCTTCCTAGTCTCCTTACCCTGCTTTAATTTTTTCTCCTTCCACAGACCATTAGTTCCATGAGGAATGAGGATAAAGGCTTTGTTTTGTTCACTGCTAAAAGCAAAGGCACTAGTATACATATTACACCTTCAGTAAATACTCACTGAATGAATGGTGCAAAGTGTGGAAAGGAAACATACACCAAAAATTTTACTATGATAAAAAGAATTGATAAATCTTTCTCTGATGGCTTTCAATCCTATATTTTAAAACACCATTTGCTATTAATGAAAAAATATAACATTTATTAAAATTTGAAGACAAAACATAATTTCTAAAGATTTAGACCTATGTCAGATGTGATAAAGTATGGATGCTTTCTTGAAATTCAAAATCTGATCCAAGATGATTACTTTCAGAATGTTCTAGTAGATTGAGTTTACTTTTAGTTGTCTTGGATGAAACAGTCACTATTGTACTTTCTTTCTTGACAGAAATTTGTTTTTTCATAGGCTCATTTTTAATCGGTTCATTAACCAAAGAACTACTTTGCCCAATTCCTTTACTCTTCCAGCTTACAGATGAGTCAGAACTAGAATGTAAGTCCTTTCTGGGTTGTTTCTTAGCAGAGTGGTTTTTTGCATATTCACCTGTTTTGGGCATTTTCTCTAAAGATCTGCTATTTCTAGACAACTCGTCTTCTTTTCTTTGACTTCCAGTTCCAGAAATCACATCTGCTGAAGGAGAACAAATTCTAGTAATTAATTCTTTGGCAGACTCCTGTGGCCGCTCTGTGACTGGGACTTCCACCTTGTCTTTGGATGTTTCTAAGGCCTCTTGAGTAGAGATTGGGACTGGGAAGGAGTCAAGAGGCAAAGGAATTCTAGCATCCCCTGTAATTTTCTGAAACTGGAGGGAGGAAACAAAAAGTCAGTGATGAACAAAGCTATCCATTAAAAAGTAGAGCCCAAAACTTCAATGTTATTCTATGATCCTATTGTTAAGATAGTCAATTGGCAGAAGATTTTGGAGACCGTTTCTTCTGTCTCTTGCCAAGTAATTCCTATCTTAGCTATATCCAAGCTATGTCCACTATATTTTCAGAATATTTTGTGTTTGTGGTAATTATTACCCACTTCCCTTTCCTTCATCAAAAATAATAAAACGCTATTCCCTAAGAAAATTAGTTTTTTTCTCTCCTCCAGGTACATGTAAGCAGTGCCCAATTTGAAGAAAAGAAGGCACTTGAAGAAGAGAAACCAGAAGAAAAGCAGTAGACTGTACCCTCAAATTTTAAGTTCCCAAGAACAGCCTGAGATTGGCTGAGACAGGTGATGAGGCTCCAAGGCTAGAGGAAAAGCAGACAGGTTTTTCCCTCCCATTCCCATCACTAGGTGATTAACTGGAATGTATTGCCTAGTAGTTATGTCTGGATTACCTATTTTAAAAAATTATCTGTACCAGTACTTGTACCTTCATTAGTGTTCCTTCATTGTAAGCTGATTGCATACGAATAGAAACCTAGATGAAATATGAATAGAATAGACATTTGCACAATTTAAAATATGGAGTTATTTTCTCTAATGTTTCATTTCTTTCTTCACTGAGGATAGCTTGCTTTAAATCATAAATTTTCAAAAGAAAATTTTCTTATTTACAACATAACATCATGAAGTGGCACAAATTTACTAATCTCAGCTTGGAAAGGACTCCAAAGAGGCTTCTAATACAAGCATGTGAATGAGGTATTAGAGACAGACTGTTATCATTTTCTCTCTGATTTGGTAATTCCCTTTTTGCTAATCACTCTTAGAATCATTAAATTCTGTTCTGCCCACTTACTTGGATATTCTGCATTGGTCCAAGGCCATTCTGCTTTTCTTCTGGTTTTTCTTCTTCAAGTGCCTTCTTTTCTTCATTAGGTGGACTACTAACAGTAGAATTCATCTGGGGACGACCTAGTAAATGAAAATCTGACTGATCTATTCCAGCCATTGTGGCAAGCTGCCCAAGCCTGCACAAGAGGAGGAAAGGAGGGAAAGGCAAGAGTTATTAAGAGCAGCTTAGACATCCCCATACCTACAACCATGAAATATTTCTAAACTCTTAAAAGCCAATATCCTACTCCAGACTACAAGCCCCTACCTCTCCCAAATTCTCAGCCCTGTGCATATTCAAGTTCTGGGGCCGCATCAGATCATCCAGTCCTTTAAGACACTTCCTCTTCCCCTGCAACAATGTATTAAATGCCATTTGATTTTATTTCTTTTCCTATTACCAGCCCATTTTAAACACTGTCCCCCAGCAGCTTCAATTTCTACCATGACCTAGTCCACTGCCTCCAGCCTCCCTTCCCACTTCTTTACCACCTTTCCTCCAGTTTCCAAAAATCTGTTTGTTTCTTCCTTCCCAGCACCAACCCATTCACCTACAAAACATTATTCCATCAATTTCAATCTCCAGTTCTCTCTTTTAGTATCTTCTTTTAGCAAAATTCCTCCTGGTTGAGAACCACTGCTATATCTACACCTGTCCTACAGATTAGGAACAATTTTTACGTCTAGAATAAAATAACTTTAATTCAAACTTATTTAACAAGAAAAATGAATAAAGGGTAGGGAAATTCCTATGCATTCTGGAATATTTTCAAGTATAATTACTCCCAATTTAGTTTTTACAAAAACTATACCTACTAATTATTTTATCTACATGTTCCTCTTTTAATAGGGCTTTTTCCCAACCAAAGCAGGTTTACCATCTTGCATTTCTTTTGAAATTTATTTCTTATTTTAAAAAACTATATTAGCTATAATTACACACTAAATGTAACTATGGACACCATGAAAATTGCTCAAGTTCCCCAGCAAACCAGCATTACAGTCAAAGAGAAGAGTGCCATGGAGAGAAATCAACTAACCCAGCATCTTTAAGGAGATCCAAGAAAGCATGAAACTTCTGGAAAGAATTCTCTATGCTGCCCAAAACACCTTCATCATCCAGGATCATGCTTGTCAATGACCGTGCATGAAGGGCTTCAGACAAAGAGAAATTTATATTTCTTAACTGGGCATTTTCACGTTCCAGCTATAAAAGATTGAAAATGACATGATTTTCTCTCATTGTCATAAAAAAACATTTTTAAGTAACAAAACTAAAACATTAAAAAATGTAATTAATTTGTAATCAACTCTTTACTAGTAAAGACAGAGACCACATCACATAATAACCAAAACCTACAGACACCCAGCAAAGTTTCCAATATAACAATTAGGTAGTAAATAAATAAACCAAAGTTATTGTTTTATTTATGATCATTCAAAAGATCACATTTCTACCTGGTGGGGACCCTCATTCTACACTGGAATATTAGCTTCTCAAGGCTTCCTTTAAATTAGAAAATGAAATAGTCTAATTTGGACAAAGCATATTCCAACTCTGCTGAATATTCAGGTTTAACTTTAGTGAGCAAAATATTAACGTGTAAGTTAAACTGTTACGGATTAACTTCAGTGAGCAAGATATTGTAAGCAAACTGTAAGTTTTAGTTACACTAATTTATTAACTTCACAATTACTGATATTCCCCTCTGCTTCTTGAAAATATTTACTCCCTTGCACACCCCTCCTCCACATATATTCATCTAAAACCCCACAGAATCCTAAGTGTAGTATTTCTCAGAAAGGCCACTTTGTGAATGATGCATCTTTTGCCTTACATGAGCAGGTGCTCAATATTTAATGAGTTAAGTTGTCCTTCAATCTATTGTATGCACTTTCAAAAAATTCCTGTCTCACACCTTGTAATACTAAATTATATTTGTATAGAACTTCTTAGCTTATGCTCTGCTTTCATCACATTAGCCTAATGTAGTTCCCATAGTATACATTTTTATCTTTCACTGCATTCATAGCAGTTTTCTAATACTTCCTGCTAATTTAAGTTACTTTCCTAATTCACTGTCAGTAGAGATTCTCATCATGTCTTTTGCTACTGTATATACAGTACAAGCATATTAAGTACCTTCTTAAAGAATCATGAACAGGAACCAAGTTAAAGTCATATAAAATCACAAAACCTTAAGGTTTTTACATTTTTTAAAACTTGCTTTTTGGAATATAAATCATATGACCATTAAATATAAGCAAATGCAAAGATTCATAGGGTATAACCAATAATTAGCATGTTATGGTGTTAAAGTTTACAAACTGTGTATGACTTAAAAGCAAATAAAAATAAAACCAAAAAAACTCAGAAGTGTAAGAAAAAACTTTTTTACCTCATTTACTCGTTTATCAGCCTTAAGCCTTATTACTCTTTCCTCCTTTAATTGCTTCAGGCACTCCTCCAGTTTTTCCTAGTGTGAAGCAACAATATTATAAACAATTCATGATACAATATCCAAAAGCCTCCCCAGAAATGGACTCAGATTTCAGGATTATAGTACACGACTTGTAATATCATACCATGCTGGTGAAATTACCAAAATATATCAAATTAGTATATTAAAGATTTACTTAAGCCCTACCCTTTCCAAAATAGATTTCTGATAGCTCACCATATGCATACAATATATAGTAAGTCAGAAATAAAAAACTAAGGCCAAGAAAGGAAAATTCCATTTTTATCTGTAGGTCCCTTTATAATAGAAAGTCCGATTAATATGCTTAACATACCTGAATTACATAATTGCAAATTCAAATTCATTTTTTAAGAAGTAAACATTTTTAGGGCACTCTACTATATGCCAGGCACTACTTTAGCAATTTCCTAGGCAGTGAATAATTTAATCATCAAAACCTTACAAGGAAAGCACAATTATTAACTCCATGTTATTCTACAGACAAAAAAACTTGAGGCAGAAGTAGATGAGGACACCCAAATTATTAAGCGGTAGAGCCATGTTTTGAACTCAGGAAGTTGTGTGCCATTCCTGTTCAGAGAAATGGTAATCTTCCCATTCACCAAAGTCAATGAAATAGAATGGACACTGGTAAACTCCCTTATGATTTTTAAGAACCAAGACATTTAGGTACTTGAAATGGGGGACAAGGCAGGCAGAAATCTACAATAACCCCTAAAATTCCTACCTGCTGAAGCATACACCTTTCCCCACCCATTATTTCATCAAACACTAATGTAGGTGCTGCAATGAAGGGATTCTGCAGATGTAATTAAAGTTCCCCAATCAGCTGATCTTAAATTAATTTTGAGAGATTAATCTGGGTGGCTGCAATCTAATCAGTCAACCCACTACACGGGACCAGACTTCCTGAGGATAATGGGAAATAGAAAGGGAACATGAGGGAGATTCACCACCTCTGGCTCTGAAAAACTCATGTATGATGTTGTGGCAAGGAAGGCAGGAGGGAGGCCTCTGGGAGCTCAGGTTGCCCCCCACCTGATAACTGCCAAAGAAATGGTGACTTCTGTCCTACAACTGCAGGAACCATTATGCCAATGAGCTAAATAAGCTCAGAAGTAGATTCTTTCCCAGAACCCCAGGGGATAACGCAGCCTGACCGACATCTTGATTTCAGCTTTATGAGACTGAGCAGAGAGCCTAGTCACACCAATGCCTGGACTTCTTACCTATATAGCACTGTGAGCTAATAAATAACTGTTTTAAGCCACTAAGTTTGTCGTAATAGAAAATTAACATACTATTCAACCCCCAGATTCATGAACAAAATAAATGACTATTGTTTTAAGCCACTGTTTTGGGGTGGTTTCTGATGCAGCAATACACAGAACACTTATATTTATCAAAGTATCAAGATATATTTCTATAAAGGCTTCTGAACAATCACTTAAAGAATTTCAACTTAAAGCTTAGTCTACTGGTGAGTGTGTCAAGGGGAGGAACTCTTATTATATGCCATCATTGGGGAAGAGAGCTGACAACAATTTCTGGAGAGTAATTTTTAGTACATACCAACAATCCTACATCTAGGAATTCACCCTAAGGAAATCACCAAAGATGTGGGCAAAGATTTATTTACCAACATGATGTCATGGGGCTGCTTATAACTAAACCATAGAAGTAAGTTAAAAGCCTCCAAACTGGGCCAGGTTTAAATACAAAGAGCACACCCACATGAAAGAATACTCTATGAAGCCACTAAATACTGAACTCTGCATTCAAAATTTATCTGTGTGTTTTTCTTGGGAGACAGTTGATAATCAGATTCCCTGATGTAAAAGAATACTTAGTGACGTGACAAAATATATTTGGTATCTTTTTTAAACAAAAAAGTAGATTAGGTGTGTGTACATGCAAAAGTGGCTTTTTTTTTCATTAAATTTTTCATTGTTTTCAAAAATTTGCTCAATGAATGTACATTTTTATACTCAGGATAGATGTTTAAAAAATTAATAAGTATTCTAATAACTTCAAATTCTTTAATGTCTCATTACTAGTTAAAGCCAGACAACCTTTAACTGGGGAAAAAGGTGGGGGAAAAAAAGCACAAAATTCCTCTACTTTTTATATAATGGTTTTAATATTTAAAACTTATTTTACAGAAGTTCTAAAAAAATAAAAAAACATTTCACAACAATCAGAGAAAATGGATCAAAATACTCCATTGACTGGTTTTCAACAGCACACTGAAGTGCAACTATGTGAAATAGTTTCTCCCTCTAGTGGAGGGAATTAAATATAATGTTAAATTTTTATGAAAATGCATACGCTCTTCTCCTACAAAGTAATTCGTGTTCTTCCAAAGGAAATATGAAAACAAAAAATTAGAAAGTAACATTGCTTGATATTCTATTACTTAATAAGATCAATAATGATAAGGCTTTGGAGTAATTTTCTTTACTGTCATCTGTTCCCTTCTATTCTTTGGGTAGGTTGATTCTTTTCTGGAACAAAACTCCCATCACATTGAAAATCAAATTTTATGTTCAACTCTCCCATTCAACACTGAATTAATCATTTCTAATGTATCATCAGAGGATTCATCACCTTGATTCTTTTTTTTTGGTATCATTAATATATAATCACTTGAACAACATTATGGTTACTAGACCCCCTATTATCAAGTCCCCCCACATACCCCACTACAGTCCCTGTCCATCAGCATAGTAACATGCTATAGAATCATTACTTGTCTTCTCTATAAATACTGCCTTTCCCGTGTCCCCCACTGCTGCATTACATGTGCTAATCGTAATGCCCTTTTTCCCCCCTTATCCCTCCCTTCCCACCCATCCTCCCCAGTCCCTTTCTTTCTCTTTGGTAACTTTTAGTCCATTCATGGGTTCTGTGAGTCTGCTGCTGTTTTCTTCCTTCAGTTTTTTCTTTGTTCTTATACTCCACAGATGAGTGAAATTATTTCATACTTGTCTTTCTCTGCCTGGCTCATTTCACTGAGCATAATACCCTTTAGGTCCATCCATGTTGTTGCAAATGGTAGGATTTGTTTTCTTCTTATGGCTGTATAATATTCCACTGTGTATATGTACCACCTCTTCTTTATCCATTCATCTACTGATGGACACTTAGGTTGCTTCCATTTCTTGGCTATTGTAAATAGTGCTGCAATAAACATAGGGGTGCATCTGTCTTTTTCAAATTGGGCTGCTGTATTCTTAGGGTAAATTCCTAGGAGTGGAATTCCTGGGTAAATGGCATTTCTAGTTTGAGTTTTTTGAGGAACTTCCATACTGCTTTCCACAATGGTTGAACTAATTTACATTCCCACCAGCAGTGCAGGAGGGTTCCCCTTTCTCCACATCCTCTCCAACATCTGTTGTTGTTTGTCTTTTCGATGGCAACCATCCTAACTGGTGTGAGGTGATATCTCATTGTGGTTTTAATTTGTATTTCTCTGATGACTAGTGATGTGGAGCATCTTTTCATGTGCCTGTTGGCCATCTGAATTTATTCTTTGGAGAAGTGTCTGTTCAGCTTCTCTGCCCATTTTTTAATTGGCTTATTTGTTTTTTGTTTGTTGAGGTGCATAAGCTCTTTATATAATTTGGATGTCAACCCCTTATCGGATATGTCATTTATGAATATATTCTCCCATACTGTAGATGTCTTTTTGTTCTACTGATGGTATCCTTTGTTGTACAGAAGCTTTTTAGTTTGATACAGTCCCATTTGTTCATTTTTGCTTTTGTTTCCCGCCTTGATTCTTTTTTTAGTGAGCTACAAAATATGCCACTGAACAGGTTTATCAGTTCATGTAATCATCCTTTTGTGATTAAACATTCAAATTCTTTCCAACTTTTCAGTATTATAGGATAAAATATTTTCATACAGGAGGGCTTTTTTACATATCTTGAGTAATTTGCTTGCAAGAAATCCATAAAAATGAGATAAAAGCAAATGAACATTTTTTTAAGGCTCTGAGGTAAGGATCTCTAAACTGTTCTCCAAAAGACTCTAGATTTTATACTGCTATCAGCAATGTATCACTTGGTATACAACCTCTACTATGATGTCTTGCTTACTTCCTCACCTGAGGGGCAAGCTATGTGAGGGTGGTGGGTTTATTTTATTAAGCATTTACCCCAGGACCTGTGCCTCAGCACAATGCAGACAGTCAACCAATTATTGCCGAGTAAGGAAAACAAGATCTTTGTGCTATGAAAGATGTGTGTTTTTCCCCAATTGGATAGGTGAAAACTTGCCATATTCCTTAGTTGTAAATTTCTTTGCCTATAATTAGCAGCTACAGTCCTCTTTTAGATTATATTTTAAAAACTTAAGATTGGGGCAAAATCCAAGCCTTAGCTATAAAGCCTTGGACAAGTTCAGTAACTATAGGCCTCAATTTCCTTGTCTATAAGATGGTGGTATGTACACGAGCTAACACACCTAAAACTTAGAGGAGTGCTTCCTACACTGAATGCTAAATGAATTAATTAGCACTCAATTAATGCTAAAATGAGTGAGCATGTGAATGCAAACAGTAAAAGCTGAAAAGGAAATAGTCTCATTCCACCCATACACCAGCTCCCCAGAAGCAACCATTTCTTTAAGCAGGTTTTGAATTGTAAAATATGATACATATACTTAAAAGTACACAACAAAATTGTCAGTGTGACAAGTAAAAAGAGAGTACTTATATACCAGCACTCAAGTCTGCCAAGACAAGTTGTCAGTATCCAGAAAAACCGCATATCCTTTTCCCATCACAAGCTCCTTCCCTCTTTCCAGAGGTAAACACCATCCTCATTTCCTGACAATCATTTCCTTTACAGCATGCATGCCTAACAATGCAGGTTGGTTCTGCCAACTTCTTCTAACTTATGTAAAGAGAATCACAGTGTATGCAGTCTTTTGTATCTTACTTCTTTCACTCAACATTGTTTTAAAAAATTCATCCACGTTGCTGCCTGTAGCTCTAGTTCATTCAATTTTACTGCTTTATTGTTTTCCCACTGTACAAAAACACATACTTAATGTCTAACTCTTCATGGGCATTTGGGTCGTTTTCTGTTTGTGCTAACGCAAATAAAGCACACGTATCCTTTGCAGCCATTATCCCAGCGCGTTCCCCTGGAGGCCGGGAGGACTGCTGGGTCACAGTTTATCTCTGCGCCTTCAGCAGACGGACAATGCTAAGTGCTTTCAAGTAGCATGTTGATTTATACTCCTGTACAAGCAGGTTCTGAAATTCCTACTATACTTCCAGGTCTACAATACCTGTTACTATGAGACTTTATTTTCTGTCAATCTGACTGGAGTGTAGTGGCATTTCATACTGGTTTTAATTCATTTTCTGTGATTACCAATGAGGCTGGACATTTTTCCATGTGTACTGTCTGGATTTCCTTTTTTATGAAGTTTAAGACAATCTTTTTTAATTCTTCTCTGTTTCCTGTAACTTATGTGACTACGTCATGGCTTAATTTTAGACATCTGTTAACTTCCTACTTCACTACAGAAGGGTTTAGTTCATTCAGACTCTTTCCTATGTCCATTTCTCTCCATAAGATCTGTCACCATTAGTGCCCCATTGGTCGCTGATCTCTTTGACTTGTAGTGATACATTTAAAAATCTGTTGTTTATTAAGTGCAAACTCTCTCAGTGCTCCACTTTGTAAAATGAGGACATTCATGCCTTTTCCCCTTCTTTTCACCTACTGTCTACTTCCCACACTTAGCTTTTATGTTGTCAAAATTGATATTTACATCCTGTTGCACGTGCAGGTTTCTGTTATTTGAGACACAGACTGCGATACCTCATTTAATTGTGCTTTGCAGATACTGTTTTGTTTTTGTTTTTTACAAATTGAAGGTTTGTGGCAACCCTGAGCAAGTTATTAACACCATTTTTCCAATAGCATTTGCCCATTTCATGTCTCTCTCTCACATTTTGGTCATCTCCCAATAGATGAAGCTTTTTCATTATTTTATTTTACCTGTTACCAGTGACTACAACTTGCTGAAAGCTCAGAGATGGTACTTTTTGGCAGTAAAGTATTTTTTAATTAAGGTATGTACATTGTTTTTTCAGACAACGCTATTGCACAGTTATGACTAAAGTACAGTGTAAACATAACTTTTATATGCATTGGGGAACCAAAAAATTCATTTGACTCACTTTACTGTAGTGTTCTGGAACTGAAACTGCAGTATCTTTGGGGTATGCCTGTACAGTAGTGCTTGAGAACAGGCAGGAAGCTGAGCTCAGTGTCCTGAGGCAACCCTAAATTAGGTACAGACTGGGCAAGTTCCGTCCCTGTCTTAGCTTCCTTTTCTGAAAGGTGGTAATGATTTCAGCACTTATATCATTAGGCTACTCAGAGAAGTAAATAATTTAATATATGCAGAACAATTAGAATATAATATGTACCAACTTAATACTAATACATACATAGTCTAGGTTATTATTATATACAAATTGATAACAGAAGCTGTGAACCAAGACACTATTTCCATTATGGTGATTAAACTAATACTGCCCAACATGAACTTACAAGGTATCTCTGGGCATATAGATATTACACCTTCTTCTATACTATTTCAGTGTCAGCCCTTGTGCAGGGTGACCACACATCCCCAACTGCCCTGACTGTTCCCATACCTGTTACCTAGACATTATAGGGTTATAGTGTCTCCTTACACTAAACAGTGCTTTGGTTTGAGCAAATTAGATAGGTGATCACCTAATCCCGTGCCACTGAAAAGAAGGACATCTATAGGGCCAAATTTAAATGGATTCTTCTGTTTTGCACATCAATGGGAGTTAAAAAATCTGCGATAGTTTAGTTTGCTTCACGTTTATGTCAATATGGGTTTTTCTCCCCTAGAGTTTGATTTGCTAACCCCTCTCTTGCTCCCTATCCTCCCTTCAACAGGTCTTAGTACACAATATGTACAGTATGCCTCAGGTGTTTCTAAGCTCTCAATCTCACACAATCAGTGGAAGCCTATCAAATCCAGACTAGTCATTCTCTGCACTGAATCCACTATCTCCTGAATCCCCTATTATCTTCCCTCTTGGTTTATTTCCTCACTTTGCTGGATTAGATCTTCAACTAACTTCAAGAAAAGGAGCAGCATCAGAGATAAACTTTACAAATTTCTTTATGTACAAAATATCTTATTCAGCCTCCACTTATGATTAATAGTTTGGTTGGATACAGATCCTAGGTTGAAAAACCTTGGATTTATCTTTTCAATGCCTTCCAGGATCCATGGTAGCTGATGCCAAGTACGATAAAGTCAAACTTTTATTCTTTTTTAGGTAACCACCATCTTTCTCTTGAATTTATGTATTTCTTCTTATCTTGAAATTTTACACTGATGAGTGTCCAGGTGTATGAGTCTACTTTAAACTCACCTTGGGTAGCTCTTTCAATTTGAGGCCTGATGTTGATTTCGGCTATGGAGAATTTTCTTCCATTCTGACAGCCCCCTTCCCTCCATTCTTTCATCCTCCCCAAAATCTCTAACAGTAACGTGTTAGCTCTCCCAGATGTAGCCTGCCATAGCATTTCTGTCACATGTTCCACCCTACTTCTTATATATTGAGAAATGTCCTTAATTCCTACTGAATTTATTTCAGCAAGCATATTTTAATTTCCAAGAGACCTCTCTTACTTTCTGATCATTCCATTTTAAATTAACACCCTATTCTTATTTTATAGATGCTATTTTCTTTTAAACCTTCCAGGATATTAATTTAGATTTTTTCCTAAATTATTTTTGTTCCCTTAATTGTCCCTGGTACTACTTGGATATTATTACTTTTTCTTCCCTGTCATGTTGTAAGGCAAACCATGGTTATGTTCTATTTAAGAATGAGAGTAGGAAGTTCCTGTCAGCCAGTGATTGACTGGCTTCTCTTGTGCATGAAAAAGTGAGCAGTTATAATAAGATACCCCCAAACACTCTTTCCTAGGGTACAAAAATTCATAGTAGCTGCTCTAGTTCTTTCCAGTTTTTTTTTTTTCAAAGTGAAATGACTTCATTTCTGGAATGTGAGGGCAGGACGGGGAATCAGCTCTTCCAAATACACATCTTCGATGCACTCTCCCTGTCTTAGCCACATTTTGAACTAACTCCATGCTCTCTCCTTCTGCACATCTGAGGATGGAGCTACTTCTACCACAAGGATGGGACCCCCTCAGCTGCAGGCAGTTCCCACAGAGTCTAGGTGGCAGTTTTCCTCTGCTCTATGACTTCCATTTAATACTCTTTCACTTTTCTCTTTTGTTCAAAAACATGTTAAAATCTTCTGATCATTGTCGGTTTATACATCTTAAAATTTTTGATACCATCATTTTAGTGTCTTATCAAAATGGAGAAGTTCCTCAGACCATCTTGAGTGACTGTTCTCTAATTACAGTTCCTGTCCCCCTGGGTCCTCCCCAGTGTAAGAAATACAATTTCCTAGCCTCCTGGGGAAGGAAAAGAATACAGCACATCTAAAATTACAGTTAATGTGAATTAGACTCCAGGCTCTTGTCTTTACTGTGCAACTTAGTAATGAAACACTTCAGTACTACAGATTGTAGATGCTCATTTATAAAGTGAAAGGAGTAATTCTGCATGAAATACAGGTTCCTCTCACTCTTAAGTATTTCATACTTTTCTAAGTACCTATCTTAAATTTCTCTATATTATCATTCATTTTAATTAAAAAACAAAAATATGGTTTTAAACATCAAGTAATTTCCATAGAAATAATAAGATAACTAGTTCTAAATCTGTCAAGTTTCATAGTAAAAGAAAATCATATTGAATAACTAAAAAAAATTAAATGTGGACTTTATAACATAAAAGACAAGGTCCCCAGTATCCTAGAGGAATTCAAGATGGCGGCATGAGAGGTGAGATGGAGAGCTCCTCCCAAAACCACAAACAGTACAAAAATACTGTTAATTAATACAACTAACCTTAAAACAGCAACAAGAAAGAAGGCTGACCAGACTGCAAACAGACCTCACAAACAGAGCAGACCTCACGAAACAGGGTAAGTAGGAAAGCCTTAATCTGGGGGGACCCAGGCCCCTCCCCCACCCCAGCTCACCGGCGGGAGGAAGAGAAACGGAGCGGGGGAGAGGGTGGAAGCCTGGGACTGCTGGACACCCAGCCCTGGAGATCTGCTTTGTGAGCAGAATCCTATAGTGTGTGGTGCTCTGGACGTTGGGGAGCTCCAACAGGCAGAGTGCTTGAGAAATTGACATTCCAGCTGTTTGTGGAGGAGGGGATCCACATCTAACCGCTCTGTGTCAGAGGAAAGGCAGGCAGTCTGAGAGGCTTCCTAGCAGTGACAGGGCTGCTGAAGGGGTGGGGTTTGCATGGAGCTTGCTGCACGGGAGAAGGGAGAGCTGGACAAGGTTAAGGTTGTCTGGGTGTGCTCTGCCCAGCTGATTGGGAACTTTGGGGAGCTTCAGGTGCTCCATCCCCCTGGCTGCCTACTCAGCTCTGAGGCCCCCCACGGTGACACACAGCCTCCTGAGCCTTCCTACTGGCCTGCAGGCACCTGCTTGCAAAGCATCACGGCGCAGGCATCAGGCCAGCAAGAGGCAGGCCCCGTCTATAACAGCTAGAGACACAAAGCACAGAGGTTTACATGTGTGTGCTTGGCCCACTGGCTCTGACACTGGAGACAGGCACCGCAGATGGGAATCAGGAAACAGATCTTTCTACCCCCAGGCACAATGTCCACGCCCCTACGACCCCAAACCTCACTCTAGGGGCTGAGTAGCTCCAGAGACTGGAGTTTCTGTGCACTAGTGGGCACCACACAGAATATATGAAACGACAAAAGAACATGGTTCAGACCAAAATCTCACAAACCCCAGAAAAAGGGCCAAATGAAACTGAACTGACCAATCTTTCTGAATGAGAGTTCAAAATAAAATTTATAAACATGCTTATGGAGGTACAGAAAAATATTCAGGAACTCAGGAACAAATTTTTTTCATTTTTTTTAATAATTTATTTTGGTATCATTAATCTACAATTACGTGTGCAATATTATGATTATTAAACTACCCCCTTCATCAGGTCCCCCCCACCAACCGCAGTACAGTCACTGTCCATAAGCGTAGTGAGATGCTATAGAATCACCACTTGTCTTCTCTGAGTTGTACAGCCTCCTCATGCCCCTCCAACATTACATCTGCTAATTGTAACACCCCCTTTTCCCTCTTATCCCTCCCTTCCCACCCATCTCAGGAACAAATTTAAGTTGGAGATTCAATCATTAAGAAATTCCATATCTGAAACGAAACATACAATGGAGGAATTTACAAGCAGATTAGATGTAGTAGAAGAGACGGTAAATGGAATAGAAATTAGAGAAGAGGAATACAAAGAAGCTGAGGCACATAGAGAAAAAAGGATCTTTAAGAATGAAAGAATATTGAGAGAATTGTTTGACCAATACAAATGCAACAATATTCGCATTATAGGGGTACAAGAAGAAGAAGAGAGAGAAAAAGGGATAGAAAGTGTCATTGAGGAGGTAATTGCTGAAAACTTCCCCAATCTGGGGAAGGAGATAGTCTCTCAAGCCATGGAGGTGCACAGATCTACCAACACAAGGGACCCAAGGAAGACAACATCAACACATATTAATTAAAACGGCAAAGATCGAGGATAAAGACAGACTTTTAAAAGCAGCTAGAGAGAGAAAAAACATCACATACAAAGGAAAACCCATCAGGCTATCATAGACTTCTCAACAGAAACCTTACAGGCCAGAATGGAGTGGCATGATATATTTAATGCAATGAAGCAGAAGGAACGTGAACCAAGAATACTTTACCCAGCAAGGTTATCATTTAAATTTGAAGGACGGATGAAACAATTTTCAGATAAGCAAAAGCTGGGAGAATTTACCTCCCACAAACCACCTCTACAGTGTATTTTGGAGGGACTCCTATAGATGGAAGTATTCCTAAGGATAAACAGATGTCACCCAAGGGAAGACAAAGAATACAGAATATGATTCATAACATACAAAGAATGGAGGAGGAAGAAAAAAGAGGAAAAAAAAAAAGAACCTTTAGGTTGTGTTTGTAATAGCATACGAAGTAAGTTAAATTAGACTGTTAGATAGTAAGGGAACTGCCCTTCAACCTTTGGTAACCACGAATCTAAAGCCTGCAATGGCAATAAATACACACCTATCAATAAGCACGCTAAATGTAAATGGTCTGAATGCACCAATCAAAAGACACAGAGTTACTGAATGGATAAAAAAACAAGACCCATCTATATGCTGCCTTCAAGAGACTCACTTCAAACCCAAAGACATACACAGACTTAAAGTGAAGGGATGGAAAAAGATATTTCATGCAACTAATAGTGAGAAAAAAGCAGGAGTTGCAGTATTTGTATCAGACAAAATAGACTTCAAAACAAAGCAAGTCACATGAGACAAAGAAGGACATTACATAATGATAAAAGGGTCAGTCCAACAAGAGGATAAAATTATTATAAATATCTATGCACCCAACACAGGATCACCTACATATGTGAAACAAATACTAACAGAATTAAAAGGGGAAACAGAATGCAATGCATTCATTTTAGTAGACTTCAACACACCACTCACTCCAAAGGACAGATCAACCACACTGAAAATAAGTAAAGAGACAGAGGCATTGAAAAACATATTAGAACAGATGGAGGTAATGGACATCTACAGAGTACTCCATCCAAAAGCAACAGGACACACATTCTTCTCAAACGCAAATTTAACATTTTCAAGAATTGATCATATATTAGGCCACAAAAAGAACCTCAGTAAATTCAAAAAGACTGAAATTGTACCAACCAGCTTCTCAGATCACAAAGGTATCAAACTAGAAATAAATTACACAAAACGAAAAAGCCCACAAAAAACAGAGGATTAATAACACGCTCTGAAATAATCAATGGATTAATGACCAAATAAAAACAGAGATCAAGCAATATATGGAGACAAATGACAATAATTCAACACCACAAAATCTGTGGGATGCAGCAAAGGCCATGCTAAGAGGGAAATATATTGCAATACAGGCCTACCTCAGGAAAGAAGAACAATTCCAAATGAACAGTCTAAACTCACAATTAATGAAACTAGAAAAGGAAGAAATGAGGCCCTAAGTCAGTAAAAGGAGGGACATAATAAAGATTAAAGCAGGAATAAATAAAATTGAGAAGATTAAAACAATAGAAAGAATTAATGAAAGCAGGAGCTGGTTCTTTTGAGAAAATAAACAAAATAGATAAACCCCTAGCCAGACTTATAAAGAAAAAAGGAGAGTCTACACACATAAACAGAATCAGAAATGAGAAAGGAAAAATCACTATGGACACCACAGAAATACAAAGAATTATGAGAGAATACTATGAAAAATTATATGGTAACAAACTGGATAACCTAGAAGAAATGGACAACTTTCTAGAAAAATACAACCTTCCAAGGCTGACCCATAAAGAAACAGAGAATCTGAGTAGACCAATTACCAGCAAAGAAATTGAATTGGTAATCAAAAACTACCTAAGAACAAAATCATTGGACCAGATGGTTTCACTGCTGAATTTTATGAAACATTTAGTGAAGACCTAATACCCATCCTCCTTAAAGTTTTCCAAAAAGTAGAAGAGGAGGGAATACTCCCAAACTCATTCTATAAGGCCAACATCACTCTAATACCAAAACCAGGCAAAGACACCACAAAAACAGAAAATCACAGACCAATATCTCTGATGAACATAGATGTCAAAATACTCAACAAAATATTAGCAAACCAAATTCAAAAATACATCCAAAAGATCATTCATCATGATCAAGTGGGATTCATCTGAGGGATGCAAGGATGGTACAACATTAGAAAATCTATCAACATCATCCATTACATCAACAAAAAGAAGGACAAAAACCATATGATAATCTCCATAGATGCTGAAAAAGCATTCGACAAAATTCAATATTCATTCATGATAAAAACTCTCAACAAAATGGGTATTATAGGGCAAGTACCTCAACATAATAAAGGCCATATATGACAAACCCACAGCCAACATTATACTTAACAGTGAGAAGCTGAAAGCTTTTCCTTTAAGATCGGGAACAAGGCAAGGATGCCCACTCTCCCCACTTTTATTCAACATAGTTCTGGAGGTCCTAGCCACAGTAATCAGACAACACAAAGAAATCAAAGGCATCCAGATTGGCAAGGAAGAAGTCAAACTGTCCCTTTTTGCAGATGACATGATATTGTACATAAAAAACCCTAAAGAATACACTCCAAAACTATTAGATCTAATATCTGAATTCAGCAAAAGTTGTGGGATACAAAATTAATACACAGAAATCTGTTGCATTCCTATACACTAACAATGAACTAGCAGAAAGAGAAATCAGGAAGACAATACCATTCACAATTGCATCCAAATGAATAAAATACCTAGGAATAAACCTAACCAAGGAAGTGAAGGACCTATATCCTGAAAACTACAAGACACTCTTAAGAGAAATTAAAGAGGACACTAATAAATGGAAATTCATCCCATGCTCTTGGCTAGGAAGAATTAATATTGTCAAAATGGCCATTCTGCCTAAAGCAATCAACAGATTCAATGCAATTCCTATCAAAATACCTATAGCATTCTTCAATGAACTAGAGCAAATAGTTCTAAAATTCATATTGAACCACAAAAGACCCCAAATAGCCAAAGCAATCCTGAGAAGGAAGAATAAAGCAAGGGGTATTACGCTCCCTGACTTCAAGCTCTATTACAAAGCCACAGTAATCAAGACAATTTGGTACTGGCACAAGAACAGACCCATAGACCAATGGAACTGACTAGAGAACCCAGATATAAACCCAAGCATATATGGTCAATTAATATACGATAAAGGAGCCATGGATATACAATGGGGAAATGGCAGCCTCTTCAGCAGCTGGTGTTGGCAAAACTGGACAGCTACATGCAAGAGAATGAAACTGCATTACTGTCTAACCCCATAACACAAAAGTAAACTCAAAATGGATCAAAGATCTGAATGTAAGTCATGAAACCATAAAAGTCTTAGAAAAAAATATAGGCAAAAATCTCTTGGACATAAACATGAGTAACTTCTTCATGAACATATCTCTGCGGGGCAAGGGTAACAAAAGGAAAAATGAATAAATGGGACTATATTAAACTAAAAAGCTTCTGTACAGCAAAGGATACCATCAGTAGAACACAAAGACATCCTACAGTATGGGAGAATACATTCATAAATGACGTATCCGATAAGGGGTTGACATCCAAATTATATAAAGAGCTCATGCACCTAAACAAACAAAAAGCAAATAACCCAATTAAAAAATGGGCAGAGAAGCTGAACAGACACTTCTCCAAAGAAGAAATTCAGATGGCCAACAGCCACATGAAAAGATGCTCCACATCACTAGTCATCAGAGAAATGCAAATTAAAACCACAATGAGATATCACCTCACACCAGTTAGGATGGCCACGATCCAAAAGACAAAGGACAAATGTTGGCAAGGATGTGGAGAAAGGGGAACCCTCCTACACTGCTGGTGGGAATGTAAATTAGTTCCACCATTGTGGAAAGCAGTATGAGGTTCCTCAAAAAACTCAAAATAGAAATGCCATTTACGCAGGAATTCCACTCCTAGGAATTTACCCTAAGAATGCAGCAGCCCAGTTTCAAAAAGACACATGGAACCCTATGTTTATCGCAGTAGTATTTACAATAGCCAAGAAATGGAAGCAACCTTAGTGTCCATCAGTAGATGAATGGATAAAGAAGATGTGGTATATATACACAATGGAATATTATTCAGCCACAAGAAGAAAACAAATCCTACCATTTGCAACAACATGGATGGAGCTAGAGGGTATTATGCTTACTGAAATAAGCCAGGCGGAGAAGGACAAGTACCAAATGATTTCACTCATATGTGGAGTATAAGAACAAAGAAAAAATTGAAGGAACAAAACAGCAGCAAACTCACAGAACCCAAGAATGGACTAACAGTTACCAAAGGGAAAGGGACTGGGGAGGATGGGTGGGAAGGGAGGGATAAGAGTGAAAAAGGGCTATTACAATTAGCACACATAATGTAGCAGGGGTGGGTATTAGGTGGGGGCACACGGGGAAGTCAGTATAACACAGAGAAGACAAGTAGTGATTCTATAACATCCTACTACGCTGATGGACAGTGACTGCAATGGGTTATGTGGTGAGGTCTTGATAATAGGGGGAGTCTAGTTACCATAATGTTGTTCGTGTAAATGTATATTAATAATAGCAAAAAAAAACAACTCAGAGAAGACAAGTAGTGATTCTATAGCATCTCACTACGCTGATGGACAGTGACTGTAATGGGGTTGGTGGGGGGGACCTGATGAAGGGGTAGTTTAATAACCATAATATTGCACATGTAATTGTAGATTAATGATACCAAAATAAAGTATATAAAAAATAAAATAAAGTAAAAATAATAGCAAAAAATAAAAACAATACAAGGTCTCCACAAATGGTGCTTCCCTTATTTAGTACAAATTATCAACTCTTCATCAAAGTTGAAATAAAATAAATACACTATTTTTGAGGTACAAAAATTTGCTAAGAAAAATCAACTTTTTGGTTCATACAAACAGAAGTATGGAATGATATCAGATGTTAGATTTATTAGGCAATATAAAGTAGCTTCTTGAAATTTTTCATTTAGGAAAGGAGAGTATCAACATGAAAAAATTTTCAACTTCATTAAAAATAAGATAATAATTTCCTTTTATAAAGAGATTTCAGCTAGAACCTTCAATTTCCTGATCTACAAAATAAGAGCACTGCATTATATGACGACATTCATTCAGAATGCAATTTCTCTGACTTTTAAAAGTTATAACCGTTAAGATTCTCCCTAAATCTAATATTCTATGGCTGTAAGGAAAATAAAATATATTACTGAAGGCACGTTTTGATTTTCATTTCTTAAAGTTCAAACATCCACCTTTACTGTGGTCTGAGCTAAGGAACCATTCCAGGGGACGTGACACAGTTGGCAGGGAACGCAGAGCGCTCATGCCAGCTGTTCAATGGGTAATCAGACTCCCGCCAGCTAACAGCTACAGTTTGAATAACAATCTTCTCTGTATCTTTAAAGTGATAACTTTGTACCTGTAATGCTTCTTGTTTTAAACTGGTCTTCTCAGGCTCTTCTTGAACGCTTTCTGAAGAATCGTCCATCTCTTCAATTTCGGAGGAGGAAGGACTCTCTACTGTCACAGTCACAGGAAACTCTGATTGCTTAAAGAACGAAGACAAGACGGTATATGAGACAGTATAAATTGGATACTAAATATTAAGGGGCAGTTCACAAAAGTGATCTGAGGTATCAAGACATTATTTATAAATGTCTTTCACTGTTCCTTAGTTTAAAACAAGCAAGCTGACGGTAATCTGTTTTTGCTGTGTTACTGCCTAGAATTCTGTTGTACACGGTTAGGATTAATACTTGGAATTGTCCATATTATTTTATTAATTTCTTCCCATGAGCCAAGTGAGGGACCAAGGGAAACATTTTTTTCTCAGCTCAACTTGATTATACTGCAGGTGAGAAATTTATTCTCTACCATGAGACACAAAGAGTCTGGAAGAAAATGTAGTTTTTAGGAAGAAAATCCATCAGTAGGGGACTGATAAAGAAGACCTAGAGAAGAATAATTAGAAAACATCTAAATTGTGAATAATAAATACTAGAACCTTTAAAAATATGTTTTTTGAAACTAACCCATCAAACTGAGTTATCTTCCCTCATCTTTAAGCCAAAGCTAGTGTAAAAGTAATACAGCTCTCCTGTCAAGTTTCACTGTCCCTGGAATGTGGTTCAAGACGGTATTTCCAAACATTTAGAAAACTGACCCAGCCATAATCCAATAAACAATCTCAAGATCAAAAGGGGGTGTGCTTGGATTACATATTTGTACAGATGACAAGTCACTAGGATATCATTTTGACCACAAGCAGTAAACTGCAGTACAGGATAATCCTAATGGTCGAATGAGGAGTGCCCCTCTTTTTCTGGGCCTGCAGGGGGCAGTACTAACACTCAGGGTGTTCTCTCAACCTCAGCACTGCTGTCTCCACAGAGCAACTACACAGTCTCGGGAAGGAGAACATTATGCTCTGACAGTACTGGCTTGCTCCAAGACCACGAGGCAGTATGATGGGGCACGTGTGTGGCCATCGCAGTGGAGAAGAGCTCTGAGGGCTTTGGGATTTGTTACTTTACTTTGGCTTTAGGATGTGGAACTTATATATGTAAGCCTCAGACAACATTTCTTGAAAATGAATGAAAATTCTTGAGTATGAGAGCTCCATGCTTTGGATCAGAAACGGTAGTCAAATTGTTTCACTGGGTAACAGCTGGTTTGTGGACTGGAGAAATGGCTTCCTTGCTTTCCGTTGAAACCACAAGGCCCCCAGTCTGTGCCGTATCCACCCAACTACACAGTGGCACTGGGAGAGCCACCCGATAAGTTTTAAATGGATTTATTTCAGGGAGAGAAATATGTCTTGTAAGGCTCTGTTCAGTTTAAAGAGCAAAAGGAATGGCCTTCTACCTTCCCCACTTCAACCCCCTATATATTATAAATATGATAACTACATACCTGCAACTGATTATATTCATCATGAGTTTTGATTAATGGAAAACCCCTAAAGAGATATCAACAAATTAAGTTATATTTTGATGTAGATACATCACCAGTTAATTCAAGTTAATAAAACTTGTTAGTATTATGTATAATACCCATACAGAATTCTGTATAAAAATGAATAAACCCAAAACACAGATGTGAAGGCTCTGCTATAAAGAAAATTCAACAGAATTTAGCAGATTGGCTTGTGATAACTCTGTATAATTGAGAGGCACCTTCACGTCCTAACTTCTACAACTGGTGATATTAATCATTCTCTAATTTACCACTCCTGGGGCCAGGACGGACCTGAGATTAATTGTATCTCAAGAAGAAGATATGGAAGAAGTTGTAAAAGTAAAGTGCAAAGACTGGAGTCTCAGCACTATGGTTTATGCAATAATAATTCACATTACCATTCAACAGTCAGTTGTCCAATGGAAATTATACATATTATTTAATATGAGCGATTAAACAGATATTTTACATGGTACCTACTTTAAGTCCTATTTAAAGCCAATTCTTGGTTTTTGTAAGCAATTGTTAATCCCCAATTTAATACTATCAAGCAAATCATTTGAAAATAAGCAACAGCAATCTAATTCACTTAGTAAGCTAAAATTATGGCTCAAAAATTTTAAAAGCCTTTTACACTTCCATGACAAAAATTACTATGAACAGCTATCTATCCCCTGGGTACATAATCTGCTAAAACTATAGTTAAGTCTAGCTTGATTCACTAAATCAAGTCAAGCCAGTTGAGTTAAATAAAGTCTAATACATACTTCTCATCCATTCTGCACTATTTCCCATGCCTAAAATCCCATTTCCACCCCCCAATCTTACATATCCAAACTCCTACTTCTGTGCTGTAGGGCTTGGCTCAAGTATACCCCCATTTAATAAAACTTTTCTCATCTGCACGACTGGAGATAATTTTAATTTCCTCTGGAGTCTCACAGGATTACATCTGTTGTGACACTTATTAACTTGAAACTCCCATTTAAAATTATTTTTTTGTTTTTCTTCCTTTACTAAAGGACTCATTAGGCAGAAGCCACATACGAATTATCTTTTCTCTTTTACAGAAACCAAAAGAGACCTGCCACATAAAGGAATCCAAAATAAAGAATTCTGAATGGCTAAAGGCAGGGAATAAAAATACCCTACCTGATCCTTTTTGCACGTTGTGCAGTACGCCATGGCAGGAACCCACAAACACCAGGCGGGAGAGGTTCAGGAGCATATTCTTTACCATGCAAGTGTTTTCTTCCATTACTTACAGATTTCTTTGAAGCTAATCCTAGGTTGGAGAAAGCATTAAAAGAAAGAATCAGGATGCACTAAAGGTCCACAGAGCAATTATCACATGTGCACACTTTTAAAAGAATTCAGTGGGTATTTGGCAATGACATCAAGGCCATTAAGTACAGGATTGGTTTGCACATAGGCCAGCAATATTTAAAAATGTAAGTTCTCTACAGTAAGGTTATCATTTTAACTAAAATATAAGTATATGAGATATGCAGACATGGAAAAGCAAATGAAAAATATGTCCCAAAGGATGAAAAATTAGTATCATGCAGAAACATTCAATTTATTGAATCTCAGAATATCTTTGGCATTTCTGAACCTCAAACGATAGAGAAACACAGATACATCCACGACTCCAAACAGAATCTTCTGAATTAGACCAAAATTTCAACTTAAGATTAATTTTTCTATATAAAAATGACCAAAGTTACAAGACTGAAAATTGCTGGGTGGTAGGTGAGTCAATGTTACCCTCCCCGTAAGTCTGTCAAACTTCATTGATCATTTGATTTCATATGGAAAACACAAAAGAAACAAACTCATTACATAAAAGAGCAAAACATGGAGAGTTAGCCTACATTTCAGGAGTCAAATATCTTTATATGAAACATTTGGTATCAAAAACTAGATCTACATGTTAATACTTTATTTAGAACCAACCATATATTAAAATTCACATTTAAATATTTTTCTATAATGTTACTGAAAATGATGTTTGCTAAAATGGTTATACTTATCCTTTGAATCTATTCTATGCATAATCTACTTCATCAGCATTAGGATGGCATGTAAAATAAAAGTGTATGTGGTAGTACAAGACAAATATTTCATACAGTGTAGCTTATTGATCCTGAGTGATTCCTCTGGATAAATTTACATGCTTCTTAAAATATACAGGAGCTCAGTTTATCCTGTGCTGTTATTTTTGTTTTTTAGTTTAATTGCTTCAACAAAGAATGTTCATGTGTATGTGATTTGTATGTGTATGCATATCTTTTCCTTTATTCTCAGAAAATAATGCAAATATACTTGTGACTAAAACCAAAAGAGTTTACACTTATCTTGTTAGGAGAGAAAAAAATTCTAATAAAAGTTCCTATCTTCTTTCTGCACATGTAATTACAATGTGAATGTGACATAATTCACACAATTCTTTAACCCCTATACTCACCTGGATCTAACTCTATAGCCAGACACTTTGGCTTACCTCTATGTCTCCAAATAACTGAGGCAAATATAAAAAAAAGCCCAAGAAATAAAGTTAATCTTAAAATTGCTCAGTGACTCGTAAACTGCAGTCACATTTCCAATTGTTTAACCATAGTAAGAAAAATAATTTTAATTGTTTTACTCCCATTCCATGATGCTGTTACATAAGTTATACTAAAATTATAGAATTCCCAAAGTTTTATATACATGTTTTATTTATATATTTCCTACTTCTATTATTCTATCAAAACACCAACTTATTTTTAGAATGCTTTACAACATAATATAAACTTTTAATAATAATATATAGTGTGATATCATAAGTCTCAACTTCTTCTTTGTATATACTATTTGACTATTAAAATATCACTGTTTTGAAATAAAAATTGCTAGACAAATCATGTTTTCTTCTGATTTAATAATATTATTTAATGAATTACTGACCAGATAACTTGATTAATGGAGAATCAAAAGCACACATCTTTTAACAGTAAAAAAAAAAAACAAATGGTATTTATGAAGACATTTATAATAGCATTTGAAAAATCACTTAATATTATAGTTATTTCCAATTTTCACCAATTGGGAAAAACTGACCAATCAGGGTAGGTGAGGGGGATAAAGAGGCACAGAATCTCAATCATAATAAAAGTTGGTCACAGGGATGGAAGTGCAACATGGAGAATATAGCCAATGGTTCTGTAACATCTTCCTATGCTGACAGACAGAACTGCACTAGTGGGTGTGAGGATTTAATAATATGGGTAACTGCTGAACCACTGTGTTGTATACTTGAAGTCAATATAAGATTGTATATCAACTATACTTCAATTAAAAAAAAACTGACCAACTCAATGAAACTTTGTGAATGCATTAAAAAGTGTAACTATGAAATATTAAATTGTAATTTAATATGAAGTAAAAAAAGAATGGCAAATTATATTTAAGCTATGTGGTATTATGTTGCTAAGTAATAGGAGAAAATGACAATATTGTTTGATAGGATAACGGTGAGTTGGTTTCTACTGTTATGATAATCCAATACCTTCATAAAATCTATAATCTTCAAACAACACATTTAAAAAAAACTGTGGCAAAATACACATAACATAAAATTTATAATTTTAACCCTTTTTTATGTATACAGTTCAGTGGCATTAAGTCAAACAGAAATTTTTTTAAGTTTCACAAACAAAACAGAAATAGACTCACAGACACGGAGTAAAGACTGGTGCTTACCATGGGGGAGGGGTTGGGGCAGGTGGGTGAAATAGGTGAGGGGGATAAAGAGACACAAATCTCAATTACAATATAAATGAGTCATGGAGATAAAAGTATAGCATAGGGGATATAGTCAATAATACTGTAATATCTATGTTGAGAGATAGTAACTATACTTACTGGGGTGGGCATTTAGTAATATAGAAAACTGTCGAATCACTATGTTGCACACTTGAAGCCAATATAATATTGTATATTAACTATACTTCAATTAAAAATAATTTTAATGAAAAATAAAAATTTCAGGTAGCATCTGAATAAAAGATTATTTGTTTTTAATTGTTTGGTGATCTTAATGTATATAGTATATAACTAAAGTGACCACAAACCTTTACTGGGAAATTGGCAGATTATAAACATAAAAAATTTATTTTTCTTCCTTAGTTGTTTCAAAATTTAAATTTACTCATAAGAAAGGGTCAGTTTGATATTAGATCTGGTTTAACTAAATCCATTTTGCCATTCATTTTTATCACACACATAAAGAAAGGCTATTTGTGACTAAAATAATGTGCTCTAGAAAATAAAAGTTAAGGTCTCTTTAGAAAAAAATACAAAAATATCAAAACTGGATTATACCAAATTTATATATTCAGAAGAATGTGAAACCTGTGCCATTAGTTGTTAAAGGGTTTTATAAGAGTTTTTAAAATTACATTTGGTCACAAAATTATAGGCTTAATTTTAAAATTATGGGTTAACTATTATTTGGAAAATTAAATACACATTATAGCAAACACAAGATGTTTTTCTAAAATGTTCCACCTAGGATCAATAAACTTATTGGCAGCATTCTTTTATAAGGATTACACAGATCTTAAGTTTTTTAAATCATGATATCAAGAAGCAAGGTTTTTACGTGATTCAATAACTTTAGGTAAGAATTTGCAAGGAAAAAGGGGAGAAGGGGAAAAAATGAAATTGGGAAGAAATTTTGTTTCTTATAGCATGCAAATATAATTCTTCATTTAAAAAAATATCATCACTCCAATGTCACTGCTAAAATTGTCATCCAAGCTTGCACTCCAGATTTCCATTGAAGTGTTAGAAGTAATCAACCAGGAAAGATAGCCAAAATAATGAACTTATGAAACACAGACAACAAAGTTAGTCAATTTAAGAAAACTGAAATATTAGCAACTTTTTCTTTAAATTTATTATTTCCACATTCTATAAATTCTCATAGTCTTGTATTATGAGAAAAACTGTATTAGAACAATTATAGTCCTCCTAGTATGCTAAGGAGTTATTAATTCATTATAGTTAATACTAGTTATTACTGTCATATCACACAATGAGGAAAGATTTTAATTTTAGCACACTGGAACACATAGGGGTTAAGTTCTAACAGCATTAAAAAAAAAACAAGATAAAAAGGGTTACCAATTCTAATAGTAGCTTTTCCTTTTCGATCACTTCCCAGAATTATAGTTCTCTTTTTTTGTCTAGCAGTTTTGAATGGTTCCTTCACCGATGGAGAAGTTATCCACTGATACTGAAAGAGAAATAATAAATGCTTCACTTCAGTTACAGATAATTTATGAAGGTCTGATCTTAATTGGGAACTATTAAGATATTTTAAGTTAATAAAAGATTGGCAATCTGCAGGTCTGGGACCCCAAATTAAAAATCACAGTATTTTCAAAAACAGAAAAGCCACTTTGACTAAAGCCTTCACTTAAGATGGCAGAAAAGTGCCTTGATAATTTTATTAGAAAAAGGAAGAAAAGCAGCAATTAAAGAGAAACCCTTCCTAGAGAAGTTAAGCATGTTATACCTCTGTCTTGGCACTCCTTCCATTCTGGAGAACTTTTTTGATAACTGCTTTCATCACAGAATTATCTAAAGCAAAATAAATTGAAATTATAGTAACTGATTCCCAATGAGCAGCTATTCCCATTTAAAAACAAAAGCCAACTAATTATTGCCTTTCCCATAAAATTACATGATGTAATTATATGCATTTGGAATATTCCCATTTGGAATATGCTAATTCCTTAAAACCTAAGATGAAAGTGTGCCATTTGCATATTGTCCCCAGTGGCTACTGTTTTGGCAGCAGCAAAGTTCAAATCTCAACACTGTATCTAAAGTGGCTTTGGACAGAAAGGTGAGTCTCAGTACTGCCCAGACTGTTAGATGGCTAACTGGCACCTAATATAGCAAACAAAAGTCCTGATATTCCCTCAAAGCTACTCCTCTCCTCAGCCCCCTTCTCTTCAGTAGGTGGTATCACCTGGTTGCACACATAATCATCCAGTTGTTGTTTATTACTATTTCCTTCACACTCTGCATCTAGTCCATCTGCAAGTCTTGTTAGCTACACCCTCAAAAACAACCTGAAGTCAACTACTTTTCATCAGCTCCAACCTTCCACTCTACACTAAGCAAAAACCACCTCTTATTCAGACCACTCTGCTAGCCTCCTAACTGGCCTCCCTGTTTTCCTCCCTTTTTGCCACCACAAGACTACTCTCTATGCCAGGGTCATCTTAATAAAACTCTATACAGATCATGCATTTTTCCAGCTCAAAATCCTGTGCCCATTTAGAATAACCCATGTCCTTACTCTGGCCTTCAAATCCTTACAAGATCAGGCTATGCCCTGACATCACAGCATACCATGCCCTCCTCACGCAGTGCCCCAGCCATGCTGGCCCCCTTGGTTTTCTGTGAGCACGCTATCCACCCTACCACCTATGTGCCTGCATACCCATTGCTTCCTTGTCCTGGAATGGCTTGCTCCTCTCTTCAGTCAGGTTTACCCTTAAATGTTACTTTTTCAGTGAAGCTGTCCCCCAACAAGCCCAATATAGCCTTACCTGCCCTCCTCAGTCTCTTAATCTTAAGGCATTTTTGTACTTCCTACTCTCTAAAATGACATGCTTATCTATTTACTTATTTCTATGTGAACTCCTAAACTAGAATGTAAGCTCTATGAGGGCATGACTTAGCCTGTCTGGTTCACTGCTTTATTCCTGTGCCAAAACCCTTGTCTGACACACAGAGAGTATTCAAAAATTACTTGTTAAACTGAAGAATGAAATAACTCTTTCCAAGAATTCAGAGTTTCCACAAAAAAGAAATAATGCTCTTGGTGGAAGCAGGCTTATCATCTAGGTTCACTTCTACTCATAGTAGTAGCAAAGAGCCATTTACAGGTATAATTCATTTTATTGTTTTTATTAAGGTATCACTGATATACACTCTTATGAAGGTTTCACAAGAAAAACGATGTGGTTATTACACTAACCCTTATTATCAAGCCCCCCCCCCCCATGCCCCATTGCAGTCACTGTCCATCAGTGCAGTAAGATGCCACAGAGTCCCTATTTGTCTTCTCTGAGCTACACTGTCTTCCCTGTGACCCCACACACATCATGTGTACCAATCATAATACCCCTTAATCTCTTTCTCCTTCTCTCCCCATGCACCCTTCCCACCCCTAACTGCTAGTCCCTTCTTGGAGTCTGTGAGTCTGTTGCTGTTTTGTTCCTTCAGTTTTGCTTCGTGGTTATACTGCACAAATGAGGGAAGTCATTTGGTATTTGTCTTTCTCTGCCTTAGTTCACTGAGCATAACAGGTATAACTCATTTTAATCAGCAAATTATCTGCTAAAAACTGAAAGGAAGTTAAAAATTAGTAAGACTAGGAAAGTAAATACATTAGGTTTTAAAACAGTCAATACACAAATTCTCTTGTTTTTGTTTGCTATATGTTAATCAATTAAAAAAATGTCGTGACATACCAACGAGTGGATTTTTTCTTATATCCAGAATGACCAGGGTTCCATTGGTTTCAAGGGCTTTTAGTAAAGCCTTTGCTCCTTCACTGGAAAGGCCACACTGCTGCAGGTCAAGTGCTTTTGATGAAAGAAAAGGTCACTTGCCATCTCTATACAGACTTAACAGACAGACAACTCTTACTTATTCATGAATGGAAGATTCCTGCACAAGTCTAGTCCTGGCAGGGTTTTCATCTTGGGTATTGAAAAAATAAAAACAGAAAAATACATGCATGCACATAATGCAAAATACAATAAAAAACTCTTCTTGCATGTGCTGTGATTATCCTGACTTTAGTACCAATAAATCACTCAACATATTTTACAGTTGCAGACTTGAAGAATGATTCTACATAATCTGTTAGCAAAAAACATCCCTAAATGAATCTCAGTCATAGTTAGCAAGGCTGCTAGTAACAGTGTAAACCTTATAGGAAAAAACTGGGTGGAGCTCAGAAATTGCACTACAGGCTTTTGATCATGATCTTGAGCTCTTAAAACTAGTTAAAAGGGGAAAACAAAAAAGAAGAAATGTAGTTAACTGTTAGTTTTGGAACAAAAAAGACAAAGGAATCTAAGAGGATACAAATAATGAAAAATCCAAAGAATATGAGTGAACAGAGAACATTAGTTAAAAACCTATCATAAAAGAATGATGGTCAAGAACTCTCTCTTGGTAAAAGGTCAAAGAACAAAACAAATGATCACAAATACTAGGAGTTGTGAGGTTGAACCACCTGCTCGTTTAAACCAAAGAGATTATCACAGAAGCATAGGCATAAAAATTTTACATAAGAGGAAATGATCACATAATCCTTTTAAGTGTTGTGTATACCATTATATTAACATAACTGGAGTCTTTCAAAACCTCATGACACATGAAATAAAAATGTATGTGTACCTGATGGAATATGATGGAACCCTTACAAACTTAACTACACAAGAAAAGGACAAAGGATATAATGAACCAAAAACCCAAATTAATAAAAATATCCTGTAAATCTCACTAGTAAATCACATAAATATAAAACAATAAAATGTGATTCTCTATCAGATTAGGCTAAGATCATATAAAAGCCTTTTGACTCAGCAACTTTTTCTAAGAATTTAACCAAAGGAAATAGCCAGAGAGATATAAGGCAAGGAGGTGTATAGGAGTGATGTTTTTAACAGTAAAAACTGAAAATACCTTATATAGCCAATAAAAACAAACAAGCTAAGTATACTGTGGTATATTCATATAATGGAACTCTGAACAGTCACTAGAAATTATGTGGTAAATTTATCAACTTTTTAAGATGCTCATACTATATTAAATGAAAAAAAGTTGCAAAATTTTGAGTAATCCCACTTGCATTAACAAAAGGGGGTGGCTTATTTCTGTAGATTTACAGTTTTTATAAGTGACACAAGCCAGTATTTGTAATGGTTCAGGCCTCACATACAATGTTAGGGTAGACTGTAAACTGGCATAGTATTTCTGGACTGCAATTTGGTGACATGTACCAAAGTCTTAAAAACATGTCACACTTAGTCATTCTATTTCTAGTAACATATTCTATAGAAGTAATCTTGATGGACACACAGATGTACGTGCAAAGCATTCACTACACATTGTTTCTGACAGGGAAAAGCACAGATGGTCTAAGTCTAATAGCAAAGAATTGATTAAACTATTGCACATAAATACTAATGGAATGTTACACGATACGTCAGTAAGTGAAAAAGACAGGTACGAAATAGTAAGTACAATACAATTCCATTTTTGTAATCTCCAAATGAATAAAACTATTTATAGGAAAGAAAAAACTGAAAGAATGTACACTAAATTAAACAGTGATTATGTCTGTATTAAGATTATGGGTAATTTTGGTAGAATACAGAGAATATAACCAATAATATAATATCTTGGTATGATAATGGGGTAACTACACCTATTGTGGCAAGCATCTAGTAATGTATATAATTATTGAGTCCCTATGTTGTACATCTGAAACCAACATAATATTATGTATCAACTTTATTCCAATAAAAAAGATTATGGGTAATTTTGTTTTTTGTTACTCTTTATTTTCTATAAAGATATATGCAACTCTTAGAATAAGTTTAAAAGCTATTGAAAACAATGAAGCTTCTTAAAAAAAATTCCTGAGAACAATATTATGCCAAAAGCTAAACATATTTAATATTAAAGAATTCAGTATTTTCAATTTTAGAATTTACCTCTAAGCCATAAATCCTCACTAAGAGATTCTGCAAAAGCTCTTGCGCCAAGGTCACCAATGAGTGTGTTGCAATTCAAGGTGATGCGCCTCAAACCAGCCATACAGTCAAGATCAGGTCTCCTGTAACGAAGACTCTCAGCCCAGGTTTCCTCATGCCTTCTCATGGTCTGATACTTCACAAGGATTTAACAGGATGAAATTAAGAAGCTTGAATAAGGAAATGAGGTATGCCTACTGAGCATGACTTATAAATGTCAGAGATCTACACACACACACCAAGTATATATGCCAAGAGAATTAACCTGAGAGATTTAACAGTCCATTCTGGCTTAGGAGTCCAGTCTGCCAGTGATTAGGCTCTAGCCACCGGATGACCTGTTGTTGATAAGTCAGGTGCACTGACACTAAATTACATTCTATGAATTTTACTTTCCTTACCTACCAAGTCAGAGAACTGGTTCCAGAATCTATCACTCTGTCATACAGTGGTGTGCAAACACTTCATTGGGCATCTCACAAGTAAACATTTTTTAAACATGAATCTGATGTATTAATAAGTTGTATACATGAAATTCTGTACATATATTTTACATACATTATAAACGACACAGATATTTTTTAAATGTTACAAAAATAAATGCAGAGGTTTTTGTTTTTTTTTATAATTTATTTTGGTATCATTAATCTACAATTACATGTGCAATATTATGGTTATTAAACTACCCCCTTCATCAGGTCCCCCCCACAAACCCCATTACAGTCACTGTCCATCAAAATGCAGAGGTTTTAATATTTTCTTCTAACCTAGTGGATTTCCCATACTACTTTGGGTATGTAAACCAACTTTAGAGGCCTGGAATAAGCAAAGCCAGTTTGACATGCCTCAGGAAATTGATGGTTTGATTTTTTTTTTTTACGAGAGACTTCATTCATTTCAAAATATTTCTCCTCCTCTAATTCATTCATTTATTCATTCAACACCTATTTATTGAGCTCCTACTAGGTGCTAGGCACTCTTCTAGCAAACAAAGAAAATTCTCTCCCCTCTTGTAAACAGAATCTCTCACCTCTAGAGGTTATAGTCTAGTACTTTCAGAAGTAACATGTACTCACTGAAGAATACTGAGCCATACAGAAAAGCACAGAGGAAAAATTAACCTATACCTTCCCCACCTAAAGGTAATAAGTCTTTTTTTTAATAATCAATTTTGGTATCATTAATCTACAATTACAAGTGCAATATTATCATTATTAAACTACCCCTTTCATCAGGTCAACCCCACCAACCCCATTATAGTCACTGTCCATCAGTGTAGTGAGATGCTATAGAATCATTACTTATCTTCTCTGAGTTGTACAGCCCCCCCCACGCCCCTCCAACATTACGTCTGCTAATCGTAATGCCCCTTCTACCCCCTTGTCCCTCCCTTCCCACCCAGCTTCCTCAGTTCCTTTCCCTTTGGTAACTATTAGTCCGTTCTTGGGTTCTGTGAGTCTGCTGCTGTTTTGTTCCTTCAGTTTTTTTCTTTGTTCTTATACTCCACATATGAGTGAGACCATTTGATAGTTGTCTTTTTCCGCTTGGCTTATTTCACTAAGCATAATACCCTCTAGCTCCATCCATGTTGTTGCAAATGGTAGGATTTGTTTTCTTCTTATGGCTGTATAAATATTCCATTGTGTATATGTACCACATCTTCTTTATCCAGTCATCTACTGATGGACACTTAGGTTGCTTCCATTTCTTGGCTATTGTAAATAGTGCTGCAATAAACATAGGGGTGCATATGTCTTTTTCAAACTGGGCTGCTGTATTCTTAGGGTAAATTCCTAGGAGTGGAATTCCTGGGTCAAATGGCATTTCTATTTTGAGTTTTTTGAGGAACCTCCATACTGATTTCCACAATGATTGAACTAATTTGCATTCCCACCCGCAGTGTAGGAGGGTTCCCTTTTTTCCACATCCTCGCCAACATTTGTTGTTGTTTGTGTTTTGGATGTTGGCCATCCTCACTGGTGTGAGGTGATATCTCATTGTGGTTTTAATCTGCATTTCTCTAATGATTAGCGATGTGGAGCATCTTTTCATGTGCCTGTTGGCCATCTGAATTTCTTCTTTGGAGAAGTGTCTATTCATGTCCTCTGCCCTGACGGTTTGATTTTTAACTACATACATTGCCTTAAAGACATATTCCATTCTCTTTACAAGCATACCTCAGAGATATTGCAGGCTCAATTCCAGACCACCACAATAAAACAAATATTGCAATTAAGTGAGTTAAATGAACTTTTTGGTTTCCCAGTGCATATGAAGTTAAGTTTATATTATGCTCAATCTATTAAGTGTGCAATAGCATTGTGTCTAAAAAAACAATGTACATACCTTAATTTAAAAAAGATTTGCTAAAAAATGCTAAGTATTCATCTGGGCTTTCAGAAAATCTTAATCACTGATCACAGATCACTTTAACAAATACTGAAATTCTGAAATAATGAATAATGAAAAAATTTGAAATACTGCAAGAATTACCAAAGCATAACACAGAGGCATGAAGTAAGCTAATACTGTTGGGGAAAAGGCACTAATAGACTTGCTTGACACAGGCCTGCCACCAAAACTTCAATTTTCAAAAACACAAGTATCTGTGAAGCACAATAAAACCAAGTGCAATAAAACAAGGTATGCCTGTGTTCATACAATTTTGATAACAGGGAACACTAAGTTTAAAAGAAAAAAATCTTATTACATGCTTGAAGAACAAAAGACTCAAAGTTCCTAAGACATTATAAAAGGAAGATCATTACTGCTGTTTTCCTATTAACAACTTATAAAAGCAACAAGCGGAAATGATAGCACTTACCTCGTGCTTACTTACATAGTGCCTATTATGTGCCAGACACCATTTTATACAAATTAGTTCATTTACTTCTCATAATAAGGCAGAGAGATTAAGTAATGTGTACATGGTAATCAGCCATGAAATGGGAGAGTTAGAATTTGAACCTAGGTCATTTGGCTTCAAAATCCATGCTCTTGACCATTTTCTATACCAGGAGTCAATGGACTTGCTCTGTACAGGCCCAAAGGTTATGTTTTCCAGCTCTGTGAGCCATAAAATTACTAATTGACTGATGAAAGTGGCTATAGTTACTATGCAAAAAAATGGGCATGGCTATGATTTTTAAAAAGCTTTATTTACCAAAACAGATGATGGGCTGTATCTGGTCCAGCAGCCATACCTCCAGTCTGTACAATCAAACTATTAAAAGTAAAGCTTCATGTCAAACTGCTAAGTAATTTTAGGCCTAAGTATAGCAGTTATAACTGTTGTAAAGGTAAGACATTATTTTAAAAACTATGTTAGAAAACGTTAATGTAGTAATATTTATTAGTCTATAAATTACAGCAGTTAATAAATATGTGATTCATTTATTTGGGGACTATAATAGCATGAAGTTTCTTCACAATATCACAATAAATGTTTTCAACAACTAAAAATACATAAAGGTATTGTTTATAATGTACTACCTACTAAGTTTCTTATTTCTAAGATTCAGTGGACTTCCTTTATTAAATGGTAGAACTCCAAACTGAAAACTGCTCATATTCCTTCAACAAAACTAAAATTGCAAACACCACATGCATCAAAAGATAAAAATAATTGCCATCTTGTATCAAAATATGAATGTACTTAAATCACATAATATGTTTTCATGAAAGTTTAAACAAAATTTACCTTTAAGATCTTGGCCATGTGATCTGCTCCCTGCCATGTCAGATTACACCCTGTGAAATTTACTGACTTAAGACAGACTGAGTTCTTTATACTTTGACAAATAACTAAAAGGAAAAAAAAACCACACATTAAGATGAAGAGCCTATACAGTCTGCTCAGTCTTTATTCACTCTTCTTGAATCTACTGGAGGTTTATAGCTATATTCTTAAAATCATTATCTACAATCTTCCTGAGCAATTAATGGATTGGTGCATTCTGAAACATGTCAGTAACAAAGTGTTATTCCCATTTAAAGCAACAGTTTAATTCTATTTAGATGCTAAAACTGAATACACTAAATATTGCAAACTTTATGCCCAATCATTCAATAAAGTACTATATATACCTTTTGGGACATAGAAAATAAAAAGAAAAGCCTCAAAAGCCTAAGACTCTTCCAATTTTCATTTCCAGTGATACATCCTAATCTTGATTATCAGTCAACAGTTTATATGTCCACTATAAACCCAGAATTTTATTAGGTGCTATGCAATCTATTAAAGCAATATAAGATAGAGGACCTCAAACTTTTTTTTTTCCCTGAAACTGAAATGTAGGCTTCCTTACCTTTCCAGGCCACTAGTGGAAATGGTGAACACACACTAATTCTTAGGATCCCAATCAACAGTCCCCTTCTCTGTGATTACTTCCATGATACACCCCCACCAACACTACTGAATTTGCTGACCTTTTATATGCCCCTATAGCACTTTGCATTTATTTCCTATTTTAGCATATACTATTTTGCATTATAATTGCACATGGATATTTTTTAAAGATAATGATTTTTTTCTCTCTATATCTTGCTATTTCCCTTTTATATTTTTTGAAGGGAAACCATAAAAATACAAACAGCACAGAAAATAGAAAATCCAAAATAGTATGTATTTGTGTGGCTTGTGGCTTAACCCAGTCTTAAGTAAAATTAGTTCAAAGAGTATCCAGCGTAACAAGTTTTCATGGTACAAGTGAGACTGGACCAAAGTTTGAGAACCACAGGAGACAATCCAGGTAGAAGTAAAGAAAAGGTACAGATAGGAATTAACATGGCATGCAGGGAATCATGAGACTAGTCTGATGGGAAGAGACTTAAACAAGTATTTAAACTCACTTTCTAAACCTCCATCTCCAATTGGACAATTTGCAAGAGACAGGTGCACCAAAGTAGCTGATTTATTCAATCCCTTTAATGGGGAGAAAAAGTAAAAAAATTTATTGCCTTAGTTTTCCCCAAAAGCAACTATCAAATGTTTGCAGGACACATTGGAGAAGGCTTACCTTTGTTAAAATAGTTAAATCTCTTTCTCTCAGAACTAGTCCATTTAGTTCCAGGTTCTTTAGAGCACTTGATACACTTAAACAGCATTTAAGAGCTTTACATAACTGGAAGGTCACATCTTTGTTTCTTATTGCAGGAACACGACGTCTGTAAACTTTATTTCTGTCAGAACCTAAAGCAAAATTATTGTAAAATTAGTAATCTCAATCATGCCTTTTATCATCATTGAAAAGCACCTGCTCTGTGCTAAGGCACAGAAATGACTTCTGCCCTTAAGTTCTCTTTAAAAAGGAACACATGTAAACTAAAAACTTCAACCACATGAGATATAGAAACATGAACTATGTGCATAGAAGTTACTATGGAAGCAAAAAAGTTGTATCTAAGTGATGGCTTCAAGATAACCCTGAAGTTGAATCTGTAAAGATGAGAATGACTACACAGAGAGTGGGAGGCGCATTACCTGCAGAGGGAGCACAGGTGCAAAGACATCCAAGACTGACACCTGCCGGGCACTGTAAGTACTGTGTCTAAAAACCAGAGGTGCAAGTGGGAAGAGGCAGAAATTAGAGATGTTAGCTAAAGCAAGCCTGGGAGAGAGTATGGCTTTTATCCCATAGGCGAGAAGGACCAAGGCTACCAAGGGCACAGTACGGGTGCATCTGCAGGTTAGAAAAGGTGCCACACTGCTGAAGGACCAATTGGATAAAGGCAATGACTAGAAAAAGCACCCCTTCCTCAGGGCCAACAAGCCCCAGGAGGCTTGGCAGACAGAGCACAGCTCAGATTTCATACGTCTGTACAGAACACAAGCTCTGCAACTAATACACACTAATCTTGAGCAGGAGAGCCATTATAATCATTATTTTAAACACATCTCTTCATTTTAGATTGCTCAAGCCGAACAGGCAGATGAACTTAAAGAAACTGAACTCAGGGGCAGTAAAACCAGCTAGAAGCTTCCACAATAGTTCAGGCAAAATGTAATTGAGGCTAAAGAAGCAAGTTAAGATCTTAAAATCTACTACCTAGACTCACTGGATGCAAGTGATAATAAAGGTTCAGTGAGGAGCTCTGAAGAGAAGTCTCTGTAATACATTTTTCTTAAATTCAATGTAAAATATTAGGCCTGATTAAGTACAGTGGCCTTGACTCTAAGGTCCCTTCCGTGCAATTTCTTTTGATGTCTGAATCATTACTTTGGTTAAGTATAGCCCCCTTCAGAGGTACAGTTCCTACACCTGAATGAGATGCAGAGAATAATTTGACTTCTCTTCGCCAGGAGATGAGTTCAATTATTGTTGCAGAAGAGAACAGATGGCGCAAACCCCAGAGCCTAGAAAAGGGCAGGGCACATGTTTGGGCACATGTTCAGGTGTTTTTAAATAAATCAACAATCATTTTATCTCCTAGATCTTCACATCCTTCCTCTCTGCTGGCTACTTTATCTCAGCTTATAAACATACTCAAGTGTGTCCATTTTAGAAAATACCTTTCAGACCTATGATTTTCTGGATCTTCATTGTGGATAACCTCAGTCTCTCCCATGTCCTTCTACTAAGCCCCAATCTGTACCTTGAGCCTCAACCTGACTCGTAGTCATGTTTGAATGTCCCACAGGTACCTCTTCAAGAATTAAAGATGAAGTAAGGTCGTCTTCTCACTGTCAGTCCCTTCCTATTATGCTCGGTATCTCACAGAAAGGTGGCGCTGTGAACTGTCACCCAAGCTTGCTGCCCTCCCTCTTCTAACTGGTCACCAGGCCCCATCCATTCTGTCTCTTTAATCTCTGTAATCCAGTCCTTTCTTTGTATACCCTAATCTGGGCCCTTAGATTACAAATCACCCCCCACCTCCCAATTAACTGCTTTCAATGGAGGGCAGAGTAAGCTTCTAAATCAAATGTGCATCTCATCATGCTTGAGTGTTTCCCACAACCTTCAGGCTGAACATTCAACCTTTGACAGGACCAACAAGGCCCCTCCCTGTTTGGTCCCCACCATGTTTCCAGTCTGAACTCTTACTTCTTTCTCAAACCCTAAATTCTAATCCTGTGCCTTAGGTTTGCCACATTTTCTTATATTTCTCAAATGGTGACACAAGCTGCTCCCTCCTGCCATCTGAGGAACTTCTACACATGCTTAGAAAAGATGGCACCTCTTCCAAGAAGCCTTCCCTGATTACCTTCCAATATTCTGTGCTCTGCAGCACCAGAGCTCATTTCTTCCAGAGACTCCTAGGCTTGTGTTAACTTGTGGCCTCCCCCAGCAGACAGGAGACCTTCCAGGGCTGACACCTTGCTTCCAGCAGTGCTTGGTGCTAACTGAACTCATTCAAGTGCCAGGATACTTCACATACATAACCTGCTTAATTCTAAGAATCCGAGGAAAGGGTGGTTTTTAATGCTATTTTACAAGTGAGAGGATTGTAGATCACAAGTAACCTGCTCAGGTCACACAGTGTAAGTTCTGGAGTTCAAACCCTTGGCTGCCTTCACACCTGTGTTCTTTCCACTATATGATTAAAAAAATTTTTTTTGTCTCCTAACAAAGCCCTGTCTTAATAAATATGAAATGAAGCAAAAGGCTGGATTTCCTTCTCAGTTTCCAGTCAGTTTCCTAGTGATTTTGTTCTCTATCAGCAGTCATTCAATGAGCCAGTAATATCTGTCGAAGACTTAATGCTGCCTAAACTAAGAGCTCTACAATTAACTTGGCGATTCCTTGCGTTCATCATATAGGGTGGATCCTGTTCCTATGCTGTGGATGAGAACACTGAGACCTACAAGCCTTAAGTGACCCGCCAAGGGTTACCGAGTTGGGAAGAGTCCCAGGCCGCACGCCCAGTCTACTGCACACATACCCCGACGCTGGGCAGGGGTTCCAGCGCCCAGGCCCTACTGCACCATCTAAAATCCCGCGTGCCGGCACCGACACGAGGGCCCCTGGAAGCGGGAACTACAAACCTGTTTCGCTAAGCCACGCCTGGAAGGAGCTCTTGATACAGACCAGGGGCAGATCTCTGTTAATCTTGAGGGTGCTCAGGAGCGGCGCCCAGTCCCCCAAGCGGAGGCGGTCGGCGTTGAAGTCCAGCAGGCCCTCCTGGAGGCAGGCGCGCACAGCGGGCAGGGGCACCGAGTCCTGCAGCGCGCACAGGTACTCATAATGCGAGAAGAAGTCTGCAGCCCCCTCGCGGCGCAGCTTCACCGAGTCGATCATGGCCAGACGGCGGCCTCGGAGGACGCTGCCCGCCCCTGCCCGGGAGCTCCGGGTCACTGCCGGGCCCTCAGGCGGCCAGGGCCCCACCGGAAGATGCAAGGCCTGGGCCCCAGCTAGGCCAACCCCTCCACGCCGGGCTCCCGCGCCGACTCCCGCTCCGCAGCGCTGGCCGTTGGCGCCCGCCTCTTCGTCCCCGGCGGCGCCGGGACTCAGCTGTGGGAGGGCGCCTGCGAGGGCGGTGCGCGAATACGTCAGCGCGCTCGCTGTGCGTCAGCACGCAGGCTCAGCCTCGCCTGGGGACACAGTGCTGAGTACCAGCCGCGGGATCTTCAAGACTGGGGAGGCGCGGGACGTAAGTGTTTTTCGGAATTTGCGGTTCCCGAGTAGGGTTCACTGACTTATCCAATACAAATGAGATATGGGTGTAGCAATACATTTAAAAAAGTGGTCTAAACTCCTGACGGGTGTCTGTGCTTGTACCTCCCGGGAGAGTACACTCAACAAGGGATAGGTGAAAGGATGTCCGCTGTGGTCCACTAATCTTCCACGTCTGTGTTAATTTCTACGCATACCTCTTAATTTCTGGAGTCGCCACTTACCCAAAGGATTGTTGGCATATTTTAAGTGTTGCCTGAATTCAGGACGTGTTGTGATTACTAACAGTCGCTTTGTACTGCTGCTGTGGTTAACACCCTTAGAACTAGTATGCCTTTCTGTCTCCTAGGCATTATTTTAAGCACTGTTTAAGGATGAAATCATTTAATTTTCCTAACAGCTCCACAAGGGATGTGCAATTGTATATCTTTACAAAAGGGGAAACTGAGGCACTGGCAGTTAAATAACTTAGAGCTAAGTAAGTGGAGGAACCCAGATAATTGACCTCATTACCTGTATTTATGTCCAGTGTCTAGAACAATGATAGTCCTTTGGTTAGGCATTAGGTGTTATGTTTACAGCATTCCTTTTACACTGCAGAACCATACTAAAATGGAGTCACCTATGTCAGGTACAAAATCGAAATGGTTGATACAGGCCCATAAAGGGAACTTAACCTGACTACAGGAATTTACTGCTTTAATGAAAAATCAGCAGAGGACACCAGCCAATCCCCAAATGCCAAGTTTGTTCACACCTTCTCTGGACTTTCTTCCCCTGACTCAGTTACCCCAATCCAAATAAGAAATAAGACTGCTAGGCAACCAGCCAGCTGAGGATGCCAAATAACCTCTGTCTTTGCCTCATAAAAATCTCTTAGCCCGTGAGCAACTTAGAACTCCTGGCTCCCATAGCTTTGAGTTTTCTGGCTTGCACCTCAAAAGTCTGGCAATAAACTCGTCTTTCTGCTTTCAGGACCTGTTTTCAGAGCAGTGAGGATCCAGTCACAGAACCATGTCAATCTGGTCAGCAACAAAGGCTGTCTTATTTAACTGACCTGGGGTCCCTGTTTCTTTTTTCTTCTCCCTTCTTATGGCTCTTCAAAACCTGCAGTCTTTTCATGTTGCCACTAGACTCTGTTCTGTGTCCCTGCTCTCATCTGAAGAGGTATGATACCTCTTATTTCACCAGGAAAAAAAGGTTTCAGACACAAACTTTCTCATCTCCTTTCCCCTAGTTTGACTGCCTTCCAATCCATGCTCCATAATGCAGCCACTACCACTTCCTATTCACATCCTTCCATAATTTCTCATTTCTTTTAGGATAAAAACAAACACACAGTGGTCTAAAATATTGCTACTCAATATGGAGTCACAGACTGGTTGCGAACCATTGTTCTTTAAGATAAGGAGCTTGCTTCAGAATGTAAATCATGTCTGCATTAAACATACTGTTTATTTCAACAGGCAAGCTTTCTTGATGAAAGAAGAAGTGTGTTGAGCTGTATTCTAGAACAAGCTCCTCATCTCATTGTGCACTGGCGCTTGCATGCACTAGTCTACAGGGCACTGCACTCTCTGGGCATGATGGGGCCATAGCCTTTGTAGCCTCATCTTGCACCCTACTCACTTTCATTCTCAGTAGTCCAGCCCCCAGGGGTTGGAGGCCTACATATTTATAATGACTTGTTGTCCATGCTGTTCCTTCTGCATGAAATATCCTTCCCTTCAATCTGCACCTGATTAACACCTCCTCACCCTTCTCAGCTCACATGTCACTTCATCAAGGAAGCATCGCCTTACCTACTTGACTCATCAAGTCCCTCACCATGAGCTCTCCTAACACCATGTACTTTTCATTCATAGCCTTTATCATATTTCTCATCCATTTTAAGGTAGATATTTCCCATTATAGTCCATGAGGAAGAGATCATGTCTGTTTTGGTTACTCTTGCATCCCCAGTGACTAGCACAGTTACTGAAAACATTTGTTAGATGAATAAGTGAGTGTGTCCGGTCAATGACCACATCCTGACAGTTTTCCTTTATAGCACCTGTCATACTCCTACCTTCCTTTTATTTGCCTTGCCATTACTCCAGCTTCACTCTGTATTATTTTACACCTGGATTATGATGACTGCTTCAGAGCATAGCATGTCTTTCTACATTCAGGCTCTCCCTACATCTTTTTTTACACCTGCCAAGGTTCTTTGATTATGCCATTGCCCTGTTCCAAACCTTCCATGACACCCATTGCCAACACAACATAGCCCCAACTCTTAAGATTGACATTTAAGACCCACCATAATTTGGCTTTAATTTCACTTTCCAGGCTTAAAGAAAAATCTCATGAGTCTAGTGCCTGTACATCCTTCTTCCCTTCCAACTCTACCTATTATATTAAAAATTCTTCTAGTCACAACCTTTATGCCTCCTTCTCTGGGAAAAGTTCACCAAGAATCCAAGCAAGATATGGATCCTTTCTCTCTTCTGAACTTGCATACAGTTTAATAGGACACACCTGGAACTGCCATGGGCATCTACATCTTGTCTTCCCCTCTGGTATCTAGGCTCTCTGAGAGCAAGGATACATCTCTGTGTTCTTTGCAGTTCTCAGTGTGGTATTATACACATAGTCAATCTGATCAGTAAATACTTTGTGAGTGAATGAATGAAAGTGCAATGAGAAAGTGTTCTCTGGCTCTTTCTCTCTTTCTGCTTTCAAGGTTGTGTAATTACTTACCTTTTAGACAATAGACAGCTTCTTAGAAACATAATAACCAAGCTCACAGTGTTGCAAATAGCTGCTGAGAGCATCCCTTTAGAATGGCTTGTTCTCCCTCTCAAGGGAAAAGAGCAGGATTCGGTGTTTATTTAGTGCCTTTGTTCACTTGGCCTTTAGAGACACTGGAGGCATCAGTGCTCTACACTCAGTGAAATACCCCTTTTGATTGGAAATTTCCCATGTGAATAACAGCTATCCATAAAGATGTTTCTGTATAACTTCCAATCCTTTTAGATTCATAAGAAGCTCTACATTCCCCCCTATTATCAAGTCCCCATCACATACCCCCTTACAGTCACTGTCCATCAGCATAGTAAGATGCTATAGAGTCACTACTTGTCTTCTCTGTACTTATAATTCCTTCCCCATGCCTCCCCTCTATTATCTGCACTAATCATAGTACCTTTAATCCCCTATCCCTCCCTTCGCACCCACCCTCCCCAACCCCTTTCCCTTTGGTAACTGTTAGTCCATTCTTGGGTTCTGTAAGTTTGCTGCTTTTTGATCCTTCAGTTATTGCTTTGTTGTTAGACTCTACAGATGAGTGAAATCATTTGGTACTTGTCTTTCTCTGCCCGGCTTATTTCACTGAGCATAATACCCTCCAGCTCCATCCATGTTGTTGCAAATAGTAGGATTTGTTTTCTTCCAATGGTTAATAATATTCCATTGTGTATATGTACCACATCTTCTTTATCCATTCATCTACTGATGGACACTTAGGTGGCTTCCATTTCTTGGCTATTGTAAATAGTGCGGCGATAAACATAGGGGTGCATATGTCTTTTTGAATCTGTGATCCTGTTTTCTTAGGGTAAATTCCTAGGAGTGGAATTCCTGGGTCAAATGGTATTTCTATTTTTAGGTTTTGAGAAACCTCTATACTGCTTTCCACAATGGTTGACCTAATTTACATTCTCACCAGCAGTGTTGGAGGGCTCCCTTTTCTCCACATCATCCCCAACATTTGTTGTTGCTTGTGTTTTGGATGTTGGCCATCCTCACTGGTGTGAGGTGATATCTCATTGTGGTTTTAATTTGCATTTCTCTGATGATTAGCGATGTGGAGCATCTTTTCATGTGCCTGTTGGCCATCTGAATTTCTTCTTTGGAGAAGTGTATATTCAAATCCTCTGCCCATTTTTTAATCGGGTTATTTTCTTTTTGGATGTTGAGGCATGTGAGCTCTTTATATATTTTGGATGTCAATCCCTTATTGGATATGTCATTTATGAATATATTCTCCCATACTGTAGGATGCCTTTTTGTTCTACTGATGGTGTCCTTTGCTGTATAGAAGCTTTTTAGTTTGATGTAGTCCCACTTGTTCATTTCTGCTTTTGTTTCCCTTGCCCAAGGAGATATGTTCAGGAAAAAGTTGCTAATGTTTATATTCAAGACAATTTGCCTATGTTTTCTTCTAAAAGTTTTATGGTTTCATGACTTACATTCAGGTCTTTGATACATTTTGAGTTTACTTTTATGTATGAAGTTAGATAATAATCCAGTTTCATTCTCTTACATGTAGCTGTCCAGTTTCCCCAACACCAGTTGTTGAAGAGGCTGTCATTTCCCCATTGTATGTCCATGGCTCCTTTATCATATATTAATTGGCCATATATCTGTCGGTTTATATCTGGGCTTTCTGTTCTATTCCATTGATATATGGCTATGTTCTTGTGCCAGTACCAAACTGTCTTGATTTTTGTGGCTTTGTAGTAGAGCTTAAAGTTGGGGAGCGTAATCCCCCCTGCTTTATTCTTCCTTTAGGCAGGATGGCCATTTTGACAATACTAATTTTTCCTATCCATGAGCACGGGATGTGTTTCCATTTATTAGTGTCCTCTTTCATTTCTCTCCAGAGTGTCTTGTAGGGACAGTCTTTGCTCTCTTTAATTTTAGTCAGTCTGGTGGGTATAAAGTGGGATATCATTACTTGATTTTACACTTCCCTGTCTACTTGTGAATTTGAGTTTTTAAAATTCTTCTATGAATTGTCTATTCACAACTTTGCCATTGTTCTCAGGATTGCTTTGGCTATTGGGAGTCTTTTGTGTTTCCATATGAATTTTTGAACTATTTGTTCTAGTTCATTGAAGAATGCTGTCAGTATTTTGAAAGGAATTGCATTGAATTTGTAGATTGCTTTAGGCAGGATGGCCATTTGGACAATACTAATTTTTCCTATCCATGAGCATGGGATGTGTTTCCATTTATTAGTGTCCTCTTTCATTTCTCTCCAGAGTGTCTTGTAGTGTTCAGGGTATGCGTCTTTAACTTCTTTTGTTAGGTTTATTCCTAGGTATTTTATTCTTTTGATGCAATTGTGGATGGAATTGTTTTCCTGATTTCTCTTTCTGCTAGTTCATCCTTAGTATATAGGAATGCAATAGATTTCTGTGTATTAATTTTGTATCCTGCAACTTTGCTGAATTCAGATATTAGTTCTAGTAGTTTTGGAGTAGATTCTTTAGGGTTTTTTATGTATAATATCATGTCATCTGCAAACAGTGAGTTTAACTTGTTCTTTACCAATCTGGATGCCTTTTATTTCTTTGTATTGTCTGATTTCTGTGGCTAGGACCTCCAGTACTATGCTGAATAAAAGTGGGGAGAGTGGGTATCCATGACTTGTTCCCGATCTTAGAGGAAAAGCTTTCAGCTTTTCACTGTTAAGTATGATGTTGGCTGTAGGTTTGTCATATATGACCTTTATTATGTGAGATGCTTGCCCTCTGTACTCATTTTGTTGAGAGTTTTTATCATGAATGGATGTTGAATTTTGTCAAATGCTTTTTCAGTATGTATTGAGATGATCATGTGATTTTTATCCTTCTTTCTATTGATGTAGTGGATGATGTTGATGGATTTTCAAATGTTTACCATCCTTGCATCCCTGGAATGAATCCCACGTGATCATGATGTCTGATATTTTTTGCATTCATCCATTTTGTTTTAATACTCCTGCAACTGTATACATACACAAAGAAAAATGTCTTGTTAGTTTTACAAAAACAGCACCGTATTATTCATGCTTTTCTCTATCTTGCTATTCTTACTCTTCCTCATGAAAATCTGTCTGAGAACATTGATACAGCTCTCAGTGTTTTTAAAGACTGCATAATATTCCATTGTGTGGCTGTGTCACCATTTACTCACTTATGTGCATTCACTCTGTTTCCAGTGTCTTTGCAAATAACTAATACTACACAGAGTATCCTTGTATACTTGTTCCTATGTACTGATGATTTTATTTCCATGGGATAAATTCCCAAGAGTGTGATTGTTCAGTTAAAAAGTAGAAGTGGTTTAATTTTTATAGATGTTGCCAGGGTACTCTCCAGGCAGGCTCCACCACCTCCTTCCCTCAATAATATCCAACAATGTCTGAGAGTGCCCCTTTCTCTGTATCTCTGCCAGGGACAGTCTTTGCTCTCTTTAATTTTAGTCAGTCTGGTGGGTATAAAGTGGGATATCATTACTTGATTTTACACTTCCCTGTCTACTTGTGAATTTGAGTTTTTAAAATTCTTCTATGAATTGTCTATTCACAACTTTGCCATTGTTCTATGGGATTATTTGCCTTTTTCTTGCCAATTTGTGAGATCTTTTTGTATAGTAGATCTGAAAATCCATGGTATGCCATCTGTATTACCAACTTTTTTCTAAATCTGCTTACCTAACAACTGTTTATTATACTTTTCCATCCAAAAAACATTTTAACTTTGTTTCCCAGCATTGTTAATATATTTGACATATAACATTGTATAAGTTTAAGGTGTATAATATGATGACTCAATATATGTACATACTGCAAAACTATCGTTTTAACTTTTATTTACTCATGTTTTGTTTTTAACAGCCTCTAGTTTTTCAGTCATGATTAATATTTTCTCACTATTCCATCATACATGCAGGCTCCTAGATTTTCATACAAGATTTTATGAATTTTTATTGATGTATGATCTTTTAAAAGTATTTTTGAATTTAATTTGCTAATATTTTGTTGAGTATTTATGCATCTATGCTCATCAGGGATATTGGTCTGTAATTTTCTTTTTTTTGTGGTGTCTTTGCCTGGTTTTGGTATTAGAGTGATACTGGCTTCATAGCATAAGTTTGGAAGCATTCTCTCCTCTTCTACTTTTTGGAAAACTTTAAGGAGGATGGGTATTAGGTCTTCTCTAAATGTCTGATAAAATTCAGCAGTGATGCTATCTGGTCCCAGTATTTTGTTCTTAGGAAGTTTTTTGATTACCAATTCAATTTCTTTGCTGGTAATTGGTTTGTTCAGATTTTCTGTTTCTTCCTTGGTCAGCCTCAGAAGGTTGTATTTTTCTAGAAAGTTGTTCATTTCTTCTAGGTAATCCAATTTGTTAGCATATAAGGTTTCATAGTATTCTCTCATAATTCTTTGTATTTCTGTGGTGTCTGTAGTGACTTTTCCTTTCTCATTTCTGATTCTGTTTATGTGTGTAGACTCTCTTTTTTTCTTGATAAGTCTGACTAGGGGTTTATCTGTTTTGTTTATTTTCTCAAAGAACCAGCTCCTGCTTTCATTGATTCTTTCTATTGTTTTATTCTTTTCAATTTTATTTATTTCTTCTCTGGTCTTTATTATATCCCTCCTTCTACAGACTTTGGGCCTCATTTGTTCTTCTTTTTCCACTTTCATTAATTGTGAATTTATACTGTTCATTTGGGATTGCTTTTCCTTCTTTAAATAGACCTGAATTGCTATATACTTTCCTCTTAGAACTACCTTTGCCGTGTCCCACAGAAGTTGGGGTGTTGAGCTGTTTTTTCATTTGTCTCTATATATTGCTTGATCTCTGTTTTAATTTGGTCATTGATCCATTGATTATTTAGGAGCATGTTGTTAAGCATCCATGTGTTTGTGAGCCTTTTTGTTTTCTTTGTGCAATTTATTTCTAGTTTTATATCTTTGTGATCTGAGAAGTTGGTTGGTAGAATTTCAATCTTTTTGAATTTACTGAGGCTCTTTTTGTGGCCTAGTATGTGGTCTATTCTTGAAAATGTTCCATGTGCACTTGAGAAGAATGTGTATCCTGTTGCTTTTGGGTAGAGTATTCTGTAAATGTCTGTTAGGTACATCTGTTCTAATGTATTGTTCAGTGCCTCTGTCTCCTTACTTTTTTTCTATCTGGTTGATCTGTCCTTTGGAGTGAGTGGTGTGTTGAAGTCTCCTAAAATGAATGCACTGCATTCTGTTTTTCCCTTTAATTCTGTTAGTATTTGTTGTACATATTTGGGTGCTTCTCTGTTGGGTGCATAAATGTTTACAATGGTTATATCCTCTTGTTGGACTGACCTCTTTATCATTATATAATGTCCTTCTTTGGCACTTCTTCCTTCCTTTGTTTTTAAGTCTATTTTATCTAATACAAATATTGCAAGTACTGCTTTTTTCTCCCTATTGTTTTAATGAAATATCTTTTCCCATCCTTTCACTTTTAGTCTGTGTATGTCTTTAGGTTTGAAGTGAGTCTCCTATAGGCAGCATATAGATGGCTCTTGCATTTTCATCCATTCTGTAACTCTATGTCTTTTGATTGTTGCACTCAGTCCATTTACATTTAGGGTGATTATTGATAGATATGTAATTATTGCCATTGCAGGCTTTAGATTCGTGGTTATCAAAGGTTCAAGGGCAGCTTCTTTACTATCTAACAGTCTAACTTGACTCGCTTATTATGCTATTATAAACACAATCTGAAGATTCTTTTTTTCTCCCTTCTTCTTCTTCCTCCTCCATGCTTTATATTTTATTTTTTTATATAATTTATTTTATTATCATTAATATACAATTACATGTGCAATATTATGGTTATTAAACTACCCCTTCATCAGGTCCCCCCCACCAACCCCATTACAGTCACTGCCCATCAGCGTAGTGAGATGCTATAGAATCACTACTTGTCTTCTCTGAGTTGTACTGCCCTCCCCGTGCCCCCGCAACATTATATCTGCTAATCGTAATGCCCCTTTTTCCCTCTTATCCCTCCCTTCCCGCCCATTTTCCCCAGTCCCTTTCCCTTTGGTAACTATTAGTCCGTTCTTGGGTTCTGTGAGTCTGCTGCTGTTTTGTTCCTTCAGTTTTTTTCTTTGTTCTTATACTCCACATATGAGTGAAATCATTTGATACTTGTCTTTTTCGGCTTGGCTTATTTCACTGAGCATAATACCCTCTAGCTCCATCCATGTTGTTGCAAATGGTAGGATTTGTTTTCTTCTTATGGCTGAATAATATTCCATTGTGTATATGTACCACATCTTCTTTATCCATTCATCTACTGATGGACACTTAGGTTGCTTCCATTTCTTGGCTATTGTAAATAGTGCTGCATAAACATAGGGGTGCATCTGTCCTTTTCAAATTGGGCTGCTGCATTCTTAGGGTAAATTCCTAGGAGTGGAATTCCTGGGTCAAATGGTATTTCTATTTTGAAGTTTTTGAGGAACCTCCATACTGCTTTCCACAATGGTTGAACTAATTTGCAGTCCCACCAGCAGTGTAGGAGGGTTCCCTTTTCTCCACATCCTCGCCAACATTTGTTGTTGTTTGTGTTTTGGATGTTGGCCATCCTCACTGGTGTGAGGTGATATCTCATTGTGGTTTTAATCTGCATTTCTCTGATGATTAGCGATGTGGAGCATCTTTTCATGTGCCTGTTGGCCATCTGAATTTCTTCTTTGGAGAAGTGTCTATTCATGTCCTCTGCCCATTTCTTAATTGGATTATTTGCTTTCTGTTTGTTAAGGTGCATGAGTTCTTTATATATTTTGGATGTCAACCCTTTATCAGATACGTTTTTTATGAATATATTCTCCCATACTGTAGGATGTCTTTTTGTTCTACTGATGGTGTCCTTTGCTGTACAGAAGCTTTTCAGCTTGATATAGTCCCACTTGTTCCTTTTTGCTTTTGTTTCCCTTGCCCGGGGAGATATGTTCATGAAGAAGTTGCTCATGTTTCTGTCCAAGAGATTTTTGCCTCTGTTTTTTTCTAAGAGTTTTATGGTTTCATGACTTACATTCAGGTCTTTTATCCACCTTGAGTTTACCTTTGTGTATGGGGCTAGACAATAGTCCAGTTTCATTCTCTTACATGTAGCTGTCCAGTTTTTCCAACACCAGCTGCTGAAGAGGCTGTCATCTCCCATTGTATATCCAAGGCACTTTTATCAAATATTAATTGACTGTATATGTTTGGGTTAATGTTTGGATTTTCTATTCTGTTCCACTGGTCTGTGGGTCTGTTTTTCTGCCAATACCAAATTGTCTTGATTACTGTGGCTTTGTAGTAGAGCTTGAAGTCAGGGAGTGTAATTCCCCCTGTTTTATTCCTCCTTCTCAGGATTGCTTTGGCTATTCGGGGTCTTTTGTGGTTCCATATGAATTTTAGAATTATTTGTTCCAGTTCATTGAAGAAAGCTGTTGGTAGTTTGATAGGGATTGCATTGAATATGTAGATTGCTTTAGGTAGTATAGCCATTTTGACAATATTTATTCTTCCTAGCCAAGAGCATGGGATGCATTTCCATTTGTTAGTGTCCTCTTTAATTTCTCGTAGGAGTGTCTTGTAGTTTTCAGAGTACAGGTCTTTCACTTCCTTCGTTAGGTTTATTCCTAAGTATTTTATTCTTTTTGATGCAGTTGTGAATGGAATTGTTTTTCTGATTTCTCCTTCTGTTAGTTCACCGTTAGTGTATAGGAAAGCAACAAATTTCTGTGTGTTAATTTTGTATCCTGCAACTTTGCTGAATTCAGATATTAGTTCTAGTAGTTTTGGAATGGAGTCTTTAGGGTTTTTTATGTACAGTATCATGTCATCTGAAAATAGTGACAACTTGACTTCTTCTTTACCAATCAGGATGCCTTGTATGTCTTTGTTTTGTCTGATTGCTGTGGCTAGGACTTCCAGTACTATGTTGAATAACAGTGGAGAGAGTGTGCATCCCTGTCTTGTTCCCGATCTTAGATGAAAAGCTTTCAGCGTCTCGCCGTTAAGTATGATGTTAGCTGTGGGTTTGTCATATATAGCCTTTATGATGTTGTGGTACTTGCCGTCTATACCCATTTTGTTGAGAGCTTTAATCAGGAATGGATGCTGAATTTTGTCAAATGCTTTTTCAGCATCTATGGAGATGATCATGTGGTTTTTGTTCTTCTTTTTGTTAATGTGGTGGATGATGTTGATGGATTTTCGAATGTTGTACCATCCTTGCATCCCTGTGATGAATCCCACTTGATCATGGTGTATGATCCTCTTGATGTATTTGTGAATTCGGTTTGGTAATATTTTGTTGATATTTTTGCATCTACATTCATCAGGGATATTGGTGTGTAATTTTCTTTTTTGGTGAGGTCTTTGCCCGGTTTTAGTATTAGAGTGATGCTGGCTTCATAGAATGAGTTTGGAAGTATTCCCTCCTCTTCTATTTTTTGGAAAACTTTAAGGAGAATGGGTGTTATTTCTTCTCTATATGTCTGGTAGAATTCAGAGGTGAATCCATCTGGTCCGGGGGTTTTATTCTTGGGTAGTTTTTTGATTACCGCTTCAATTACATTGCTGGTGATTGGTCTGTTTAGTTTTTCTGTTTCTTGTTTGGTCAGTCTTGGAAGGTTGTATTTTTCTAAGAAGTTGTCCATTTCTTCTATGTTTTCCAGCTTGTTAGCATGTAGATTCTCATAATATTCTCTTATGATTCTTTGTATTTCTGTGGGGTCCGTCGTGATTTTTCCTTTCTCATTTCTGATTGTGTTTATGTGTGTAGATTCTCTTTTTCTCTTAATGAGTCTGGCTAGGGGTTTATCTATTTTGTTTATTTTTTCAAAGAACCAGCTCTTGGTTTTATTGATTTTTTCTATTGTTTTATTCTTCTCAATTTTATTTATTTCTTCTCTAATCTTTATTATGTCCCTCCTTCTGGTGACTTTGGGCCTCATTTGTTCTTCTTTTTCCAATTTCAGTAATTGTGTCTTTAGACTATTCATTTGGGAATGTTCTTCCTTCTTTAAATAGGCCTGGATTGCAATATACTTTCCTCTTAGAACTGCCTTTGCTGCGTCCCACAGAAGTTGTGGCTTTGTGTTGTTGTTGTCATTAGTCTCCATATATTCTTTGATTTCTGTTTTGATTTGGTCGTTAACCCATTGATTAATTAGGAGAGTGTTGTTAAGTCTCCATGTATTTGTGAGCCTTTTTGATTTCTTTCTAAAATTTATTTCTAGTTTTATACCTTGGTGATCTGAGAAGTTGGTTGGTAGGATTTCAATATTTTTGAAATTACTGAGGTTCTTTTTGTGGCCTAGTATGTGGTCTATTCTGGAAAATGTTCCATGTGCACTTGAGAAGAATGTGTATCCTGTTGCTTTTGGGTGTAGAGTTCTGTAGATGTCTGTTAGGTCCATCTGTTCTAGTGTGTTGTTCAGTGCCTCTGTGTCTTTACTTATTTTCTGTCTGGTTGATCTGTCCTCTGGAGTGAGTGGTGTGTTGAAGTCTCCTAAGATGAATGCATTGCTGTCTATTTCCTCCTTTAATTCTGTTAGTATTTGTCTCACATTTGCTGGCGCTCCTGTGTTGGGTGCATATATATTTATAATGGTTATATCTTCTTGTTGGACTGACCCCTTTATCATTATGTAATGTCCTTCTTTATCTTTTGCTACTTTCTTCGTTTTGAAGTCTATTTTGTCTGATACAAGTACTGCAACACCTGCTTTTTTCTCTTTGTTGTTTGCATGAAATATCTTTTTCCATCCCTTCACTTTTAGTCTGTGTATATCTTTGGATTTGAGGTGAGTTTCTTGTAGGCAGCATATAGATGGGTCTTGCTTTTTTATCGATTCTGTTACTCTGTGTCTTTTGATTGGTGCATTCAGTCCATTTACATTTAGGGTGATTATTGATAGATACGTACTTATTGCCATTGCTGGCTTTAGATTCGTGGTTACCAAGAGTTCAAGGGTTGCTTCTTTACTATCTAACAATCTAACTTAACTTTCTTGTTAAGTTATTGTAAACACAGTCTGATGTTTCTTTATTTCTCTCCCTTCTTATTCCTCCTCCTCCATTCTTTCTATACTAGGTGTTTTATTCTTTGCCTTTAGTTAGTATTTGGATGGTCTGCTTTCTTTGCTATGATTTTATTTTCTCTGGTGACAACTTTTTAGCCTTAGGTGTGCTTCCTTCTAGAGCAGTCCATTTAAGATATCCTGTAGTGGTGGTTTATGAGAGGCAAACTCTCTCAACTTTCGTTTGTCTGGAAATTGTTTAATCCCTCCATCATATTTAAATGATAATCGTGCTGGATACAATATTCTTGGTTCGAGGCCCTTCTGTTTCATAACATTAAATATATCATGCCATTCTCTTCTGGCCTGTAAGGTTTCTGTTGAGAAGTCTGATGATATATGTCTGATGGGTTTTCCTTTGTAGGTGACCTTTTTTCTCTCTCTAGCTGCCTTTAATACCCTGTCTTTATCTTTGATCTTTGCCATCTTAATTATTATGTGTCTTCGTGTTGTGTTCCTTGGGTCTCTTGTGTTGGGAGATCTATGAGCTTCGGTGGACTGCGAGACTACTTCCTTCCCCAGCGTGGGAAAGTTTTCAGCAATTATTTCTTCAAAGACACTTTCTATCCCTTTTTCTCTCTCTTCTTCCTCTGGTACTCCTATAATGCGAATATTATTCCGTTTAGATTGGTCACACAGTTCTCTTAATATTCTTTCATTCCTAGAAATCCTTTTATCTCTCTCTGCCTCAGCTTCTCTGTCCTCCTGTTCTCTGATTTCTATTCCATTAACAGTCTCTTGCATCTCATCCATTCTGCTGTTAAGCCCATCGATTGCTTGTCTGATTTCTGCATTGTCTTTCCTCAGTTCCCTCACTTCTTACCTCAGCTCTTGCACATTTCTCTGTAGGTCCATCAGCATGGTTATGACTTTTATTCTGAATTCTTTTTCAGGAAGACTGTGCATTTTCATCCCTTCAGACTCCCTCTCTGGGGTTGTCTGGTTGATTATTTTCTGAACCATATTCCTCTGTCTTTTCATGGCTATAGAATTGGTCACTGATAGTTGCCACGTATGTCAGCTGGGCTCTTTAAGACTTTAAAAAGAGAAGAAAAAGAAAAAGAGAAAAAAAAAAGAAGAAAGAAAGAAAGAAAGAGAAAACGAAAAAAGAAAGAAAGGAAATAACAAAAACAAAACAAAAAAGAAAACAAAAAAACAAAAAAACAAAAAAATGCCCACCAGACGTAGATTCTGTGGGAATGCTGTAGGTGGCGCTATTGCCCCACTCCACAGGTGTGACTGCACCGCTCCGCAGGGCCCTTTATCGCTCTGGCACAGGTGGGAACGAATAGGAGGCTTTTGATCTCCCGGAGAAGTGTAAGTATGGCTACGCTTCCTCAGTCGCCAGCTAAGGCGTCTGAAACTCCCCCGGACTCCCAGCCTGCTGGGCTGAGTGTGCTGGGGCGATCTGGCTCCTCCGCTGGGCTCCTGTCGCTTTAACACCGCTGAAGAAAGCATGCGCCTTTTTTTTTTTCCTTCCCGGGAGCCGGCTGCAAGCACCCTGGCGCGTACCCCACTCAGATTCTGCCCCTCTGTCTCTCCAGTCTCCGCTGCACTGCGCAATGTGGGTCAGCGCTCCCCGCGCAGATCACTGGGGCTGGCTACTTCACAGGGTGTACTTCCACTCCCTCCCGGCTCTGAATCCTCTCCTCCCGTCGGTGCGCTGGGGTGGGGGAGGGCTCGGGTCCCGCCGGGTCGCGGCTCCGTATCTTACCCACCTCTTGGGGTGCCGAGTGCTCTCGGGTGTAGCTGCCGCTGTGCGCTTTACTGTGTATTCTCGTCTCTCTTTTAGGAATAGATGTATCTGCTGTGTTTTCGTAGATAAATATAGTGTTGGGAGGAGATTTCTGCTGCTCTGCTCACACCTCCATCTTCTCAGAAGTCCAGGGGTTCCCCCTTTTAAGGATTCTTTAGGAATGTTGCTTTATATTTTAGGTGTCATATTCTGTACTCTTTGTGTATCCTTTGACTAAATATTTGGGTAGCTGTTTTAATTTTACATTTGGTTAGTAATTAATTTGTCTACTTCCTTTACTGTGGTTTTATTTTCTCTGGTGACAGCTATTTAGCCTTAGGAGCACTTCCATGTACAGCAGTCCCTTTAAAATACACTGTAGGGATGGTTTGTGAGGTAAATTTCCTCAACTTTTGCTTATGTGTGAGTTGTTTAATCCCACCTTCAAATTTAGGTGATGATCTTGCGGATAGACTATTCTTGCTTCGAGGTCTTCTGTTTCATTGCATTGAATATATCATGCCACTCCCTTCTGGCCTGTAAGATTTCTGCTGAGAAGTCTGATGATAGCCTGATGGGTTTTCCTTTGTAAGTGATCTTCTTTCTCTCTCTGCTGCTTTTAATACTCTGTCCTTGATCTTTGCCATTTTAATTTTTATATGTCTTGGTGTTGACCTCCTTGGGTCCCCTGTGTTGGGAGATCTGTGCACTTCCATTGCCTAAGAGACTATTACCTTCCCCAAATTGGGGAAGTTTTCAGCAATTATTTCTTCAAAGACACTTTCTATCCTTTTTTCTCTTTCTTCTTCTTTTGGTACCTCTATAATGCGAATATAGTTCCATTTGGATTGGCCACACAGTTCTATTAATATTCCTTCATTCTAGAGATCCTTTTTTTTCTCTGTGCCTCAGCTTCTTTGTATTCCTGTTCTCTAATTTCTATTCCATTTCCCATCTCCTCTACCTCATATAATCTGCTTTTAAATCCCTCCATTGTACATTTCATTTCAGCTAATGTATTTTTAAAGGTGTCTATTTCCCTCCTGAATTTGTCTCTTAGCTCTTGAATATTTTTCTATAGCTCTATTAGAATGCTTATGACTTTTATTTTGAATTTTTTTTCAGGAAGACTGGTGATTTCAGTCTCACTGATCCTACTTTCTGGTGTTTGAGGGATTTCGGTTTGAACAAAGTTCTTTTGCCTCTTCATAATCCTGTTGGATAGTGAGAAATATGAGTTTTGTATAGCTATTTGGCTGCACCCTCTAGTTCCCAGCTCTGCTCTTTGGAGCTGCCCAGTACCTGGAGCAATGGCCGTAGTCTCAGGCGATTGGTGCCTTTGCCTGCCCTTAAAGAGCAAGCCCTTTCCTGCTTCCTGGCCACAGTACCTGCCTCTGGTGTCAGGGCCAGTGGGTTGTGCGCAGGGAGCAGCCTCTGTTTTAATCCCCTAAGCTACTGTAGGCGGGGTTGCCTTCCGGCTGGCCTGTAGTATTGGCGGGGGTCACAGGCTAGCAGTGCCCATGCCTGCCTGAAGGACACAAGGCTTTCCTGCTTCCTGGCCACAATGTCTGCCTCCTCTGTCATGGCCAGTGGGCCACGCACTGGAAGCAGCTTCTGCATTAAGCCTGTGTAGCTGCCAGAGGTAGGGCTGTCCTCTGTTTAGCCTGGAGAGATTATGGGGTCGCAGGTGAGTGGCACTGGGACCTGCCAGGAGGACAAAGCCATTTCCTGTTTCCTGGATGCAGTACCTGCCTCTGCTGTCAGGACCAGTGAGCTGCATGCAGGGAGCAACCTCTGCATTAAGCTGTGTAGTTGCTGTAGGCAGGGCTTCCCTCTGGCTGGTCTCGAGCCATGGTGGAGGCAGCAGGTTTGTGTGCAGGTGGCAGCAGGGAGAAGAAGGAAGGAGTGGCAAGCTTCTTATCACAGTGGGGGTCTCGAGGCTGTGTTGGCAGCCAGGGGACTGGAGCTCCTGAAAGTTCCCAACCTACTGAACTGAGTGTGTCGGGATGATTTTGTCTACCTGCTCCTTCTCCTGAACCCTTGGCCCTTTAGCAGCCCTCTCTCTCACTGTTGGGAAGTCTTACAAAGTGCCTGCTTTTCTTTTGTCCCAGGGCAGCTGGTTGTGGGAACCTGTTTGCAGTCTCAGTCTCTGACTTTGTTTTTCACCCCCTGTAATCTCCAGAGCATCTGGCAATGTGGGTTTGTGCTCCTGGAGTAGATTTCTGAGACTGGGTATTTAGCAGTCCTGGACTTCTGCTCCCTCCCTGCTCTGATTGTCTTCCTCCCACCAGTGAGCTGGGGTGGGAGGAGTGCTCAGGTCCCACCAGGTCATGGCTTTATTACTTTACCCTTTTCCTTGAGATGTTCTCTTCTCCCAGATGTAGACTGGCTGGTGCAATCTTATTTCTGGTCACTCTTTTAGGCATAGTTGTATTTGCTGTATTTTCATATTATATGTGGTTTTGAGAGGAGATTTTTGCCTCACTTTTCACACTGCCATCCTTTTTCCTCCCCCATAAGAAGCATTTTAACTACAAACAGAAAATGAATACAAAGAACTTTATATTATACTTAATAAAAGTTAAGGGATATGTCTTTATGGCACATTTAAAAACTTCCTTGGAGAAACTTTAACCATGTGAACTGTGTTGGAGAGGCACCAAGACTTCAAGAATTCTCAAAATTTCTGAGTATACAGTTGCCTCATATATAGTCACAGTGGCAGCTGTCTACATAGCAATGATTTAGAAGACATCATATTTGTCAGCTCTTGTAATAACATTGTGGAACAAGTCACCCCAAAACTCAGTGACATAAACAAGGATTGTTTTTCTTGCGTCTGTGGGTTAGTTATGGTGACTCTGCTTTAGACCTCCAGATGGCTGGTTTCACTTCATGCTTTGGATCTATCTGAACTCTGTCCCACACATCCCACTCCAGGACCCAACTGGGGAGCAGCAGCTCCTTGGGCTACTCTTCTCATGATGGCCACTGAAACACAGGTGAACCCAACTGCACATGCCCATTTAAGGTCTCTGCTGGCATCATGTCTGCTCATGCTCCACTGGACAAAACATGTCACAGATCTAAGGTGTATTTAGAATATGTGCATGTGTTTAAAATTGGGTGATCTCACAGAAGAGAATTGCACCTTGGACAGTGTTACCTTGGCACTTTCAACTTTCCAAAATAAAAGAATGAAAAAATGTACATCAATCAAATAGCACCCATAAGAATGCTGGAATGGCTACACCAAATGCCAGATGAAAGGCTTTGAAACAAAAGAAGTTACTGAATATAAAGAGGAACACTTTATGATTTAAAAAAGGTCAGTCCATCAGGAAAAACACAAAAATAATGTATGTGCACTTCTAAGAGAACACCAAAATATACAAAGAGGAAAATACCAAAATACATGAAGGATTGGAGGGAGAAATAGATAATTCAGTAACATTAGTTGGAGACTTCAATACCCCGCTGTCAATAACAGATAGAACAACTAGGCAGAAGATCAGCAAGGATACAGAAGGCCTGAACAACACAATAAATTACCTGGACCTAACACAGGTCTATAGAAGACTCAAACCACCATCAGTAAAATACAAATCCTTCTGAAATGCATATGAAACATTCTCCAGGGTAGATCATACACTAGGCCATAAGGCAAGAGATTTAGTCCCACATATATTACAGTGTAAATGTAATATTGTGCCATTCCTTAAATGTTAAACATAGAGTTATCTTATGACACAGCAATTCTACTACTAGATATATACTTAAGAGAAATAAAAACTTATGTCTACATAAAAATTTGAATGCTCATAGAAACATATTTATAATATCAAAAGGTGGAAATAACCCAAAAGTCAATCTATGGGTGAATAAACAAAATGTGGAACATCTATATTCCAAACGGGTGGAATATTGTTCAGCTATAAAAAGGAATATTATTGAGCCATAACAAAGAACGAAATATAGATACATGTTACAACATGGATGACTCATGAAAGCATTATGCAAAATAAAAGAAGGTGCTCACAGAAGACCACATTTTGTATGATTCCATTCATATGGAATGCCCAGAATAGGCAAATGGAGAATGGGAAAAGGCCGCTAATGTATAATGGATTTATTTGTTGGGCAAAAATCTTCTAAACTGGATTGTGATGGATTGCACAATTCCATGGATACACTGAAAACCATTGAGTTACATACATTAAATGGGTGAAATTATGGTAGATAAATTATATCTCAGTATGGCTGCTAAAATTATACATTTTATGTTTATAAGTTTGAAAATTCATCCACAATTATAAATTCTTAAAAACTGCAACCAATAAAACTATCCCAAGAAAGAAAAGAATATCTAGTAATCCCATACCTTCTCAAAGAATTGTGTAATTAAGTACCTTTACATAATGATTTCCAGGAATAAGTGGCTTTCCTGGTAAATTCTTCCAAATATTTAGGAAGGATATAGGAGCAATCTTACATAAAAATATTCTATGAAACACAAATAATACACTGTTCAAATATTTTTTGTGTGTGAGGCCAGCATAAGCTTCAGACCAGAGCTGAAAAGAATATTATAACAATGGAATCACAGGCAAGTTTGTCTTTTGAACATGCATTCAAAAATTATAAATGGAAACACACACTGAATCCATGGTATGTAAAACAATAATACAACCAAATTGGTTTTATTCCAGTAATGCAAGATTGGTTTAATATTCAAACATGAAACAGATCTCAGGATTGAATTAGAACAGAAAAAAAAAATGATTTAAGAAAGAAGTGTTATCCAGGAGAAACATAAGAGTAATAAGGACAACTGATAATACCTTGCAAAAAATAGATGAAAAAAAGGTGAAGGTTGTGGGATGTTCTAAAATTTTAAAACAATCTTAACAATAAGAAACAGTTGAAAAAGATTCAAGAGAAGTGACAAATGTTAAACACAGGCAACAAAATCAAATATACAAATGATAGGAGTCCCTAGAAAACAAAATCAAAGCAAGGAAACAGAACGAATGTTCATTTTATTAAAAAAATGTTAAAAAAAACAAACACCTAGAAATAGATATAATGAAAAGTTTACAAAAGCTCTACACAGAAAACTGAAAAATTTTAGTGAGAGAAATTAAATCAGACTTAAATAAATGGACAGATATATCATGGTCATTGATTGCAAGATTCAATATTGTAAATCAGTAATCTCCAAACTAGCTACAGGATCAGTGTAATAGGATCAGAATCTGTCAGTGTGTGTGTGTAAATTGACAAGCTGAGTGTAAAATTTATATGGAAATGTTAGGGCCAAGTAATAGTAGCACATAATGAAAAAGAACAAAGCTGGAAGACTTACACTCTCAGAAAACAAGGCTCATTAAAGCTATGATAATTAATTTAATGTGCTATTGACACTGAAATAGGCATAGAGCAGTGGAACAGAACTGAAGGCTTGGTCCCTAGTCAGATGGATAAGGTCACTTCATTTTTGACAGAGGTGACAATACAGTGGGTAAAGTATTTTTTTTCAATAAATGGTTATGTGTCAATTTTAATATTAACAAAATTAATACTGATTCTTATGTCACCTCATATACAAAAGTCAGTTTTAGATGGACTGGTTTAAATGTTCAACAAAATAATTGCTAAAGAATGAAAAGGCAAACCAAAGAATGACAGATCTTTTCAGTATCTATTTCTGACAAGAACTCACTGTGGTTTACATAAGAGCCTAATAAAAAAAGGACAGCCAAGCCAAAAGAAAAATGGACAAAGCTTAAGTAAGCACATCACAAAATTGAACATCCAAAATAACCAAAAAAGAAAAAAATACAAGGTGCTCATCCTGAGGGAAATGAAAATTAAGTGATTTAATTATATTTTTAAAACACAAATTGATTAATCTTGGAAATGCAAGTTAAAACCATAATGTTATACCACTTTATTCCCACCAAGATGACTAAGATAAGAAAGAGCTGACAAGTGTGTGGAGTAACTGGAACTCCGCACATAGCTGGTAAGAGTAAATTGCTATCAGCACTTTAGAAACTACTGGAAGTACTATGGAAACCTGAATGTATGCATGGCCTATGACCTGCCAGTTGTATTCCTACTGTATGCTCCGAAGATGTCTATGCATATATGTCCAGAAAACATGCAGAAGAATGTTCAAAGAAGCATTATTCATATAACCCCAAACTGGAAACAACCCAAATGTCAATCGAGGAGAATAAATAAATTGTGGTAACTTCATACAATAGAATACAATGAAAGTGAATGAACTCTTGCTATATGTGAATATATGGCTGAATCTCACACATTTAGTGTGGAGTGAAAGAAGCCACATGCAAAGGAGTACATACCATCCATTTGTTATCTATTGCTTCATAACAAATTACCACAAAATTTAACAGCTTAAAACAATGTAGTAAACATCTTACTACATTGATAAGCAGTGACTCCACTGGAGGGCATTGAATGTTGAACCGCTGTGTTGTATATTTGAAACCAACACAAGATCATATATCAATGATACTTTAATTTAAAAATGCACATTTATTAGCAGTTTCTGTGGGTCAGGAACCCAGGTGAAGCTTAACTGGGTGCTTCTCCATCAGGGCTGTAATCATAGTGTCAGCGGGGACTGTGGTCTCATTTGAATATTCAGCTGAGGGAGGATCTGCTTTCAAGTGTGCTTATGTGGTTCTGGACAGGAATAAACCTTCACAGGCTATTGCACTGAGGGCCTCAGTTCCTCACTGGCTGTTGGGCAGTGACTTCCTTCAGTTCCTGACGACATGGGTCATACATAGGGCAGCTCATAGCACAACAGCTGTCTTTCATCAGAGGGAGCAAGTGAGAGAAGGTAGGACTTTTGTAACCTAACCTTGGAAGTGCAATACCATCATTTTTGTACATTCTATCTTCAGAAGTAATGCCTAGTCTAAGCCTATCCTCAAGGAGAGGGGATTACATAAGATACCAGGAAATACCAGGAAATAGAGGTTGCTGGAACTCCTTTAGAAGCTGCCTACAGTGTGGTGTGATTCCATTTTTGAAGTGGAATAAATCCATGGTGACAGAACTGAGGATTGTGGTGAATCTTGACAGGGCTCTGGGTTGCTAGTAATGTTCTTGGTTTTGAGTGCTAAAATCTGGTTGCACAGGGGTACTTTATAAAAATTCACTGATAATTCTGATTTGTGCACTTTTTCTATATGCATGTTACATTTCTATTTAGAAATGTACTTAAAAATATAGAGTTAACATTCTCCCCTAGAGGCCCGTCCTGCATATAAGCAATTTTCATCCTCCCTAATCATCGTCTCTCCCCATCTTCTGGACCAGGCAGTAAAATGCAAACCCAGTTTATACTCTGCCACTTAAAATCTGACAATTTAGCATAAGTGCAGTTGGCATTATGTTTGGAAAAATATGGATTGAGGAGTCTATCAGACTGGGGTTCAGATCCATGTTTTAACACCCTTTGGTTGTGTAACCTCAGTCTTCATTTTCCTCGTGCATTTGTGGGGAAAGTTGGGGTTCCTATGGCCAGGATCCTCACTGAACCTAAACCAATTGATGATGTAACAGGCCTGTTGCTAGACCGCTGCTTCCACACCTGTAGGCAATAAGCTATTATTGACTGAGTCACTATATGAAGAGCTTGGCCCAATGCTCTGAGCAGAGGCAGAGACACTAGTGCTTGACCTACCGCCAGGAGAACAAGCTGGGTAATAAACCCTTTTACACCAAGAATGTTCTACTATCATTTCTTTGGTCACATTGAATCCATAGTGAACTTGTCCGGGGCTGAAACCCATTGGCAAGACAATTGGTGATAGTCGGCAGTGTTCATTGTCGACCAAGGAAAAAGGCAGGTGCCCTTATGGGAGGGGTGCTTCAGCGGGCTGTGCCTGTGAATGGGGAGACAGTGGATTGTCCCCCAATGGGTATGTGGTCTGAGGTGGCTTGCCTCCTAGAGGGCTGGGCCCCACCCCAGGGCTAGAGGCAGGTGGAGGTGATACCTGAGGCAGTAGGGGTGGCCCTTGGTATAGTAAGTAGGTCTTTCGAGAAACAGAGTCTGGTGAGGCAGCAGGGACTGTGGGTTGGCTGCTTCTCACAGCATTAAAAAAGTCTATAGATGAGAATAATATCCTCCTGAAAGAGACACAAGAAATGGCGACATGAGAGCGTGAGCTGTGAACTGCTGTAGATTTATTGAAGAATGAAATGGCATTGATACGAAGGGATGGGTTATGAACAGAACCAAAGTTCAGGGACCTGGTTTGCCAGTCATATTCTTGGGGGTCATCTGGTGGGGTAAGACTAAAGTTATACCAGAAGCAGTCATAGATAAAGTCCAGGCCTTTCCTACTCCTACAACTGTATAATTATTACAGGAGTTTTTGGGTCTTCTAGGCTACTGGAGAGTGTTTATCCTGCACTTGGCACAAATTCTGAAGCCCTTATACCAGTTGGTACAAAACGGCATCAGGGAGGACTATGATGAGACATGCACATCTGCCTTTACTACAGCAAAACAGGCAGTTAAGGCCATGCAGGCCTTGAGTGTGATAGACCCATCAAGGCCCTGTGAGCTGGATGTTCATGTGACTGAAGATGGTTATAGCTGGGATCTCTGGCAGTGGCTTGAATGACCTTGCCAACCTATTGGATTCTGGTCACAACTCTGGAAAGGGACCGAGGTACAATACACTTTGATAGAGAAACAACTGGCTGCCGTGTATCACGTCTTGCTGTCTACAGAACCCATCACTGGAATGGCCCCGATAAAGGTAATAACCACCTATCTTATTTGGGGTGGGTATGAGGCTGGACCCAAAAGCCAAGGAGTGGTGTGGCACAAATGCCTACACTGGCCAAGTGTGGTGCTTACCTACATCAGTGTAGTGCCCTCTCTAGTAGCCCCTTGAGTAAAGAACTCCAACACTTATTGGGGCCAGTGACATATTCTGTTGAAAAGCAGAAAGACTTTACTTTAGAACTATTAGTAGCAAAGAGTCCTTATCAGGAGGGAAGAGCCCCTATATCTGAAGATGCATGGTACACAGATGACTCCAGCTGTGGGCAGCCAACAAAATGGAGGGCCGTAGCCTTCCATCCTAAGACTGAGACAATATAGATGGAAGATGGTGAGGAGAAGAGCAGTTAATGGGCAGAGTTGCGGGCAGTGTGGCTTGTGATCAGCCAGGAGCCCTCCCCTATAGTTGTCTTCACTGAAAGCTGGGTTGTCTATCAGGGCCTGACTCTGTGGCTACCAACCTGGTACCATGCCAACTGGCTGGTTGGTCACCAGCCCCTTTGGGGGCAAGACTTATAGCAAGACTTATGGGCCTGAGGTCAGACTAAAATAATTACGGTATGTGACAGGTCAATTGCTACTGGCATCCCCAGGAAATAATGAAGCACATAAATTGACCCAGAAATGTTGGCTAGAAGGAAAGCCTACCTCTGATGTAGCCCAGTGGTTACATCAGCATTTGTTGCATGTGGGGCAAAAGACAATGTGGGCTGTAGCCCATCGGTGGGGCTTGCCTTTGACCTTTGAAGAAGTTAGCAGAGCCCGGCAGAGTGTGTCATATGCTCTAAAAGGGACTTACACCGAGTTCCACAGCAAAATGGGACAATAGCTAAGAAGTCAATACCCCTCGTCAGGTGGCAGATAGACTGTATTGGGCCTCTACCTGTGTCACAGGGATATCAGTATGCTATGACTTATGTGGACATTGCTACTGGACTTCTGGTTGCTTTTCCTGCATGTTGTGCAGACCAACAGATGACCAAAAAAGGCCTGGAGCATCTCTTTGCAGCCTATTGCTGACCACAGGTAATTGAGAATGATCAGCGTACCCATTTTACTGGACATGCACTGAAAGAATGGGTGCAACAGTTGGGAATCAAATGAAAGTTTCATGTGCCATATAATCCTCCTGCAGCAGGCATGATAGAGAGGCACAATGGCTTGTTAAAATCTGGACTGAAGTCAGATACCAATAGTCTGTGGGGATGGTCAGTCGTCTTATGGACAGTGCTACAGCGTTTGAACAAGAGACCCTGAAAGGAAGCCCTGAGCCCCACAGACATGTTACCACATATGGCTGCCTCCCTATACATCTGTAAGTACAAACCAAGGAAGAATCGTTGAAGCTGAGGTTCGGCCACCAGAATAATATCTTTCAGCTTGCACCAACTGCACTAAACCCTGGAGACTCCATTCAGTCGACGTGGCCTTGGACCTTTCGACACATGGACAAATGATGGCTGGCTCTCCTGGCACCTTGTGGACAAGGCCTGGAAACTGGCCTCCTGTGTATTCCTGGAATAACAGCAGAGTGGCCCCCAAAGGTCACAGTAGTATATCCTGAATGGCCAGAAGGTAGGAGCATCTTACTGGAGAGTTTTGTTTTATCATTATGGCCAGTGCTTGCACCTCCCGTAGCACTATATACAGGCCCTTCAGTAACCCCCACGGGGAAAGGAGTAAAAGTATAGTGTACTAGACCTGGAAGGGACCCCCTTCCTGCTACAGTCCTATGACAGGACCTCTCTCTTTCATGCATCCTACCTGATGGACAAGATTTGCCTATATTGGTGCCATTAGAACATGTGTCTTATCACTCCTAAAGTCTTTGTGGATTGGGAACTTCCTCAGGCTTGAGGATTATTATAATTTTTGTTATTAGGAACCTCCTCTGGCTTGAGGATTATTATAATTTTTGTTACCTGTATCAAAATCTTGTTGTATTTTAATTTTTGTTATTATCTCTAAGTTTTTGTTATCCTCTGTTGCTATTGTGGAATCTGGTTACAGTGTTCCAGCTTTTTTGCACAGGGACCATTGTGGAAGATTCAGAACTTGTAGACTGTGAGGTGAAAATCCTGGAGGGGTGGAGTGTGAGGAAAATTGGGATTCCTTTGGCCAGGATCCTCACTGAACTTAAACCACTTGATGATGTAACTGGCCTGTTGTTAGGCTGCTGCTTCCACACCTGTAGGCAATAAGGTATTATTGACTGAGTCACAGTTGTTTTTCTGTCAAAGTGTATTGTACCTCTGCCCCTTTCCAGAGTTGTGACCAATAATGAAGAGCTCAGCTCAGTGCTCTGGGCGGAGGCAGAGACACTAGTGCTCGATCTATGGCTGGGAGAACAAGCCGGGTAATAAACCCTTTCACCCCAAGAACATTCTACTGTCATTTCTTTGGTCACATTGTATCCATAGTGAACTTGCCCAGGGCTGAAACCCAGAGGCAAGACAGTATTATTAGTACACCTCAGAGGAGTGTATGTCAAACGAATAACTGGAAATCATGCAATATACACCTATTCTAAAATGACTAGAAGTTCCCCCAAAGACTTGTAATGGTTTCGAATTGCAACACCTGTTCAACCTCCTCACATTACTGTGGCCTTCATGCTCAAACGGCCTGATTCCCAAACGTCTGCTCATCCTTACCCAGACAGAATATTCTGAAACATTATTTTAGGTTTAACTTCAGGCAGAGTGCTCTACTTATCCCTACATATCTTCATCCTAAAACAGTAACCCCCTCTTGGCTTCAGAGAATAAACTCATGCAAAGATCAAAAGAAGGTATTCATTTTCCTTTCTCCTTAGGTATTTTCTTTTAGGAATCAGTGCTTAATCAATAGGAAAGTGGTTAAATGAATTATGCTATATGCATTTTATGGAATTGTATGTGGCCAATAAAATCTGTAGTGAATTTGCATATATATTGATATATATTGGCATCCATGATACATCATAAAGTGAAACAGGCAAGATATGGACATTCAGACAAATAATATGCCCTCTGGAATATAAGATACATGAGAGCAAAGACCATGTCTGTCTTATTTATCTGCTGCATCCAGTGGACTCATAGCAGGCACTTAGAAATATTTGTGAACTTAATGTGAGAACACAGAAAATGATCTGGAAGAACAAGCATCGCATTGTTATCAAGATTATCCTTCCCTGGAGGAGCAGCATTGGAATGCTGGTGAAGACCTGCACATCTTTTCACTACATTTCTGATGTTTCAAGTAGTTTTACTAGAATGTGTTTATTTTTTGTGCTTTCTGGCACCTAAGGTGCTTGAGCGTCCCCAGTAACTAACACCTTGTCTCTTTGTAGATAGGTGCCTATGGGCTACCAATAACAGCTTTGCTAATGGCCTGCAGAGCCAGAAGTGCCTGGTCATTGGTGTCCCTCCCTCCACCCTCTCAGCGTTTAACAAATAACTGACAAAAGGAGTATAGACTCCCGCAGTCTAGCCCTTTGATCAGACAACTCAAAGGCATACTTTTAGGTTCTGTAGAGCTCGGCTGCTGTTCAGCCTGTGAAAATTAATACAGGGAAACCTCATGAAAATGGAGTCAGAAGGCCAGAAGGGGGAGCCAGTACCACTCAGCATCAGTTACCGGATGAATTGTCAATTACAGACCCCAAGAGAAGAATCCTCAAGAGGAAAGACTCAGTTACAGGCCTCAACAGGAAAAGTTGTACATTGCATTCCTGCCAGAACTCAGCTACTCCTGCAACTCAGCCCATGTGAAACCATCATCACCCTGAGCTCCTGATTTTCTCCCATGGATTTTCATTCAGAACAACCCTCCCAACTTCCTCCTCCTCCTAAAGTAACATTCCTTGCCTTTATTTATTGGACTTGCTTGTGATTTTGCCATAGCTTGTATATCCCAAATTGCAGTTCTCTCCTATTTGTTGAATAAACCCATTTTGCTAGTAAAATAACTGGCTTTTTTATTTTTTAGATTAACAAGCCTAAATGACTTTATTGACTTAAAAGGACTTTACTTGAAATTGTATTTTCTTTTTGGCCTCCTTTTAGTTCTTATCTTATCTTAAAACAGTTCCACTTCTGAGTCTGCTTCTGGGCACCCAATCTGTCACTTGTGTAATTAAAAATAATGAAAATAATTGGTGCCTATTGGAAGATGAGGTATATGATTTCCTCACCTCACACTTCTCACTCTCTATGGTTTACATTCATCAGAAGAAGCATCCAGGCACAGCTCCATAACTTACAGGGCCCAGAGCAAAATGAAAATGTAAGATCCCTTGTTTGAAGAGTGGGAAAAAATGGTGTTAGCAGTACTAGAACGTAAAACCTTTTCCTTTTTTCCTATTAGAATTAATTTTCCCATTCATCTTTATATTGTGCAATGTGAGTTTTAGTGCAAATATGAGTTTTTGCTTATATGCAAAATTACCAAAACTGTCCAATTTATACTTCGTAGATTGTACATGCATATGTATTTCTTTCTTACTCATACTGTGGAAATGCACAAAACTAGCTCAACTGTTTTAATCTCACTTCTCAACACATGTAATTTCTCTACCTTCAGCTTAGTGTTGTGCAAAGAAGGGCTGAAAAGGAAAGGCAGTAAGCCTTATCTTCTCCTTTCCTTCTCTGTTATCATTTTCAGTGTAAGCAATTGGCTAATACAGGGACATAAATGAGAAAGGAAGGATATTATAGGTTCCTGATCATTCATGTTCCTTAGAAAACCATTGCCTTCTCTGTGTTTGAGGGATTCTGATAGCAATGTAAAGCATGGCCTCTCAGGCCTGCGAGTACCTCTGCCTACTCAGACATACAAGTAACATGCTTTGAATCTTGCTGAATTCCCACCTATCACAGGTTCACCTGAATTCTGTGCATGTGGGGCATTGTGGATGCTATGAATGAATGGGGTGGTAAGGAACAGAGGGCACACTGTTGCATGTATCTGCTCATTACATGCATGCTCTATCGTCCCATAGATCTCACTTAGAAAACACAAGCTGAAAGATAAAATTAAGAATTTCAAGATGGTGACACTAGACTATTAAACCAAGATCAGGGCACTTCTAAGTGTGGAGTCCAGCTGACTGCTCATGAAGACAGCCCTGGCTGGAGTACAAATGTGGGTAAGGCCAAGGCTTGCTCAGTCCTGTGGGCAGTTCAACCACATTCTCTTTGGTTTGGGCATACTTTAGGGCAGCTTGGACTTCTCTGTTGACAAACCACTCGTGTTTCAGCACTTCAAAAATTTTTATTTAAGACCATCTTTATTTTCTTTTGAGCTTAGGAAGCTTAAAAGTATATATATGTATGTGTGTATGTGTGTATATGTATGCATATGTGTAAAAATATGTGTGTGTGTGTGTGTGTGTATATATATAAAATGTATGCATATATTATATATATAGAAGGGGAGGAGAGATGCTTAGTCCTTCATTTCTTACTACACTACAGAATATGCTTATAGAAGAGTTTTTCTCCCTTCTGGAGAACCTGTTCATCTGGATGCTTGTCTAACTTCTAATCTTTTCTCTATTTTTTGTCTTTGATTCACTTCTTTGGTAGTTTTCTTTAGTTTTGTTTTTTTCACCTACCTATGAAAGTTTTACTTTTGGAAATTATTTTTGACTCACCAGTGTACTTCCTTGTACTATACCATTTAGTTTTTATGATATTCTAATAACGTTTAAAGTATGCAATATTTTTGGTTACTTTTGAGGGTATTAATAATACTTTATAGTTTTCTTCAGCTTCATTTATTATCTCTTTTTCATCTAAGCTCTATGAGTTTTTTAAGTTTCTGTCTTTCATACTTATAGGTTTTTCTTAAGAGTACAGTGATCTTTGGATTCCTGCCCATCTTTTAGAATAAGACATTTAGATATTCTACATCCAAATGTGTATATTTTACTCCAGAGTGGTTGTGCGGTGAGCTTCCTTTTGGGGTTGAACACTCAATTATCTATTTCTAGAGGGCTTTTCTCTGGAATTTAAACATTTCCGTTGGGAAGACTGGTCACTCTCCTGCCTTGGTTTCTGTAGGTGACAGATGGAATTTTTGAAGCAGTGGTAGATGCTTGAAGTGGGTGGTTAAGAGGAAATTCCTGTTCTGAAGGCACTTTTAGGCCGTTCCTGCACCTCACTCCACCCTCTGCTTTCCTTGGATTCCTGAGCTCAAAGCCTGTTGAGTTCCACTTTTCCAGAGATTAATCTCCAAGCCTCTATTCCCCTCTAGGCAAGGTACAGGGATGGGGAAAAAGTAGAAGGAGGTTAATCTGGCTTTTTAATGATGGATGGAAATCAAGGAATGGGGTCTAATTATCCAGATCTGTAACAAATCCCTGTACTCAGCCCCATGCCTCCCTCACTCCCCCTTATTTCTTATTTGTTATCTTGAAGACCTGAGTCTCCTGATGCTTTGTAGGCAATATTTAAAACATTTATTTGGAAAAAATTGCAAACTTACAAAAAAAGTTGCAGGAGTTCCTGTATTCTTTAACACGTTCTCATATACTCTTTCTATATATTAATATCTTTCCTGAACATTTGACAGTAAGTTGCATTTATCATGGTCCCTTTCCCTGAGTCCTTTAGATCGTATTCCCAAGACACCCTGCCTTACATTTCCACCTATCAACTTCAGGAAATATAACATTAATCCAAATTTTACTTAATCTACTGACTGGATTTCAGTTCTGTCAGTGTATCCTGTAATACACTGTATAGCATTGTTTAACCCAAGTTCTGGATCCAGCCAAGATTGCACAAGTATTTAAGTATCATGTCTCTGTGGTCTCTCAAGATTTAAAATCCCCAGCCTTTCTTTGTCTTTCAGTATACTGACATATTTGAGGAATACAGTTGATGGACAATTTTTATAAGCCCTTTCTTCTCATGTGAAAATATTCTTTCTTGAGCTTATCTACGTTTAATCTGTGAAGGGCATTTGAAATATGGAGCCCTGGAGGCTTTTGGTTTGTTTGGGCCACAGGTGGGCCATAAACCCCGTGCCAGAGATGCTAGCATGTGCAGGGCCCTTGCTGAGAGCCAACCTGTGAGGAGGGGGACAGTAGCGAAGATCATGAAGGATAAGTTTCTTGGAGGATGGAAACTGAAGAAGCTGATCTTGTGGAAAAAAAAAAACAGGCAAAGAGGCAAAGAAAAGACCTTTCAAATCTTGTAGGTTTTCTTCATGTGGAAAGGAAAGGTCTAGATTTCCTAACCATGGCTGATTCATTAAAATGAGGAAAAGAGTTGAGGAAATCAAAATAGAGAAATGGTGTGGTGCTTGATCTGAATGAAGCTGTAGGCATCACACCCCCAGGGCATGAGGAGAAGCCAGTCGGTGCAGAGCTGTCAAGGAGGTGTCTCTGGGCCTTATTCACCTTCAAACCTCCCCCCAAAAGATGCTCATCTGGGAGGTGCTTCCCCTGTGTCTCAACCCCAGTAAGCCTCAAGCATCTGAGTGAGTGACACAGGTGAGTGAAACTTACACAGTCACCTCAACTGTCTTCTGGTGGGCACTGTGGCCAGGTAAGGTGAGGGAGTAGTGTCCTTCCTCTCCTCTTACTTCCCCCAACAAGGGGATGCCAGAGGATGACGAGGGCAGAGGAAGGTCTTGGCCAAGCTGGAGGGGAAGGAGGACATGACAGGGTTGGGCAAGAAATCTCAAATTAGCACTCCATGGATTTGAATGCATGGGTGTGAATATTGCCTCCCGGCCTGGGCTAGCTCATCTGACTGCCCCCCCCAACCCCCGTGAGGCCCATGCAGCAGCACCGAAGGGCTCAGGGACAAGAACATTTTGTTGAAAACTGTCACTGTTTTTGTATTCTGGCAAACGTAGCAAGTGCCCAGTGGACACAGATCTCATGGGTCTTGGATGCGAGTGTGTGTTGTAGTGGGGATGTATTGGTAAGGGCAGGGCTGGGAGCAAGACCTAGGAGGAGGATCTATTGTATCTGGAGCGTTAGCTTGTCTGGAAACCCACTTAGACTCAACCTTGAGGACTCTTGCTGGATGGGCTTCATCTTAAAGAGGAGGCCTTCCTCACAGAGTCTCTCCATGGTACCTGGCTTGGTGACTTGCAGCAGGACAAAGGGATCATGCATCCATCTGTGGTGGGAGTGTCCATGGTGTGGCCACAGAGGTCCTGGGGAAAGATGAGACAGAGAGTGAGGAAAGTGTGATGGAAGTTTGAGTTGGAAAGAATGAAAAGCTGAAACAATGAAGAAGCAGAGGGTATAGAATGGGAATGTCCCCATCCTCCTTATTCCTGGATGTCATCCTGTCTTTTTCTGCCCTCTTTCCCACCTCCCCCCCAGCCTGAAGCAGTCCACAACAGTGTGCAGCACTTTGGTGCCATCCAGCAGGGGTATGAATGGCTTTGTATGTGAACACAGGATGGTGTCTGCGTGCATGGATGTCGTCAGGTCAGGCATTGCCCTGTCTTGGGAAGGTGATCTTGGTGCCTTTTTCCAGCCATGTTGGGTGGCAGTTTGTCAGATCTTGTCCTTGATATAAACTGCTCACTCATCAGAGATGGGTTGCCACCTTGTGGTCTTTATGAACTTGGAGTTGCCAAAATTGGTTCCCAGTAAACAAGGGTACTTGTATAGGGACCATTTTCAAATGCTTTGTGTCCATTCCCAGGTCTCACGGGTGGTATAACTCAAGTACCATCATCTAGTTGTTCAGAGTTGTACAGACAGTGCAAAGAGCTGTTCCTTAGCAGGTGTCACTGACATGAAGCAGAAGGATAATAGGCTGCCCTGGAGTTACATACCACCAAGTCTCATACCCCACATCTCATGTCAGGGCAGTTAGAATGCATGAATTGGCTACACACTGGGAATAAGAATGCACATCTTCAGAGCCCAGCTTCTTCTTCTTCTTTTTTTTTTTTAAAGATCTTCAAGGGACCAGAATTTATTTTATTTTATTGTATTTTTCCCCTCCTGGCGTGAGCCGGGAGCTCTGTCCTATCACTTTATTTCTTTCCTTTTTTTAATATAATTTATTTTATTATCATTAATCTACAATTACATGTGCAATATTACAGTTATTAAACTACCCCTTCATCAGGTCCCCCCCACCAACCCCATTACAGTCACTGTACATCAGCGTAGTGAGATGCTATAGAATCACTACTTGTCTTCTCTGAGTTGTACTGCCCTCCCCGTGCCCCCCAACATTACATCTGCTAATCGTAATGCCCCTTTTTCCCTCTTATCCCTCCCTTCCCGCCCATTTTCCCCAGTCCCTTTCCCTTTGGTAACTATTAGTCCGTTCTTGGGTTCTGTGAGTCTGCTGCTGTTTTGTTCCTTCAGTATTTTTTCTTTGTTCTTATACTCCACATATGAGTGAAATCATTTGATACTTGTCTTTTTCGGCTTGGCTTATTTCACTGAGCATAATACCCTCTAGCTCCATCCATGTTGTTGCAAATGGTAGGATTTGTTTTCTTCTTATGGCTGAATAATATTCCATTGTGTATATGTACCACATCTTCTTTATCCATTCATCTACTGATGGACACTTAGGTTGCTTCCATTTCTTGGCTATTGTAAATAGTGCTGCAATAAACATAGGGGTGCATCTGTCCTTTTCAAATTGGGCTGCTGCATTCTTAGGGTAAATTCCTAGGAGTGGAATTCCTGGGTCAAATGGTATTTCTATTTTGAGTTTTTTGAGGAACCTCCATACTGCTTTCCACAATGGTTGAACTAATTTGCAGTCCCACCAGCAGTGTAGGAGGGTTCCCTTTTCTCCACATCCTCGCCAACATTTGTTGTTGTTTGTGTTTTGGATGTTGGCCATCCTCACTGGTGTGAGGTGATATCTCATTGTGGTTTTAATCTGCATTTCTCTGATGATTAGCGATGTGGAGCATCTTTTCATGTGCCTGTTGGCCATCTGAATTTCTTCTTTGGAGAAGTGTCTATTCATGTCCTCTGCCCATTTCTTAATTGGATTATTTGCTTTCTGTTTGTTAAGGTGCATGAGTTCTTTATATATTTTGGATGTCAACCCTTTATCAGATACGTTTTTTATGAATATATTCTCCCATACTGTAGGATGTCTTTTTGTTCTACTGATGGTGTCCTTTGCTGTACAGAAGCTTTTCAGCTTGATATAGTCCCACTTGTTCATTTTTGCTTTTGTTTCCCTTGCCCGGGGAGATATGTTCATGAAGAAGTTGCTCATGTTTATGTCCAAGAGATTTTTGCCTCTGTTTTTTTCTAAGAGTTTTATGGTTTCATGACTTACATTCAGGTCTTTGATCCACCTTGAGTTTACCTTTGTATATGGGGCTAGACAGTAGTCCAGTTTCATTCTCTTACATGTAGCTGTCCAGTTTTTCCAACACCAGCTGCTGAAGAGAGTGTCATCTCCCCATTGTATATCCAAGGCACTTTTATCAAATATTAATTGACTGTATATGTTTGGGTTAATGTTTGGATTTTCTATTCTGTTCCACTGGTCTGTGGGTCTGTTTTTGTGCCAATACCAAATTGTCTTGATTACTGTGGCTTTGTAGTAGAGCTTGAAGTCAGGGAGTGTAATTCCCCCTGTTTTATTCCTCCTTCTCAGGATTGCTTTGGCTATTCGGGGTCTTTTGTGGTTCCATATGAATTTTAGAATTATTTGTTCCAGTTCATTGAAGAAAGCTGTTGGTAGTTTGATAGGGATTGCATTGAATCTGTAGATTGCTTTAGGTAGTATAGCCATTTTGACAATATTTATTCTTCCTAGCCAAGAGCATGGGATGCATTTCCATTTGTTAGTGTCCTCTTTAATTTCTCTTAGGAGTGTCTTGTAGTTTTCAGAGTACAGGTCTTTCACTTCCTTCGTTAGGTTTATTCCTAGGTATTTTATTCTTTTTGATGCAATTGTGAATGGAATTGTTTTTCTGATTTCTCTTTCTGTTAGTTCATCATTAGTGTATAGGAAAGCAACAGATTTCTGTGTGTTAATTTTGTATCCTGCAACTTTGCTGAATTCAGATATTAGTTCTAGTAGTTTTGGAATGGAATCTTTAGGCTTTTTTATGTACAGTATCATGTCATCTGCAAGTAGTGACAATTTGACTTCTTCTTTACCAATCTGGATGCCTTGTATGTCTTTGTTTTGTCTGATTGCTGTGGCTAGGACCTCCAGTACTATGTTGAATAACAGTGGAGAGAGTGGGCATCCCTGTCTTGTTCCCGATCTTAGATGAAAAGCTTTCAGCGTCTCGCCGTTAAGTATGATGTTAGCTGTGGGTTTGTCATATATAGCCTTTATGATGTTGAGGTACTTGCCCTCTATACCCATTTTGTTGAGAGTTTTAATCAGGAATGGATGCTGAATTTTGTCAAATGCTTTTTCAGCATCTATGGAGATGATCATGTGGTTTTTGTTCTTCTTTTTGTTGATGTGGTGGATGATGTTGATGGATTTTCGAATGTTGTACCATCCTTGCATCCCTGGGATGAATCCCACTTGATCATGGTGTATGATCCTCTTGATGTATTTTTGAATTCGGTTTGCTAATATTTTGTTGAGTATTTTTGCATCTACGTTCATCAGGGATATTGGTCTGTAATTTTCTTTTTTGGTGAGGTCTTTGCCCGGTTTTGGTATTAGAGTGATGCTGGCTTCATAGAATGAGTTTGGAAGTATTCCCTCCTCTTCTATTTTTTGGAAAACTTTAAGGAGAATTGGTGATATTTCTTCTCTATATGTCTGGTAGAATTCAGAGGTGAATCCATCAGGCCCGGGGGATTTGTTCTTGGGTAGTTTTTTGATTACCAATTCGATTTCGTCACTGGTGATTGGTCTGTTTAGTTTTTCTGTTTCTTGCTTGGTCAGTCTTGGAAGGTTGTATTTTTCTAAGAAGTCGTCCATTTCTTCTATGTTTTCCAGGTTGTTATCATATAGATTCTCATAATATTCTCTTATGATTCTTTGTATTTCTGTGGGGTCCGTCGTGATTTTTCCTTTCTCATTTCTGATTGTGTTTATGTGTGTAGATTCTCTTTTTCTCTTAATGAGTCTGGCTAGGGGTTTATCTATTTTGTTTATTTTTTCAAAGAACCAGCTCTTGGTTTTATTGATTTTTTCTATTGTTTTATTCTTCTCAATTTTATTTATTTCTTCTCTAATCTTTATTATGTCCCTCCTTCTGGTGACTTTGGGCCTCATTTGTTCTTCTTTTTCCAATTTCAGTAATTGTGTCTTTAGACTATTCATTTGGGAATGTTCTTCCTTCTTTAAATAGGCCTGGATTGCAATATACTTTCCTCTTAGAACTGCCTTTGCTGCGTCCCACAGAAGTTGTGGCTTTGTGTTGTTGTTGTCATTAGTCTCCATATATTCTTTGAATTCTGTTTTGATTTGGTCGTTAACCCATTGATTAATTAGGAGAGTGTTGTTAAGTCTCCATGTATTTGTGAGCCTTTTTGATTTCTTTCTAAAATTTATTTCTAGTTTTATACCTTGGTGATCTGAGAAGTTGGTTGGTAGGATTTCAATATTTTTGAAATTACTGAGGTTCTTTTTGTGGCCTAGTATGTGGTCTATTCTGGAAAATGTTCCATGTGCACTTGAGAAGAATGTGTATCCTGTTGCTTTTGGGTGTAGAGTTCTGTAGATGTCTGTTAGGTCCATCTGTGCTAGTGTGTTGTTCAGTGCCTCTGTGTCTTTACTTATTTTCTGTCTGGTTGATCTGTCCTCTGGAGTGAGTGGTGTGTTGAAGTCTCCTAAGATGAATGCATTGCTGTCTATTTCCTCCTTTAATTCTGTTAATATTTGTCTCACATATGCTGGCGCTCCTGTGTTGGGTGCATATATATTTATAATGGTTATATCTTCTTGTTGGACTGACCCCTTTATCATTATGTAATGTCCTTCTTTATCTTTTGCTACTTTCTTCGTTTTGAAGTCTATTTTGTCTGATACAAGTACTGCAACACCTGCTTTTTTCTCTTTGTTGTTTGCATGAAATATCTTTTTCCATCCCTTCACTTTTAGTCTGTGTATATCTTTGGATTTGAGGTGAGCAGAGCCCAGCTTCTTGGACCACAAAATTCTTTAAGTAAATAAACAAGTGGATGGTGTTCTAGATTGTTACTAATTTTATGTCAAGCCATATACTGAAGTCCATTTAAAGCTCTCTTTGTAGGAATAAATAAAATGGAGAATGTTTGCAGCTCTTGTTGCTTTTGAAAATATGTATCTATTTCCCAGGATAAACCTCTACTTATGAAACTAACTCCTGCACATAATCTGGTAAGGAGATTCTAACTCCAGTATCTTTGCAACATCCAGTTAAGAGTATACTGAAAACTTTATATATCCCAGGATATAGAGTTCAGCAAAGTAACTGCCCAAAGATGTTCAAGTCTTACAGATTGGGATTTTCTACTTGTGGCAGACAGTATTTCCAAAAAATGACCATAGCAGTATTTCACATCCACATTTTCTTCCAAAGCTTTGCTAGCCAAATGTTGGAATCTATTAACCTTTTCCTTGAAGTTGGGTGGGACTTCATGGCTGTGTCAGTGAATAAAGTGCAGCAGACATGAGTACATTACTTTCTTGGGGCTGCCATAACAATATATCTGGACGACTTAACAGAAAGGCAATTCAGCTTTTGTCTGGATCTTTCTAAGGATGCTTACCTTAGTCTTTTTTTTTTAATTGAAGTATAGTTGATACACAACCTTATATTGGTTTCAGGTATGCAACACAGTGGTTCAACAGTTACCCATATTATTAAATCCTCACCCCCACTAGTACAGTTACCATCTGTCAACATAGGAGGATGTTATAGAACCATTGGCTATATTCCCCATGCTATACTACTGTTCCGATGACCAACTTATATTATGATTGAGGATTTTTGTGACCCTTTATCCCCCTCACTTCCAACCCATTCTAATTCCTCCCCCATGGTAAACACCAGTTACTTCTCAGTGTCTGTGAGTTTACTGCTATTTTGTTCACTTTGTTTTATTTTGTTTTTAGATTCCACAAGTAAGTGAAGTTATATCGTATTTGTCTTTCTCTGCCTGGCTTATTTCACTTAGAATACCCTCTAGGTCCATCTATGTTGTCACAAGCGGTAGGATTTCTTTCTTTTTTATGGCTGAATAATATTCCATTGTGTATATGTACCACATCCTCTTTATCCATTCATCTATTGATGGAGACTTTGGTTGCTTCCATGTCTTGGCTATTGTAAATAATGTGGAAGTAAACATAGGGGTGCATGTATCTTTTCAAATAAGTTATTTTGTTGTCTTTGGGTAAATTCCTAGAAGTGGAATTACTGGGTCACCTGGTATTTCTACTTTCAGTTTTTTGAGGAACCTCTATACTGCTTTCCACAGTGTCTGCACCAGTTTACATTCCCACCAACAGTGTGGGAGGGTTCCCTTTTCTCCACATCCTCACCAACTCTTTGTTATTCTTGTCTTTTGGATAGTGGTCATTCTAACTGTTGTGAGGTGATACCTCATTGTGGTTTTTATTTGTATTTCCCTCATGATTAGCAATGTGGAGCATCTTTTCACGTGCCGCTTGGACATCTGTATTTCTTCTTTGGAAAGATGTCTGTTCAAGTTCTCTGTCCATTTTTTAATCAGGTTATTTGTTTTTTGGTTTTTTTTTTATGTTAAGTCATAAGAGTTCTTTTTATTTTTTGGATGTCAATTCCTTATCAAATAAATCATTTACAAATATATTCTCCCATATTATAGGTTGCCTTTTTGTTTTGTCGATGATGTCCTTTGCTGTACAGAGGCCTTTTGGTTTGATGTAGTCCTACTTGTTCATTTTTTATTTTGTTTACTTTGAGGAGATGTCCAGGAAAAAAATTGCTCCTAGTTATGTTCAAGAGATATTTGCCTATGTTTTCCTCTAAAAGTTTTATGGCTTCATGTCTTACATTTAGGTCTTTAATCCATTTTTAGTTTACTTTTGTATATGGAGTTAGTCAGTAATCCAGTTTCATTTTCTTACATGTAGCTGCCTGGTTTTTCAACACCAGTTATTGAAGAGATTGTCTTTTCTCCATTGTATATTAATGGCTCCTTTATTGTATATTAATTGACCATATGTGTGTGGTTTTTCATCTGGATTTTCTATTCTGTTCCATTGATCTATGGGTCTGTTCTTGCACTGGTGCCATACTATTTTGATTACTGTAGCTTTGTAATCTAGCTTGAAATCAGGGAACATAATACCCTCAGCTTTGTTCTTTCTCAGGATTGCTTTGGCTATTCAGGGTTTTGTGTGGTTCCATATGAATTTTGATATTATTTTTTCAAATTCATTGAAAAATGCTGTAGGTGTTTTGATAGGGATTGCATAGAATGTGTAAATTGCTTTGGGCAGGATTGCCATTCTGACAATATTAATTCTTCCTGTCCATGTGCATGGAATAGATTTCTATTTATCGGTGTCTTCTTTAATTTTTATCATGAGGGTCTTATAATTTTCAGAGTACAAGTCTTTCACCTTCTTAGTTAGGTTTATTCCTAGGTATTTTATTCCTTTTGACACAATTGTAAATGGAATTGTTTTCCTGATTTCTCTTTCTGTTAGTTCATTGTTAGTATATAGGAATGCAACAAATTTCTGTGTATCTATTTTATATCCTGCAACTTTGCTGAATCCAGTTATTCTAATGGTTTTTTGGTGGAGTCTTTAGGGTTTTCTATGTATAATATGATGTCATCTGCATAGAGTGGCAATTTAACTTCTTTCTTACCAATTTGGATGTTTTTATCACTTTATCTTATCTGATTGCTGTGGCTAGGACCTCCACTACTATGTTGAATAAAAGTGGTGAGAGTGGGCATCCTTGTCTTGTTCCCTGATCTTAGAAGAGAAGTTTTCAGCTTTTCACCTTTGAGTATAATGTTATCTATGAGTTTGTCATATATGGCCTTTATTATGTTGAGGTATGTACACATTCTACCCATTTTGTTAGGAGTTTTTATCATAAATGGATGTTGAATTTTGTCAAGTGCTTTTTCAGCATCTATTGAGATGATCATATGGTATTTGTCCTTTTTTTTGTTAATATGGTATATCATATTGATTGATTTATGAATATTGTACCATCCTTGCATCCCTGGAATAAAAACTACTTGGTCTTGATGGATGATCCTTTGATGTATTTCTGAATTCAGTTTGCTAATATTTTGTTGATGGTTTTTGCATCTATGTTCTTCAGGGTTATTGATCTGTAATTTAATTTAATTTTTTGTAGTTTATTTGGTATGGTTTTGGTATTAGAATGATGCTGGCTTCATAGAATGAGTTTGGAAGTATTCCTTGCTCTTCTACTTTTTGGAATACTTTAAGAAAGAGGGGGATTAACTCTTCTTTAAATATGTGGTAGAACTCAATTTTCAAGCCATCTGGTTCTGTACTTTTGTTGAGAGTTTTTTGATTATCAGTTCAATTTTGTTACTGGTAGTTGGTTTGTTCAGATTTTCTGCTTCTTTCTGGGTCAGTCTTGGGAGGTTGTACTTTCCTATGAATTTTTCCACTTCTTCTAGGTTGTCCAATTTATTGGTATATTTTTCATAGACTTCTCTAGAATTCTCTAATAATTCTCTGTATTTCTGTGGTGCCAGTTATAACTATTCCTTTTTCATTTCTGATTCTGTTTATTTGTGTCCTCTCCCTTTTTTTTTTGGTAAGTCTGGCTAGAGGTTTGTCTTATTTTGCTTATCTTCTCAGAGAACCAGCTCTTGATTTCACTATTTTTTCTATTGTTTTATTCTTTTCTCTTTTATTTATTTCTACTCTGATCTTTATTATTATCCCTCCTTCTACTACCTTTGGGTTTCATTTGTTCTTCTTTTTATACTTTCATTAATTGGGAGTTTAGACTGTTTATTTGGAATTGTTCTGATTTCTTGAGGTAGGCCAGTATTGCTAAGTACCTTCCTCTTGGAACTACTTTTGCAACATCCCACAAATTTTGGACTGTTGTATTTTTTTTCATTTGTTCCCATATATTGCTTGATTTCTGTTTTGATTTGTTCATTGATCCATTGATCATTTAGAAGCATGTTGTTTAGCCTCCAGGTGTTTGTGGGCTTTTTAATTTTCTTTGTGTAATTTATTTCTAGTTTCGTATCACTGTGGTCTGAGAAGTTGCTTGATACAGTCTTTTAAAATTTATTGAAGGTTTTTTGTGGCCTAGTATGTGATCTGTTCTGGAGAATGTTGCATGTACACTTGAGAAAAATGTGTACCCTGCTGCTTTTGGGTACAATGTTCTGTAGATATCTGTTACGTCCATCTGATCTAATGCGTTGAACAGTGCCTCTGTTTTATTATTTATTTTCTGTCTGATCAGTGCCTCTGTTTCTTTTATTTTTTTCTGTGTGGTTGATCTATCCATTGATGTAAGCGGCATGTTAAAGTCCCCTAATATGATTGAGTTGTAGTCTATTTCCCCCTTTAGTTCTGTTAGTATTTGTTTCATATTTTTAGGTGCTCCTATGTTGGGTGCACAAATGTTTATAATTGTTATATCCTCTTGTTGTACTGATCCCTTTATCATTATGTAATGTCCTTCTTTTGTCTCTTGTTACTTTCTTTGTTTTGAAGTCTGTTTTGTCTGATATAAGTACTGCTACTCCTGCTTTTTTCTCCCTATTATTTGCATGAAATATCTTTTTCTATCCCTTCACTTTCAGTCTGTGTATGTCTTTAGGTCTGATGAGTCTCTTGTAGGCAACATATAGATGGGTCTTGTTTCTTTATCCATTCTGCCACCCTATGTCTTTTGATTGGTACATTCAGTCTGTTTACACTTAAGGTAATTATTGATACATATGTACTTACTGCCATTTTATTAATTGTCTTCTGTTTGTTTTTGTAGCTTGTCCTGTTCCTTTCTTCCTCTCTTATACTAGTCTCTTGTTACTTGATGGTTGTCTTTAGTGTTGCATTTGGATTTCTTTTTAAAACTTTTTTGTGTATGTATTACAGGCTTTTGGTTTATGGCAAACATAAGGTTCATGGATAGTTCCCTTAATATGTGACAGTCCTTATTAAGTTGATGATCACTCTATTTCAAACACAGTCTAAAAGAATTTCCTTTTTCTTCTTCTTTCTCCTCTACACTTTATGCATGACATACTCTGCATTTTTTTGTGTGTGTATCCTTTGACTGAATTTTTGTATAGTTGGTTTTACTACTTTTGTTTTGATTTCATACTTTCTCTATAAGTACTGGTCTGCTACCTTTACTGTGGGTTTATTTTCACTGGTGAAACTGTTTAGGCTTAAGAACATTTCCAAGGATGCTTACCTTTGAAACCCAGGCACCATTGTGTGAGGAAGTCCAGTATACATGAAAAGGCCACATGGTAGTGTTCTGGATGACAGCCCTAGCTAAGGTTCCATCCCAGGGCTAGTATTAATCACCAGTCATGTAAGTGAATAGGTCTTCAGATGACTCCAATCCCAGCCTTTGAATCTGCACAAGCTGATTCCAAGATGAACAGTTTCCCCTGATCCCTGTCCAAAATGCAGATTCATGAGCAAAGTAAAATGTAGTGGGCTTTTTAATTCACTAAGTTTTAGGGTGGTTTGTTACACAGCATTTGATTATTGGAACACTACCCAATGTCAGCTACCCTATTGAGACATCTAGAGTCATCAGTGGTTGTATAGCCTTCAGTGGGAGGATAACCCTCTGTAATGAGAATATGGCCTCAGGATCTGGCTGTGGATTTCTTTGGGTTTAACCATTCTTCTCTCAGGACACAGTCAGAGCAGGTTGACTGGATATATAGACATTGGCTGCTTTAGCCTGGCTTAAGTAAAGATATAACCAAGTATTTAACATTTTTAACTACTGCCTTTGCTAATGAGGCATGTCTCCCACCCTCTTGAGTTCCAACTAGTGACATTGAAGTATAGCTCTGACACTTATTAACTGTGTGACCTGAGCCACATTATTTAAACTCTCCAAGCTTTAATTTTCTCATCTGTAAAATGGGCATAATGATACCCATCTCCTTTATGTAAGTTTGTAACTAAATGTGTAACTCATTATAAAGTGTTCAATAAGAAATAGGTTACTGTTTTGATTGAAAGTTAAAATGTTCAAGAAAAAATTTTTGTATAAAATCTCATTGATGGAGGTTGTACAAATCTATAAAATATACTCACAGTTAGTAACCAACTGTTAAGACTGACGACTTTTCAGCATCAAATAAAGGACAGTAAATATTTATGATAGCAACATAATCTTTGTTGCTACAGTTCTCAAGGACTTATTTATTAAAATTGGTGGCACTAAGCCAAGAGCGGCTAGTAAATTGAAAAGGGTTTTCTTTTTTAAACTAGTGACAGCCCCCTTACCAAAAACAAAATAAAACAAAACAAGAAACAAAAAAAAGGCCTTCACCAAATGCTTGGAAAATTCTAACTAAATAGTTTCTCTTCTCTGATGGCAAGATTTATCTCCTATATTAGAAACATACATGGTATAAGACTTTGTGAATTTTTGCTGGGATAAGTTTGAAGACTGCAGGATTAGCTAGATTTGGGGGCAGCACTTAGCTGGTCCTGGAATCTCAAGTGGGAGCAGGCTTAATGCTTCCAAGTCTTGCTGGTGTTATATATGAGAGTCTATTCTGGTAATTTTTATTCAGTCTTTTGCACACATCAAAAACTTGGACATTTTATGAATTGCAAAATAAATATTTAATCCACGTAACTGTTGGCAGAAAGAAGTTTCTTTCAACAAAGTCTGTTTAGTTTTGTTTGTTTTATTCTCATACTTAACAGCGTATACTAAAAGGAATCCATTCTTATTTATATTACTGTTCTTTTTCAAAGATCCCTTCCACTTGCTCTTTACAAACCTGGCCTCTACTGGTAAATGACTTTTTCTCTCTGCATTCCACAGAAAGCTTACAGACCCCGAATACTAAGTGGAAAGCATCCAAAACCCAGACATGCAAATATGTGCACTTGAAAATGCGTAGCTGGAATCACTTCTTTGTCTGGAGGCTTGATTCTGTTGCTAGATGGCAATGTTCCCTTATCAAAGGGTGATTCTTAGAGTCTGCAGGTCCCTTTGTGAAACAGAAAGGAAAACACTGATTTACTGTCTCTTAGCAGCTTTTCAGCCAGATTTCCTCATTTCAGCCCAATAAAGGGTGCCAGCACTGTTTGAAATTACTCAGCTAGAATGATCAAAACAAAAATTTTCCTGCTAGGCACTGTATATTGCAAAACTAGGCAGTCCATGGTATAAAGCATGGTTGCTTACAGTAACTATAAAAATCCACTTTAGGCAGGGACTGGAGTTATCCCAGGCCCTGGTTAACAGGTGATATAATTTCACTTGTCCAGTGATTGGTGGTATAGAATTAAGTTCACAAGAGTTGTAGCATTCTGGTTATGAAACTGTATGATGTGCCTAAGAATTCTGAAGATTCTTTTTTTAAGAAGGGATTTCTTTCACTCCTTACCAGATAGGATTTCCAGATTTAGCAAATAAACATATAAGGCAACTGGTAAAAATTTGAATTTCAGATAAACAATGAGGTGTATTTTTTTTTGAGAGTTAGGTTTATTGAGGTAAAATTTATATACAATAAAGCTTACTCTTTTTTAGGTATACAGTTCTATAAGTTTTTACAAATATATACCTCATGTAACTATTATCACATTCAAAATCTAAGAATATTTTCATCACCCTCAAATGTTCCTCCATGCCCCTTTTAGTCCGTCCCTCACTCACCCTCTACCCTAATAACCACTGATCAGATTTCTGTCTTTATCACCTTATCTCTGCAACCGTGTCATATAAGTGAAATCGTACAATATATTGCCTTTTGTGTCTGGTTTCTTTCATTTAACGTAATCCTTTTGAAATTTCATCCATGTCGTTGTAGGATTTTTTTTTTTAGAATAAATAGTATAAAGCCCCATGGATTAGTTGGGACTTAGTTAGAATAAAAAAGTATTTGTTGTTTATCTGAAAATTTCTGAATTAGTGGGGCAGGAGTGGAACTTGGAACCTGCATTTTAATAAAAACCCATGGAGAACTTCCGGGAAGATGGCGGTGTGAGCAGGGCGGCAGAAATCTCCTCCCAACACTATATTTATCTATGAGAACACAGCAAATACATCTATTCCTAAAAGAGAGACGGAAATGCACAGGAAAGCGCACAGTGTGCAGCTACACCCGAGAGGACTCGGCACCCCAAGAGGCGGGTAAGGTACGGAGCTGCGACCCGGCGGGACCCGAGCCCTCCCCCACCCTAGCGCACCGGCGGGAGGAGAGGAGTCAGAGCCGGGAGGGAGTGGAAGTGCACACCGCGAAGTAGCCAGCCCCGGTGATCTGCGCGGGGAGCACTGACCCACATTGCGCAGTGCAGCGGAGATTGGAGAGACAGAGGGGCAGGATCTGAGCAGGGAACGCGCCACGGTGCCTGCAGCTGGCTCCGGGAAAGGAGAAAAAAAAAAAGCGCGTGCGTTTTTCAGTGGTCTTAAAGAGAAAGGAGCCCAGCGGAGGAGCGGAATGGCCCCAGCACACTCAGCCCAGCAGGCTGGGAGTCCTGGGGAGTTGCAGACGCCTTAGCTGGCGACTGAAGAAGCATAGCCATATTTACACTTCTCACTGAGATCAACAGCCTCCTATTCGTTCCCACCCCTGCCAGAGCGATAAAGGGCCCTGCGGAGCGGCACAGTCACAGCTGTGGAATAGTGGGGCAATAGTGCCACCTACAGCATTCCCACAGAATCTACATCCGGTGGGTGTTTTTGTTTTTTTGTTTTTGTTTTGTTTTTTCTTTTCTTTTCTTTTTTTTTCTTTTTTTCTTTCTTTCGTTTTTTTTCTTTTTTTCTTTTTTTCTCTTTTTTTTTCTCTTTTTTTTCTTCTCTTTTTAAAGTCTTAAAGAGCCCAGCTGACATACGTGGCAACTATCAGTGACCAAATTATACAGCCATGAAAAGACAGAGGAATATGGTTCAGACCAAAATCAACCAGACAACCCCAGAGAGGGAGTCTGAAGGGATGAAAATGCACAGTCTTCCTGAAAAAGAATTCAGAATAAAAGTCATAACCATGCTAATGGACCTACAGAGAAATGTGCAAGAGCTGAGGGAGGAAGTGAGGGAACTGAGGAAAGAGTGCAGAAATCAGACAAGCGATTGACGGGCTTAATAGCAGAATGGATGAGATGCAAGAGACTGTTAATGGAATAGAAATCAGAGAACAGGAGTACAGAGCAGCTGAGGCAGAGAGAGATAAAAGGATTTCTAGGAATGAAAGAATGTTAAGAGAACTGTGTGACCAATGCAAAAGGAACAATATTCGCATTATAGGAGTACCAGAGGAAGAAGAGAGAGAAAAAGGGATAGAAAGTGTCTTTGAAGAAATAATTGCTGAAAACTTTCCCTCGCTGGGGAAGGAAATAGTCTCGCAGTCCACCGAAGCTCATAGATCTCCCAACACAAGGGACCCAAGGAAGACAACACCAAGACACATAATAATTAAGATGGCAAAGATCAAAGATAAAGACAGGGTATTAAAGGCAGCTAGAGAGAGAAAAAAGATCACCTACAAAGGAAAACCCATCAGACTATCATCAGACTTCTCAACAGAAACCTTACAGGCCAGAAGAGAATGGCATGATATATTTAACGTTATGAAACAGAAGGGCCTCGAACCAAGAATATTGTATCCAGCACGATTATCATTTAAATATGATGGAGGGATTAAACAATTTCCAGACAAATGAAAGTTGAGAGAGTTTGCCTCTCATAAACCACCACTACGGGATATCTTAAATGGACTGCTCTAGATGGAAGCACACCTAAGGCTAAATAGCTGTCACCAGAGAAAAAAAAATCATAGCAAACAAAGCAGACCATCCAAATACTAACTAAAGGCAAAGAATAAAACACCTAGTATAGAAAGAATGGAGGAGGAGGAATAAGAAGGGAGAGAAATAAAAGAAACATCAGACTGTGTTTACAATAACTTAACAAGAAAGTTAAGTTAGATTGTTAGATACTAAAGAAGCAACCCTTGAACCGTTGGTAACCACGAATCTAAAGCCAGCAATGGCAATAAGTACATATCTATCAATAATCACCCTAAATGTAAATGGACTGAATGCACCAATCAAAAGACATAGAGTAACAGAATCGATAAAAAAGCAAGACCCATCTATATGCTGCCTAGAAGAAGCTCACCTCAAATCCAAAGATATACACAGACTAAAAGTGAAGGGATGGAAAAAGATATTTCATGCAAACAACAAAGAGAAAAAAGCAGGTGTTGCAGTACTTGTATCAGACAAAATAGACTTCAAAACGAAGAAAGTAGCAAAGATAAAGAAGGACATTACATAATGATAAAGGGGTCAGTCCAACAAGAAGATATAACCATTATAAATATATATGCACCCAACACAGGAGCGCCAGCATATGTGAGACAAATACTAACAGAATTAAAGGAGGAAATAGACAGCAATGCATTCATCTTAGGAGACTTCAACACACCACTCACTCCAGAGGACAGATCAACCAGACAGAAAATAAGTAAAGACACAGAGGCACTGAACAACACACTAGAACAGATGGACCTAACAGACATCTACAGAACTCTACACCCAAAAGCAACAGGATACACATTCTTCTCAAGTGCACATGGAACATTTTCCAGAATAGACCACATACTAGGCCACAAAAAGAACCTCAGTAATTTCAAAAATATTGAAATCCTACCAACCACCTTCTCAGATCAGCAAGGTATAAAACTAGAAATTAATTTTAGAAAGAAATCAAAAAGGCTCACAAATACATGGAGACTTAACAACACTCTCCTAATTAATCAATGGGTTAACGACCAAATCAAAAAAGAAATCAAAGAATATATGGAGACTAATGACAACAACAACACAAAGCCACAACTTCTGTGGGACGCAGCAAAGGCAGGTCTAAGAGGAAAGTATATTGCAATCCAGGCCTATTTAAAGAAGGAAGAACATTCCCAAATGAATAGTCTAAAGACACAATTACTGAAATTGGATAAAGAAGAACAAATGAGGCCCAAAGTCACCAGAAGGAGGGACATAATAAAGATTAGAGAAGAAATAAATAAAATTCAGAAGCATAAAACAATAGAAAAAATCAATAAAACCAAGAGCTGGTTCTTTGAAAAAATAAACAAAATAGATAAACCCCTATCCAGACTCATTAAGAAAAAAAGAGAACCTACACACATAAACACAATCAGAAATGAGAAAGGAAAAATCACGACGGACCCCACAGAAATACAAAGAATCATAAGAGAATATTATGAGAATCTATATGATAACAAGCTGGAAAACATAGAAGAAATGGACGACTTCTTAGAAAAATACAACCTTCCAAGCAAGAAACAGAAAAAGACTGACCAAGCAAGAAACAGAAAAACTAAACAGACCAATCACCAGAGACGAAATTGAATTGGTAATCAAAAAACCAACCAAGAACAAAACCCCTGGGCCTGATGGATTCACCTCTGAATTCTACCAGACATATAGAGAAGAAATTACACCGATTTTCCTTAAAGTTTTCCAAAAAATAAAAGAGGAGGGAATACTTCCAAACTCATTCTATTAAGCCAGCATCACTCTAATACCAAAACCGCGCAAAGACCTCACGAAAAAAGAAAATTACAGACCAATATCCCTGATGAACGTAGATGCAAAAATACTCAACAAAATATTAGCAAACCAAATTCAAAAATACATCAAGAGGATTGATCATACACCATGATCAAGTGGGATTCATCACAGGGATGCAAGGATGGTACAACATTCGAAAATCCATCAACATCATCCACCACATCAACAAAAAGAAGAACAAAAACCACATGATCATCTCCATAGATGCTGAAAAAGCATTTGACAAAATTCAGCATCCATTCCTGATTAAAACTCTCAACAAAATGGGTATAGAGGGCAAGTACCTCAACATCATAAAGGCTATATATGACAAACCCACAGCTAACATCATACTTAACGGCGAGACGCTGAAAGCTTTTCATCTAAGATCGGGAACAAGACAGGGATGCCCACTCTCTCCACTGTTATTCAACATAGTACTGGAGGTCCTAGCCACAGCAATCAGACAAAACAAAGACATGCAAGGCATCCAGATTGGTAAAGAAGAAGTCAAATTGTCACTATTTGCAGATGACATGATACTGTACATAAAAAAGCCTAAAGATTCCATTCCAAAACTACTAGAACTAATATCTGAATTCAGCAAAGTTGCAGGATACAAAATTAACACACAGAAATCTGTTGCTTTCCTATACACTAATGATGAACTAACAGAAAGAGAAATCAGAAAAACAATTCCATTCACAATTGCATCAAAAAGAATAAAATACCTAGGAATAAACCTAACGAAGGAAGTGAAAGACCTGTACTCTGAAAACTACAAGACACTCCTAAGAGAAATTAAAGAGGACACTAACAAATGGAAATGCATCCCATGCTCTTGGCTAGGAAGAATAAATATTGTCAAAATGGCTATACTACCTAAAGCAATCTACAGATTCAATGCAATCCCTATCAAACTACCAACAGCTTTCTTCAATGAACTGGAACAAATAATTCTAAAATTCATATGGAACCACAAAAGACCCCGAATAGCCAAAGCAATCCTGAGAAGGAGGAATAAAACAGGGGAATTACACTCCCTGACTTCAAGCTCTACTACAAAGCCACAGTAATCAAGACAATTTGGTATTGGCACAAAAACAGACCCACAGACCAGTGGAACAGAATAGAAAATCCAAACATTAACCCAAACATATACAGTCAATTAATATTTGATAACGGAGCCTTGGATATACAATGGGGAGATGATAGCCTCTTCAGCAGCTGGTGTTGGAAAAACTGGACAGCTACATGTAAGAGAATGAAACTGGACTACTGTCTAGCCCCATACACAAAGGTAAACTCATGGTGGATCAAAGACCTGAATGTAAGTCATGAAACCATAAATCTCTTAGAAAAAAACAGAGGCAAAAATCTCCTGGACATAAACATGAGCAACTTCTTCATGAACATATCTCCCCGGGCAAGGGAAACAAAAGCAAAAAGGAACAAGTGGGACTATATCAAGCTGAAAAGCTTCTGTACAGCAAAGGACACCATCAGTAGAACAAAAAGACATCCTACAGTATGGGAGAATATATTCATAAAAAACGTATCTGATAAAGGGTTGACATCCAAAATATATAAAGAACTCATGCACCTTAACAAACAGAAAGCAAATAATCCAATTAAGAAATGGGCAGAGGACATGAATAGACACTTCTCCAAAGAAGAAATTCAGATGGCCAACAGGCACATGAAAAGATGCTCCACATCGCTAATCATCAGAGAAATGCAGATTAAAAGCACAATGAGATATCACCTCACACCAGTGAGGATGGCCAACATCCAAAACACAAACAGCAACAAATGTTGGCGAGGATGTGGAGAAAAGGGAACCCTCCTACACTGCTGGTGGGACTGCAAATTAGTTCAACCATTGTGGAAAGCAGTATGGAGGTTCCTCAAAAAACTCAAAATAGAATACCATTTGACCCAGGAATTCCACTCCTAGGAATTTACCCTAAGAATGCAGCAGCCCAATTTGAAAAGGACAGATGCACCCCTATGTTTATTGCAGCACTATTTACAATAGCCAAGAAATGGAAGCAACCTAAGTGTCCATCAGTAGATGAATGGATAAAGAAGAGGTGGTACATATACACAATGGAATATTATTCAGCCATAAGAAGAAAACAAATCCTACCATTTGCAACAACATGGATGGAGCTAGAGGGTATTATGCTCAGTGAAATAAGCCAAGCCGAAAAAAGACAAGTATCAAATGATTTCACTCATATGTGGAGTATAAGAACAAAGAAAAAATACTGAAGGAACAAAACAGCAGCAGACTCACAGAACCCAAGAACGGACTAATAGTTACCAAAGGGAAAGGGACTGGGGAAAATGGGCGGGAAGGGAGGGATAAGAGGGAAAAAGGGGCATTACGATTAGCAGATGTAATGTTGGGGGGGCACGGGGAGGGCAGTACAACTCAGAGAAGACAAGTAGTGATTCTATAGCATCTCACTACGCTGATGTACAGTGACTGTAATGGGGTTGGTGGGGGTGTCCTGATGAAGGGGTAGTTTAATAACCATAATATTGCACATGTAATTGTAGACTAATGATAGTAAAATAAATTATATTAAAAAAAAAACATGGTACTTCCCACCCAGGTGTTTCTCAGATCATACTTCCAAACAGCAAGGATCTGAAGCAGTAGAGTTGTGAATCTCCTTGAGAATGTGCTTGACTGAAATGAATCTTGTACTTGAGATTTACAGAAGCTCAGTACTTTCACACAATTTCATGTGTTTGAGGATTGACCAAAGCTAATAAACTCCGCAGACCTCACATTCCTAACTGGTGTCATTTCATGTGCTTTATTGAAAAGCTCAAGTCTTCCACAAAAATGAGAAGAAAACACATTCATTTCAGATTCTCTCACTTCTCTAATCATCTTCCCTCTCACTTTTCAGAACAAGGGGCTTTGTCTTTCCACATATGAAGACTTGCAACTCTGTTTCCATTCCTGTTTTGATGTTTATTTATTGAAAAAGTGTGGATTGATCATTTGCATAACAAAAGCCATTCATACTTATAAAAAACTAAAATTGCAGAGAAAATGAAAAGGAGTAATGTGTAGTTCTACTATTCAAAGCGGTAGTGAGATAATCATTTTATATAATTGTCTTCATTTTTTTCATAGCTGTGGTAATAATGTAATGATGCCTGAGTCCTACTCTAAGTATTCCTATTTACTTAGTATGGAGTCTTTTCTGGACTCAAGCATTTTTCAAAGGCTCCTTAGGTAATTGTTACATGCAGCAGAGTTTGAGAGCTAATGCTCCAGGCATCTGCTATTAACTTGTTCTCTGTACTCTTTCTATATTCGTGGTAGGTTTGGGCCCTTCAGAATGGGTGTAGAACCTATTGGGAATCAATTACAGTCATAACTGTGCATCAACATGAAAGGGATGTCTTCTGATTACTAGTTCATGCTGGAGTGTATCTACAACTGGCCATTCATGATAAAGAATAGGGAAGCCCTGCTTGAAGAAATATGATGAGGTTGGAATGGGAGAAAATTATACCCAGGAATTACTTGATTTCACCACAAACCTCTGGAGTTGCATGAATTCTTGGGATTAGTGAGAGCTAATCAGGGCTAAGGAAGAAAGAGAAGCAATGATGGCCAGACCTCTACGAGGCCCCAGGGCAGACCCACGTTCCTGGAAGTGATACAGGCATGCCTTGGTGACTTGAAATCCTGTCTGCAACAAGCAGATATGTGATGGATAGGGATATCTCATGAGGGGAACTCCACTGTTCCCCCTATCCCAAGCTTTCCAGGCTGGCATGGAGTCTCCAGTTTGATTTTTATGTGGTGAGGTTTATCACTGGAAGTGCAGGTACCTACTCTCCAGTTTCACAAGTCCAGGTTGCAAAGGGTTTTTAGTTCAGTGGAACCATTAGGCCGGCACTGTATTTTGAAAAAGGACTGAAAACCTTGAGACTTATTTTATGAGAGATCTGAAGGAATGTCTTATGATTGGTTGTACCCATAAAGAACTTCATAACCACATGACTTGTCTCCAATCTTAGAATCACAAACCTTGGACAGAAGCACTGAAATAGTCAGGGGCTTTCTCAGTGCTTCTCCTTCTTAGGGGGCCATACATCAGAAACAGACGAGTTACCTGTCATACTGACAGTGGAAAAAATGTGTGAGGGGACTCAGGATGGAGATTCTTGTGTGCACATCACATTACACTAGCAGATATCTTGTAATATAATTTACGACAAAATTTGGAAGTGGACCAGATGCTAGATATTGTTATTTATTAATAAAGAAGCACATATATTACCACAAACATTATTTTAGTATTTTCACAACTGTATTTCAATATTATTAGTATTCTTTATAATCCCATGTATTTTATGTATTTGCAAACATAAACAGGGTTTCATTTTGTATTATTTTGATTCATGATGCATGTCACTTCTGTTTTTTAGTTTAGAGGTAATTTAGGATTCAGGAGGAGAAAACTAGCAGAGGGAAACAGGGAAATTTTATGATTCTTTTATTCTACATTTTATTTCCTTTGTTCCCAGGGTTTTTTTTTAAATCTGCTAGTATGATTTACATATGCTAATTTGCTTTCTATAAGAGCTACAGTTGAATTACCTTTCCGAGTGAATAATTATTTCCTTACTGATGGGAGGCTAGGAGGACTCCTGCTGGTTCAATTGTGGAATCAATGATAAGGTACATTAATGAGTCTCAAAATTGCTCCCCCAAGACCGTTTTCCTTTCTTTGCTCAATCCCATTGATGTGGCTTCTCCTTTTTACAGTACTGGGAATCGTAATTCAGGTACTATATTCATTACCTTATTCTCTATGTCTCCAAATCACAGATGGAGATGTGACTTTTAAGAACATCTCATATTCAAAGCTCCAAAATCAATAATAGGATAAGCCCAGAAATGGTTCCTGTATCACCCCGCCTTCACTGATATTTTAGGAATAGATGTCAAGAACAGAGATGGAAATGATCTATTCCAGGTGTTCTGCTAATACATCCTCACGGCTACTTTTTATTGGGGATGTGCCGCAGCAATGCTTCTGGTCTCTTCTCTCAGGACACAAGCTGGACTGGCACCTCAGAGCCTTGTTTTACCAGACGTAACAGTGAAGGAAGCTTACGTTGGTACTTGAGAGGGTTCATGTTCAAAACAAATAATGAAATGTGTTTGTTCATGTGCGTTTAAACATCTCCCTGTATGACGAAGCAATTTGTATTTTCATCGTATGTATTTGTGAGTCCTACGTGATTCCTTCCCATTTGCCCTGTTTTGATATGAAGTCAGCCCTTTCCATATTCAGCACCTTTGATGAAATGCATACAGAAAAAAGAAAGGGTGCAGGGGCAGATTAGTATGTAGTGCTATGTAGTTAAATGGTTCTTTACCTCACTATTTCCTTCATCTTTAGTTGGGTCTAGAACCTGAGAAGGAGCTGCAACGACAGCCTCTCTGCTGGTGCCATTATCGGTGACAAGAGAATGAGGGGTGATAGTGTGAGAGCATGGCCGAGGTGGAGAATGCTTTCCTGCTTTTTTTGGGCCGGCGAGGAATTATACGTCTCCTGTGTATATTTTGCACCCTCCTTTATAGATATTATATGATATTTATTTTCAGATATTACATGACGTATTAGGGTTATATATGTTTTAATTTTTTTTAGGTATGATATTTTTTGTTCTTTTTTTATAATTTATTTTGATGTCATTAATCTAAAATTACATGGGCAATATTATGGTTATTAAACTACCCCCTTCATCAGGTCCCCCCCAACAACCCCATTACAGTCACTGTCCATCAGTGTAGTGAGATGCTATAGTATCACTACTTGTCTTCTCTGAGTTGTACAGCCCTCCCCGCGCCCCCCCAACATTATGTCTGCTAATCGTAATTCCCCTTTTTCCCTCTTATGCCTCCCTTCCAACCCATCTTCCTCAGTTCCTTTCCCTGTGGTAACTATTAGTCCGTTCTTGGGTTATGTAACTTTGCTGCTGTTTGTTCCTTCCGTTTTTTTCTTTGTTCTTTTTTTTTTAATATAATTTATTTTATTATCATTAATTTACAATTACATGTGCAATATTACGATTATTAAACTACCCCTTCATCAGGTCCCCCCCACCAACCCCATTACAGGCACTGTCCATCAGCGTAGTGAGATGCTATAGAATCACTACTTGTCTTCTCTGAGTTGTACTGCCCTCCCCGTGCCCCCCCAACATTACATCTGCTAATCGTAATGCCCCTTTTTCCCTCTTATCCCTCCCTTCCCGCCCATTTTCCCCAGTCCCTTTCCCTTTGGTAACTATTAGTCCGTTCTTGGGTTCTGTGAGTCTCCTGCTGTTTTGTTCCTTCAGTTTTCTTTGTTCTTATGCTCCACATATGAGTGAAATCATTTGATACTTGTCTTTTTCGGCTTGGCTCATTTCACTGAGCATAATACTCTCTAGCTCCAGCCATGTTGTTGCAAATGGTAGGATTTGTTTTCTTCTTGTGGCTGAATAATATTCCATTGTGTATATATACCACATCTTCTTTATCCATTCATCTACTGATGGACACTTAGGTTGCTTCCATTTCTTGGCTATTGTAAATAGTGCGGCGATAAACATAGGGGTGCATGTGTCTTTTTCAAACTGGGCTGCTGCATTCTTAGGGTAAATTCCTAGGAGTGGAATTCCTGGGTCAAATGGTATTTCTATTTTGAGTTTTTTGAGGAACCTCCATACTGCTTCCCACAATGGTTGAACTAATATGCATTCCCACCAGCAGTGTAGGAGGGTTCCCTTTTCTCCACATCCTCACCAACATTGGTTGTTGTTTGTGTTTTGGATGTTGGCCATCCTCACTGGTATGAGGTGATATCGCACTGTGGTTTTATTCTGCATTTCTCTGATGATTAGCGATGTGGAGCATCTTTTCATCTGCCCGTTGGCCATCTGAATTTCTTCTTTCGTGAAGTGTCTATTCGTGTCCTCTGCCCATTTCTTAATTGGTTTATTTGCTTTCTGTTTGTTAAGGTGCATGAGTTCTTTATATATTTTGGATGTCAACCCCTTATCGGATACGTCATTTATGAATATATTCTCCCATACTGTAGGATGTCTTTTTGTTCTACTGATGGTGTCCTTTGCTGTTAAGAAGCTGTACAGCTTGATATGGTCCCACTTGTTCATTTTTGCTTTTGTTTCCTTTGCCTGGTGAGATATGTTCATGAAGAACTCACTCATGCTTATGTCCAAGAGATTTTTGTCTATGTTTTTTCTAAGATTTTTATGGTTTCATGACTTACATTCAGGTCTTTGATCCACCTTGAGTTTACCTTTGTGTATGGGGCTAGACAGTAGTCCAGTTTCATTCTCTTACATGCAGCTGTCCAGTTTTTCCAACACCAGCTGCTGAAGAGGCTGTCATCTCCCCATTGTATATCCAAGGCTCCTTTATCATATATTAATTGACTATATATGTTTGGCTTATTGTTTGGATTTTTTATTCTGTTCCTCTGGTCTGTGGGTCTGTTTTTCTGCCAATACCAAATTGTCTTGATTACTGTGGCTTTGTAATAGAGCTTGAAGTCAGGGAGTGTAATTCCCCCTGTTTTATTCCTCCTTCTCAGGATTGCTTTGGCTATTTGGGGTCTTTTGTGGTTCCATATGAATTTTAGAATTATTTGTTCCAGTTCATTGAAGAAAGCTGTTGGTAGTTTGATAGGGATTGCATTGAATCTGTAGATTGTTTTAGGTAGTGTAGCCATTTTGACAATATTTATTTTTCCTAGCCAAGAACATGGGATGCATTTCCATTTGTTAGTGTCTTCTTTAATTTCTCTTAGGAGTGTCTTGTAGTTTTCAGAGTACAGGTCTTTCACTTCCTTCATTAGGTTTATTCCTAGGTATTTTATTCTTTTTGATGCAATTGTGAATGGAATTGTTTTTCTGATTTCTCTTTCTGTTAGTTCATCATTAGTGTATAGGAAAGCAACAGATTTCTGTGTGTTAATTTTGTATCCTGCACTTTGCTGAATTCAGGTATTAGTTCTAGTAGTTTTGGAGTGGAGTCTTTAGGGTTTTTTATGTACAATATCATATCATCTGCAAATAGTTACAATTTGACTTCTTCTTTACCAATCTGGATGCCTTGTATGTCTTTGTTTTATCTGATTGCCATGGCTAGGACCTCCAGTACTATGTTGAATAACAGTGGAGAGAGTGGGCATCCCTGTCTTGTTCCTGATATTAGATGAAAAGCTTTCAGCTTCTCGCCGTTAAGTATGATGTTAGCTGTGGGTTTGTCATATATGGCCTTTATGATATTGAGGTACTTGCCCTCTATACTCATTTTGTTGAGAGTTTTAATCATGAATGAATGCTGAATTTTATCAAATGCTTTTTCAGCATCTTCTTTTTGTTGATGTGGTGGATGATGTTGATGGATTTCGAATGTTGTACCATCCTTGCATCCCTGGGATGAATCCCACTTGATCATAGTGTATGATCCTCTTGATGTATTTTTGAATTCGGTTTGCTAATATTTTGTTCAGTATTTTTGCATCCACGTTCATCAGGGATATTGGTCTGTAGTTTTCTTTTTTGGTGAGGTGTTTGCCAGGTTTTGGTATTAGAGTGATGCTGGCTTCGTAGAATGAGTTTGGAAGTACTCCCTCCTCTTCTATTTTTTGGAAAACTTTAAGGAGAATCGGTGTTATTTCTTCTCTATATGTCTGGTAGAATTCAGAGGTGAATCCGTCTGGTCCGGGGGTTTTGTTCTTGGGTAGTTTTTTGATTACCGCTTCAATTTCATTGCTGGTGATTGGTCTGTTTAGTTTTTCTGTTTCTTGTTTGGTCAATCTTGGAAGGTTGTATTTTTCTTAGAAGTTGTCCATTTCTTCTAGGTTTTCCCGCTTGCTACCATATAGAGTCTCATAGTATTCTCTTATAATTCTTTGTATTTCTGTGGGATCCGTCGTGATTTTTCCTTTCTCATTTCTGATTCTGTTTATGTGTGTAGATTCTCTTTTTCTCTTAATGAGTCTGGCTAGGCGTTTATCTATTTTGTTTATTTTTTCAAAGAACCAGCTCTTGGTTTCATTGATTTTTTCTATTGTTTTGTTCTTCTCAATTTTATTTATTTCTTCTCTGATCTTTATTATGTCCCTCCTTCTGGTGACTTTGGGTCTCATTTGTTGTTCTTTTTCCAATTTCAGTAATTGTGTCTTTAGACTATTCATTTGGGAGTGTTCTTCTTTCTTTAGATAGGCCTGGATTACAATATACTTTACTCTTAGAACTGCCTTTACTGCGTCCTGCCGAAGCTGTGGCTTTGTGTTGTTGTTGTCATTTGTCTCCATATGTTCTTTGATTTCTGTTTTGATTTGGTCATTGACCCATTGATTAATTAGGAGAATGTTGTTAAGTCTCCATGTATTTGTGAGCCTTTTTGTTTTCTTTCTAAAGTTTAATTCTAGTTTAATACCTTTATGATCTGAGAAGTTGGTTGGTAGAATTTCAGTATTTTCGATTTTACTGAGGTTCTTTTTGTCGTCTAGTATGTGGTCTATTCTGGACAATGTTCCATGTGCACTTGATAAGAATGTGTACCCTGTTGCTTTTGGGTGTAGAGTTCTGTAGATGTCTGTTAGGTCCATCTGTTCTAGTGTGTTGTTCAGTGCCTCTGTGTCTTTACTTATTTTCTATCTGGTTGATCTGTCCTTTGAAGTGAGTGGTGTGTTGAAGTCACCTAAAATGTATGCATTGCTGTCTATTTCCTCCTTTAATTCTGTTAGTATTTGTGTCACAAATGCCAGCGCTCCTGTGTTGGGTGCATATATATTTAAAATGGTTATATCCTGTTGTTGGACTGACCCCTTTATCATTACGTAATGTCCTAATCGCTTGCTACTTTCTTCGTTTTGAAGTCTATTTTGTCTGATACAAGTACTGCAACACCTGCTTTTTTCTCCTTGTTGTTTGCATGATATATTTTTCCATCCGTTCACTCTTAGTCTGGGTATATCTTTGGATTTGAGGTGAGTTTCTTGTAGGCAGCATATAGATGGTTCTTGCTTTTTTATCCATTCTGTTACTCTGTGTCTTTTGATTGGTGCATTCATTCCATTTACGTTTAGGGTGATTATCGAAAATATGTACTTATTGCCATTGCTGGCTTTAGATTCGTGGTTACCAAAGGTTGAAGGATTGCTTCTTTTCTATCTAACAATTAACTTAACTTTCTTGTTAAGTTATTGTAAACACAGTCTGATGTTTCTTTATTTCTCTCCCTTCTTATTCTTCCTCCTCCATTCTTTATATACTAGGTGTTTTATTCTTTGCCTTTAGTTAGTGTTTGGATGGTCTGCGTTCTTTGCTATGATTTTATTTTTTCTGGTGACAGGTTTGTAGCCTTCGGAGTGTTTCCCTCTAGAGCAGTTCTTTTAAGATGTCCTGTAGAGGTGGTTTATGGGAGGGAAATTCTTTCAGCTTTCGCTTGTCTGGAAATTGTTTAATCCCTCCGTCATATTTAAATGATAATCGTGCTGGATACAGTATTGTTGATTCGAGGCCCTTCTTTTTCATTGCGTTAAATATATCATTCCATTCTCTTCTAGCCTGTAAGGTTTCTGTTGAGAAGTCTGATGTTCGTCTGATGGGTTTTCCTTTGAAGTTGATCCTTTTTCTTTCTCTAACTGCCTTTAATACTGTGTCCTTATCTTTGATCTTTGCCATTTTAATTATGTGTCTTGTTGTTGTCTTCCTGGAGTCCTTTGTGTTAGGAGATCTGTGGGCTTCCATGGACTGTGAGACCATTTCCTTCCCTACCATGGGGATGTTTTCAGCAATTGTTTCTTCAAAGACACTTTCTATCCCTTTTTCTCTCTCTTCTTCCTCTGGTACTCCTATAATCCGAATAGTGTTCCGTTTGGATTTGTCACACAGTTCTCTTAATATTCTTTCATTCCTAGAGATCTTTTTATCTCCTCTGCCTCAGCTGCTCTGTGTTCTTCTTCTCTGATTTCTATTGCATTAACAGTCTCTTGCATCTCGTCCAGTCTGCTGCAGAGCCCGTTGATGGCTGTCTCATTTCTGCATTATCTTTCCTGACTTCCCTCACTTCCTCCCTTAGCTATTGCATATTTCTCTGTAGATCCATCAGCATCGTTATGACTTTTATTCTGAATTCTTTTTCAGGAAGATTCTGCATTTCCATCCCTTCAGGTTCCTTCTCAGAGGGTGACTGTGTTTTGGTGATTTTTGTCTGTGTCATGTTCTTCTGTCTTGTCATGTTGATAGGAGTGGTCGCTGGTAGGTGCCACGTATGTCAGCTGGGCTCTGAAAGGTTTAAAAAAAACCCACCAAAAAATCAAGCAAGCCAAAAAAAAGAAGGAATAGAAAGAGAAGAGAGAAAGGAGAAATGAAAGTAAGGGAAGGTGATAAAGGAAAAAAAAAAAGGGCAAGAAATAAAACAAATGAGCAAAAAAAAAAAAGCCCTCCTGGAGTGGATTCTCTAAGAGTGCTGTAGGTGTCGCTGTTGCTCCACTAATGCACAGTCTCGGCCGCGCCGCTTTTTCACTGGGGCGCGAATGAATGGGAGGCTATTGTTTTCTGTATAAAGTTCCAGCGTGTCTGCTTCCTTCTCTCCGTCACCAGCAAAGAAGACTGAAGTTCCCCAGGACTTCCAGCCTATAGGGCTGAGCCCGCCCGGGCGATGGTGTTCCCTCGCTGGGCCCCCTGCCTCTCCGAGACCGCTACAAACGGCGTGCGCTTTTCTCTTGTCCCTGGGCACTGGCTGCACGGTCCCGGCGTGTTCTCGGCTCAAAACCTGCACCTTCTGCCTCTCCAATGTCTGATGCACCGCGCGATGTGTGTCAGTCGTCCCGGCGCAGACCACCGGGGTGGGTTTTTTCGCGGACCTGCTCTTCCACTCCCTCCTGGCTCCGAATCCTCTCCTCCCGCCGGCACGCTGGGCTGGGTGAGTGCTCGGGTGCCGCTGGGTCGCGGCTCTGTCTCTTTCCCGCCTCGCGGGGTGCTGAGTCCTCCCAGATGTGGCTGCATGCTGTGCACTTTCCTGTGTTCTCTGGTCTGTCTTTTAGGAGTAGTTGTTTTTTGCTGCATTTTTGTAGATTTATATAGTTTTGGGAGGAGATATCTGCCGCCCTGCTCACACCGCCATCTTCCTGGAAGTCTCCAGGTTATATTCATATTATACTTACAACTTTACTAGGGCTTTTGTAGGTATGTTTCAAATTATTTTTCTTGCTCATCATTTGATAGACAGACTTCTAATCTGAATGTTCAAGGTTTTTTACAACACAGGGAAGTTTTTCTTTTTTTCAGTTCTTTCTTCATTCCATTATTTTCCCAAGGATGAGACATTATTGTCCCAGAAATCCATTGTATCTATCGTCTGTGTGTCTTATCTTTTCTCTAACACCTTTCTTCTTTTTCTCTTTCCTGCAAGAATATTCCAATGCACTAATTCTGTCTTCAGTAGGGCCCATTCTACTATTCAGCTCTCCGTTAAATTTAGTTTTGTGTGTCAGAAATTACTTTTTTAGTTTCCAAAATTCTCAAGTGTTTATTTTTTACAGCAGCCTTTTTTTCTTGATAAAATATTTTGTCAAATCTCTCAAATTACCAACTATATTCTTTTTCTGTTCCCTGGTATTATCTCTGCTTCTCTGAGGATTAGTTCTGTTTGTTGAGTTTAATTAATTTTTCCATGAGCATATCTTTCTATTAACTCTATTTCTAAGCTTGGGCATATTTCAGGGTTCTTCCTGTAATCTCTTTTTTCTTATTTGAGGTTGAGAGTTGTTCAGCTTTGTTGGGTTTTGGCCATCAGTCTATTCCCTGCTTTAGACCTTCCAGAAGTCCCTGAGGGTTAGTTATTTAATTATGGTGGCACCCCTTCAGGCTTGCAATACACAGGTGTAAGTTTATGGTTGTGTATGATTCGTGCTATTAATAAAGGGCTATTTTGTTTCCCCCTTTTTTTTAATCATTGCTTCTTCTGTATATTTTTGCCTGAAATCTCAGAAGGAGGAGTGGTAAGCATCAGAAGAAATTCTCATTCGAAATGAGGGAAGGAGGATTGTTGGATACTGGGCAATAATGGTATCAAAATAGCATACAATATTATGCTCAGTGACATAAGTCAGGCAGAGAAAGACAAATACCAAATGATTTCCCTTGTTTGTGGAGTATAACAATGAAGCAAAACTGAAGGAAAATAGCAGACTCACAGACTCTGAGAAGGTACTAGTGGTTACCAAAGGGGAGGGGTGGGGGAGGGCAGGAGGGGAGAGACGGAGAAGGGGATTGTGGGATATCATGATTGGTGCACATGGTGTGTGTGGGGTCACGGGAAAGACAGTATAGCTCAGAGAAGACAAATTAGGACTCTGTGACATCTTACTACACTGATAGTGACTGCAATGGGGTATGGGGGGGACTCAATAATAAGGGTGAATGTAATAACCACATTGTTTTTCTTGTGAAACTTTCATAAGAGTGTATATATCAATGATACCTTAATAAAAAAATATACTATGAATTTTAATATACTTACTTTCTATTTTCAAAAAAAAATAGCATGCAAAACCTCTCTTTCCCCAGACAGGTGCATATTGACATCCAGTGTGGACTCCTGTGGATATTTACATTTTTTAAGAATTGGTATTTGGGCCAAAGTACCGTTTAGGGAGACTGAGGCTCTTGGTGTACCTGTGACAGCTGACCCTGTCACTTGAGTTCATATTAAATTGTTAGGAAAAGAGGTACTTTCTGGGTCAGAAAATGCTCTTCCTAAGATAGAGCTTCAATATAAGTGTTTCAGGTACTTGTAGGTGGGGTAATTTTTTTTTTTTGTCAACAGAGCTTGTTTTGCCCTTTTTGTATTATTCAGTCAACTGCAGGCCAGTATTTCAACTTGTAAAAGCCATTTGATACCTGAGTATTAGACACAGTAGTGTGTGAAACATTTGGGATTTAAGTTCTTAGTGCTTCACATGGGCAGGTGCCACTAGAATGGTAGTTTTGAATCTAGTTTCTCTCTCTGTTATTTTGAAAAGGGTGCAAGGAAAAAGAAAATCACTGTGGAATCCAGCTTTGGATTCATGTGGCTTGACCTTAGGTCCTGGAATTCACTGCCCTGGGTGCTCGTCTTCATGGTCTCCATCAGCACATGGCCTTACACAGGGTCTGACTTGTTAATTTCGTGAACTCATATCATAGATGTGAGCCAAACTTGTGGGTTCTGCTTGTGGGGGTTGGCACTGAGGGTGATTTTGTTTTAAACAAATGCTTAAAGAGAAATGGAAACTCTTATTAGGTTGATGTGGAGAAAAAATTCAGTGACGTTATTAAAAATCTAAGAGCAGAAAAGGAAATTTAAAAGCTGTGTCCAAATACTGTACCTCTAGGACTCAGGTTTGCTTCAAAACTCAAAAATGAATGTGATCATCTCCTAAAACAGGTGTTGGTATTATAGTCAGAACAGGAAGGATATGAAATACGTCTTCTATTTTCTCTCTTCTGTTTTCTTTGTCTACGCACCTTTCCCAAGAAAACATTAGTTTCTGCTATGTTCTTTGACTGCCAACAGCAATGTGGTCTGGATTATGCCATATATTGGGATCTAGAGAAATAAGTTTGCTTGGAAATAAATACTGTCACGACTTGGTAGTTACTTGTATTTTGTGGGTTTATGCTGATCCACCAATGCTATTATATGTTTGCTGACCCTTATGAACTAAGAAATCCATAGCAGTGAGAAAAATGGGTTTGGATTAATCCAAATTGAGAGGGCTTGGAGGGCGCTCCACCCAACCCACTGGAAGATGTTCTAGGCAACAGCTGCGAAAGAAAGGAATTGAGACTCCAGACAAATGAACCAACTCTAATTGAGTGAATAAACTCAGAAATGAGGATTGTGAGAATAACAGACTGTATAATTTCTTTCAGATTTTAATTTCAACAAAGTGTCAGGGATTGTTTTAGAACTTCCATTTCTCTCTACTGAATTAAATGGGAGAAAATATATCTCAAGTTTGGGGCATTCTTTATTGTTTCATTTAGCCTGTGTTGTATAAACTCTGGTGAGCCCGTCTGAGCACCATGATTGTACAAAGGGGATGGAAAAGAGAACAGGTGAATTTCTTTCTTTTAGTAACCTGTGACCTTTAAGTTAACTTAATATACTATTGTGACTCATTCTAGAGGCTTTTTGGACAATAGCTGAACTATTTTAGATTCTAGGAGGCTTCTAAGGAAGCGATTGATGTTGGGGGAATATTTCCATGTCAGAGGGAGGCTCCACTACTTTAAAATACTCTTGAGCTCTGACAAGTGTAACCAACTTATCCTGATTTGCCTGGGGCTTTCTTTTTTAGTGTTTTAGTGTCCTAGGAGCCCTTCCCATTCCTGGAGATTGTCAGGGTTCTCCAAAGAAATAGAACCAATAGGATATAGATATAGAAAGAGACTTATCCTAAGAGATTGGCTCACATGGTATGGAGACTGAGAAGTCCTACAGTATGCCTCTGCTAGCTGGAGGCCCAGGAAAGCTAGTGGTATAATTCTAGTCCAAGGTCCTGAGAACCTGGGGAGCCAGTGGTGTAAATCTGCAAGTCTGAAGGCCTGAGAACCAGGAGTGGCCGTGTCTGTGAACAGAAGATGGATGCCCCAGCTCAGGGAAGAGAGCAAATTCACACTTACTCCACCTTTTTGTTCTATGCAGGCTCTCATGGATTGGAAAATGCCCACCCATATTGGTGGGGGCAATCTTTTTTACTCAGTCTGTTCAAATGCTATATGTTTCAGAAATGCCTTCATAGATAACACCCAGAAATAATGTTTTACTAGCTATCTGGTTATCCCTTAGCCCAGTCAAGTTGACACACAAAATTAGCTGTCACGTCCTGTATGGGTGGAGGATAGCCCACCAACATGTAATCTCTGCAATCCCAAGGGGATTAAGCAATCAAAAATGATAATGAAGGTGAAGGGGATAATTCCATTGCCTCTGCCATCCGTACTGGTTCCCTGAGAAGGATAGAGTTGCTAAGCAGCATGGTAAGAGTCCTGGACACTTACTAGGTGTTTTGTTTTTTAACCTGTGGGCGGGGTTACTGCATTTTTAAGGTCTGCACCCATGTAGGGCTGACCCTCTTGTTCCTCTTTCAGAACAAAGCAGAGTCTGCTTCCCAGAGAGAGTCCAGCAATTCTCCAGTAGTTCCCAACCAGAGGTGATTTTGCCCCCCAAGGAAAAATGGTCAATGTCTGGGGATATTTTTGGTTGTCACAACTGTGAGGATGTGTGTGCTTTTGTCATGTAGCGTGTGTGTATGCTAACGTCATCTGACCTCTACTATCACCTCTAGTGGTCAGGGAACACTATTAAACCTCCTATAACATACAGCTTAACATCCCCCCCAACAAAGAATTATCTGAATCAAAATTTCAATAGTGCTAAGATTGTGAGCCACTGCTCTTCATTTCTTATTCCGTAAGATTTTAGAATCTTATTCTAGATTCCATAAGCAGGTGAGAGTATAGGCCATCTTTTTCTCTGTAAGTACAGCAGTCTCTAGGTCTTAGCCAAGCTTTTAAACATTTGGTCTCTAGGTCTTAGCCAAGTTTTTAACCAAATTTAATGAGAGCGCCTTGCATCGTCTGTGTTGTCTAACAGTTTAAAAAGTAATAGTGTGTTTCCTTTTGTCTATTCCTTGTATTCGAGGGACTGGAAATTCTGTAGGGAGGAGTGGTGAATATCGAGTCATGATTTGGACATTCCTTTTTTCTGGTCTATAATACCACAATAATACCATGAAAGCATTGCATCCCCATCTGTTGTCCCTATCCATGTGTCTTCAACCTTTCCCTCTATTCAGACTCTTGTATCTGGGAAGACATGCTCATATTTCCTCCTACAGTATAACATATAAATAATCATTTTAAGAGTCCTTTCTCTTTCTCCCACCCCTGTTCTCTATTTAATAGTGAAGCTTTTTTGAAAGAATTGGGAAACGGCAAATTTAACACAGCCAGTGAGTGTTCCCCTTGATAACTAAGGTAAGCCTATGCTTAGACCGAGACCAGGTATGTGCCCATAATCAAGGCATGGAGTTATTGCTTTCATGCAGTCTACCCTTAGTAAATAATGTTACAGATGAATGTTTTATTTAAAAAATCACCTCTTAAAGCTCCTGCTGAAATTTGGACAGAAGAACATTAAAGAAAGTCAAGAAAATTTGAAAGTTCATGATTCTCCTGGGTGGGGACAGATTACTTCTAACTATGGTAGCCAGATTCTCTGGCTGCCTTGAAGCTAAAAAGATAAGCATATGACACACAACTCACCAACCAGTGCCCCTGTGTCAGGCTTTGGCTTAATAACTAGTGACACAAAGTAATCAGGGACTGTGCATAATCAATTGTGAAGATGGTGCCATCCTGGCTAGCACTCTTGGGTTTCCAGAGGAGCAGTGATATTTCCTATGGCCAGGTCCAAGGTCCGGAAGGGGTGAGGGTGGCACAAGAGAATTTTCTTGTCTAGCAGTAGAGGCAATGTGGCCTTTGTGGGACGAGTTTCATAGATTTTAAATATTGTTCCTTATTATGTAGCCTCTAGTCCTGGTTCTTCAACCTTCCTGGATATGCAGTGAGCTACCCAATATCATTTAATTCATTCATTTCTAATTCAGTTACCCAAAATTTGTTTCTGTTGTTTGTCACCAAGAACTTTGATTGTTATCTCTTGGCAAAGTGACAGCCAAATGTGGAATAGATATGATACAGGCCTTATTCACCTAAAAAAGGCAATTAAAGAATTGTTTAATTACAGACCCATATTTTACTTATTAGAGTCTCTGCTCTAACGCTTCCTCGTCCCTCCTTCCTCCACTGTGGTAGCTGCATCAGTTTAAATAGGGATGGTGCAAGTAGAGTTTCTTTTATGGATCTTAGAATCAAATCCCTTCTCTCCCTTTAAGTTATACCTAAGACTTGGGTACACAGTGATAGATGAATAATAATAAAGGAACAGAAACAGGAAAAAAGACAGGACTGATAAAAAGTGTGGATGTAAACTGTTCAGTATTTCCGTTTACTGTCAGAGCCTGCAAACATATTCTATAATAAGACAGATAGTAAATATTTTTGACTTTGTGGGCCGTAGCTTTTTGTCACAGTGACTCAACTCTGTGATCATAGTGCAAAAGCAGCTATAGGACAACACATAAGCAAATCGGTGAAACTGTTCCAATGAAACCTTATTTACAACAACAGATGGTAGGCTGGGTTTGGCCCACTGGTCATAGTTTGCTAACTCCTGCCCTATGTTAGGCTAGATCCTAGTTTTTTTTCCCGGGTCCACATTTTGGGCCAATTTTCATATATTTATTCATTTGTTCTCTCTATAATCACTTATTGAACATGTATTTGTTTTCATAGTCAAAGATTCCTGTAACTCAGGGAGCTCAGAGCCTAGGGTAAATCAGGTAGGAGTAGAGCACTGTTGGTGCCCAAGCCATATCCATGCAACGTCATCTCTTCAGCTCACACAGGCCCAACTTCCTATTTCCAGAACCTGCATTTATTTTTTACCTCACAAATTTCTCTAGCCATGAGTTGTAGAGACTTGTATTTTTCATTTTCCCAATATAATCCTTCCTTTGGATCTGGGTGGGCTCCGTGACTTCTTGAACCAACAGAATATAGCAGGTGTGAGTCTGTGTAATATCTGGGTCCAGGACTGAAGAGATGGCCAGCTTGCACTTGCTATTCCTTGGGACATTATTCTTAGGATCTAGGCATCATGCTATGAGCAAGCCCAAAGAACTTCATGGAGAGACCCGTGTGGGAAGGACCTAGTGCCGATGGGCAATACTCAGCTGTGAGAGTGAACAAGGAAGTTGATCCTCCAGCGACAGTCAAATCCTTCCAACCAATACTGTGTGGAGCAGGGATAAACTGTCCCCACCAAGCCCACCTGGGAGTATTATCAGTGGGAAAACATGTTCATAATTCCTTTTTCAGTATAAGAGATAAAAAAAATCATTTAAAAAAGTCCTTCCCCTTTCTCCCATATCGCTGTTCTCTATTTAATAGTGAAGCTTTTCTGAAAGAATTGAGAAATGGATAATTTAATAGACACAATGAGTGTTCCATTGATAAGTGAGGTAAGCCCATTGTCTTGCCCATGGGTTTCAGCCCCAGGCAAGTTCACTATAGATTCAATGTGAACAAAGAAATGACAGTAGAACCTTCTTGGGGCGAAGGGTTTATTATCCAGCTTTTTCTCCCAGCGGTAGGTCGAGCACTAGCATCTCTGCCTCTGCCCAGAGCACTGGGCCGAGCTCTCTATATAGCACAATAATAGCTTATTGCCTAAAGGTGTGGAAGCGGTAGCCTAGCAACAGGCCAGTTACATATCAGGTGGTTTAAGTTCAGTGAGGATCCTGGCCATAGGAACCCCAACTTCCCCACACTCCACACCTCCAGGATTCTCACTTTACAATCTACACACTCTCAGTCTTCTGCAATTGTCCCTGTGCAAGAAAGCTGGAGCACTGTAACCAGATTCCACAATAGCAACAGAGGATAACAATTTAGAGATAATAATAAAAATTAAGATACAACAAGATTTTGATACAGGTAAAAAAAATTATAATAATCCTCAAGCCAGAGGAAGTACCCAATCCACAAAGACCTTAGGGGCAATAAGACACATGTATTAATGACACCAACATAGGCAAATATTGTCCATCAGGTAGGATGCATGCAAGAGAGTGGTCCTGTGATAGGACTGTAGCAGGAAGGGGGCCCCTTCAAGGTCTGGTATATCATACTTTTACTCCTTTCCCCGTGGGGGTTACTGAAGGGTCTGTATATAGTGCTACTGGAGGTGCATGCACTGGCCATAATGATAAAACAAAACTCCCTGGTAAGATGCTCCTATCTTCTGGCCGTTCAGGATATACTACTGTGACCTTTGGCGGCCACTCTGCTGTTTTTCCAGGAATACACAGGAGGCCAGCTTCCAGGCCTTGTCCCCAAGGTGCCAGGAGAGCCAGCCATCATTGGTCCATGTGTTGAAAGGTCCAAGGCCATGTCCACTCAATGGAGTCTCCAGGGTTCAGTGCACTTGGTGCTGGCAGCAAGATATTATTCTGGTGGCCTAACCTCAGCTTCAGTGATTCTTCCTTGGTTTGTACTTGCAGTTGTATAGGGGAGGCAGCCGTATGTGTTGACATGTCTACAGGGCTCAGGGCTCCCTTTTGGGGTCTCTTGTTCAAACACTGTAGCACGGGCCATAAGTGAACTGACCATCCCCGCAGACTATTGGTATCTGACTTTAGTCTGGATTTTAACAAGCCATTGTGCCTCTCTATCACGCCTGCTGCAGTAGGATTGTATGGCACATGAAACTTCCATTTGATTCCCAGCTGTCGCACCCATTCTTGCAGTGTATGTCCAGTAAAATGGGTGCCCTGATCACGCTCAATTACCTGTGGTCAGCCATAGGCAGCAAAGGATGCTCCAGGCTTTTTTTTTGCTCATCTGCTGCTCTGCACAATGGGTAGGAAAAGCAACCAGAAGTCCAGTAGCTGTGTCCCCACAAGTCATAGCATACTGATATCCTCCTGACACAGGTAGAGGCCCAATAGAGTCTATCTGCCACCTGATGAGGGGTATAGGCCCCTTAGCTATTGTCCCATGTTGCTATGGAACCCGGTATAAGTCCCTTTTGGAGCGCATGACACACTCCTGTTGGGCTCTGCTAACTTCTTCAAAGGTCAAAGGCAAGCCCCACTGATGGGCTACAGCCCACATTGTCTTTTGCCCCGCATGCAACAAATGCTGATGTAACAATTGGGCTACATCAGAGGCAGGCTTTCCTTCTAACCAACATATCTGGGCCAATTTATCTGCTTCATCATTTCCTGGGGATGCCAGTGGCAAATAACCTGTTACATGGTATACTGTAATTATTTTAGTCTGACTACAGGCCAATAAGTCTTGCCATAAGTCTTGCCCCCAAAGGGGTTGGTGACCAACCAGCCAGTTGGCATGGTATCAGATTGGTAGCCACAGGGTCAAGACCCAATAGACATCCCAACTGTCAGTGCAGACAAGTATAGGGGAGGGCTCCTGTCTGATCACAAGCCACACTGCCCGCAACTCTGCCCATTAACTGCTTTTCTCACCATCTTCCATCCATATTGTCTCAGTCTAAGGATGGGAAGCTACGCCCCTCCATTTTGTTGGCTGCCCACAGCTGGAGTCATCTGTGTACCATGCATCTTTGGATATAGGGGCTCTACCCTCCTGATAAGGACTCTTTGCTACTAATGGTTGTAGTGAAAAGTCTTCCTAATTTCAACAGAATATGTCACTGGTCCCAGTAAGCGTTGGAGTTCTTCACTCAAGGGGCTACTAGAGAGGGCACTACACTGCTGTAGGTGAGCACCACAGTTGGCCAGCATGGGCATTTGTGCCACACCACTCCTTGACTTTTGGGTCCACGCTCGTACCCACCCCAAGATCGGATAGGTGGTTATTACCTTTATCGGGGCCATTCCAGTGATGGGTTCTGTAGCCAGCAAGATGTTATACATGGCAGCCAGTTGTTTTTCTATCAAATTGTATTGTATCTCTACCCCTTTCCAGAGTTGTGACCAGAATTCAACAGGTTGGTGAGTTTGTTCAAGCCTCTGCCAGAGACCCCAGCCATAACTGTCTTCAGTCACATGAATATCAGCTCACAGGGCCTTGATGGGTCTATCACACTCAGGGCCTGCACGGCCTTGACTGCCTGTTTTGCTGTAGTAAAGGCAGATGCGCATGTCTCATCCCAGTCTCACCTGATGCCCTTTTGTACCAACTGGTATAAGGGCTTCAGAATTTGTTCCAAGTGTGGGAAAAACACTCTCCATAGCCTAAAAGACCCAAAAACTCCTGTAATAATTATACAGTTGTAGGAGTAGGAAAGGCCTGGGCTTTATCTATAACAACTTCTGGTATAACTTTAGTCTTACCCGACCAGACAACCCCAAGAATTTGACAGACAAACCAGGTCCCTGAACCTTGGTACTGTTCACAGCCCATCCTTTCTCCTGTAAATGTTGCAGCAGTCTAGGTGCTGCACCTTCTAGATCTAAAAGAGAATCGGTTCTGAGCATGACATCATGAATATAGTGGTATAGCCACACTGTTGGCAGTTTCTCCCATGTAGCCAAGTCCTGGGCTACAAGGCCATGACAGATAGTGGGGCTGTGGAGGTATCCCTGTGAAAGGACCGTGAAAGTCCATTGCTGTCCTTCCCATGTGAAGGCAAACTGTTCCTGACTTTCCTGCTCAATGTCAATGGAAAAGAAGGCATTAGCAAGATCTACCACATAATGGTATGTTCCTAGTTCATAGCTGAGGGTATCCATCAGGCCTGCAATAGAGGGGACAGCAGAATGCATAGGGGGTATGACTTTATTCAATTCTCTGTAATCCACAGTTATATGCCAGGAGCTATCTGGCTTTTTTACTGGCCACACTGGGGAATTGAAAGGACTGTGGGTGGGCTTTATAATACCCACCTTTTCTAGCTCCTGGAGAGTTTCTCCAATCTCTTTATGCCCCCCAGGCAGTTTGTATTGTTTGGTGTTAGTCACCCACCAAGGCACAGGCAAAGCAATGGGCGGGTGCCTAGCATGTCCCCTCAGAACTGCCTTCACTACATGTACTTTCAGTTTGAACTCACCTGCAGTGGTCTGCAACCATAGACCCTGCAGGATATCAATCCCCAAAATATACTCAGAGGTAGGAGATATATACACAGTATACTCATTTGGGGGTATATGCCCTATTCCCAAAGGGATTTGGGCTTTTTTCACTCTGATAGCCTTACTCCCATATCCATCTATGATAGTGGGGGTCCCGGGGAACCGCTCAGGGTTACCATGAATCAGTGAACATTCAGCCCCTGTGTCCATCAGAGCCAGAACACATTTTATGTTCACTGGGGACCAATGGACAGCTATTTCAACATGTGGCCTCTTGTCCCCCCCAACTCCTTCAGGGCAGATACCTCGACCTTCCCCTCAGTCAAACCATGTTCCCCAATCATCTTCCTGTGTGGGCTTAAGTGAGGTTGGCTCGCTTTCCAGCAGGAAGTCTTGTAAACACACAGGCTGGACTTGTGGCTCTGTCTCTGACCTCTGCCTCTTTGGTCTTACTGGCTGGAACTGCTGCTCTGGTTTCACTTGTTGCCATAGCTCTCGTAAGGTCCTATTTGACTTCCCATCTAATTTCCTTCCATCTTCTCCTGCCTGTATTAAATCAACCCACATCTGGGTCCTTGTAACCTTCATAGGGCCCTTTAAATTCTTCTTGTGAGTAGCAGACCTTATTTCTTTCTGTGTTCTCATTGCTTCAGCCTCTCCTAAGTCTGCTACTGTATGTGTCACCTCGCTTTTGGGATGCCTTAAGTGAGGGGAAAGAATGGCCACTAGAGACCCAAAGAGGAATGTGGGAGCTGTTTGAAGCACAATATTTCTCATCCCAGTAGTGAAAATCTCTTCATCTGGGCCATAATTCTCTGGTTAGAAGGTCAGATGGGTTCTTTGGTCTGGGGTTCAAGCTTCTAGTGGTGTAGAACTTTGTCTTTTCTAAGTAAATTTATTTTAATAGCCAGGCATTTAATAGTTGAAGAAATGCTCAATAATGAACTCACACTGGAACCATGAGTTTCTTCAGCTTAGAATAAAATTAACAGCTCAAAAAGAAATAATAAGCCAATCCTCTACAAATTGAATGTACCATGTTTTGTCATATCTGACTCCCTCTGTGACTCAACTCTTAACTGATCTTTGGCTGGGGAATCTATTGGTAATTCAAGCAAGCCTGCATGAAAATGTCTGCTGCCTCCTGCAAGATCTGTACCCAGTGTTTCTTCAGCGGGAAAGCTATCTATCTCTTTTCTAAATTGGGTTCTTCTTGTTCCCTATTTTTCATTTCCCTCTTCCTTTGTTACTTAGACCTCAGACCCTGGGAAAGGCTCATAGTACCACCCCCTGAGATTTAGAAATAGATTACTTTCAAATTGCCATTTCCTTACAACAAAAGCTGATTTTCTCATTTCTCAGGCATAAGCCCTTCCAATGTTCCTAAAACAGAATATGCAATATTCCTTGCAATTTCCTACTTATCACTGATCTTCCTTCTTAAATATTAAAAAAATATATTTATTGCTCTCTTTTTGTGGGAAAAAAAAATGGTCTGGCTTCCTTCTGCTATGTTCTAGTGGAAATGAATACCAGTATGCCTCCCAAAATAAACAGGCCTTGGGCACCCATGAACACAAAAAAGCAATCAACCATGCAGAGGCATTTGAATCTGTACTCAGCAGCCATTTTTATGTCAGTGTAAAAACAAAACAAGGAGTCCCAGAGCATTTATGAGTTACTCTCGGCAGCCTGGGAGTATTTTGTCATTCTGAAACTGGAGAACCTGGTGCAACAGAAAGAAACAAAATGAGGGAAATGAATAATTCTTACAAACTGGTTTACATTAGTATTTTCTATGAGAGGTTCAGTAGCAGCTTTTAGAAGTGTGGGAAGCTCTAAAATGGACGGGTATTATCACAGTTGTCTTAAAATAAGTTTAGGGAGTTGTTTTTTGTTTAAGCCTCTTATTTTCTTGACCTCTTTTCTACCCTTCCTCTAACTTCAGGCTCTGACCACATTCTACATAATGTATATATATATATATATTTTAACCCACTTTTTTCACTTCTAGTTTCTGGCCTTAGAAGTGGGAGAGAAGTTGAGAAGCTGCTCATGCTGCTGCCCACAGCCAGAGAAGTACACCTTCTGAGTACTGTTTTCTGAAAGCTCCTTAGATGCTTCTTTCCCAGGATCTTTGCTCTCTGGCAATTGTCCAAACCACACATTGACTTAGCAGCCCTTTTGCAATAGAGACAAGTGAGCCACTCAAAACTTTTCTAATTTCTTGTGAAAAGACACTCTTACTCATGCCAAATTATTCCTATCTTACCTTTTTCTAATTTATTTGCCTTTTTAGGTCAAGTTGTGTAGATCTAAAAAGGATGTTGCATTTCATACACAAGAGGGGTTAATGTCCGTATTAAAAGCCACCGCCTTTCAAGAAGGGTTAAAAGTACCCAACTGAATACAGTCAAAAAGAAGGGTTAAAAGGAAGGACAAAGTTATGTTAAGTAAAAGTGAACAAAAATAAAACTTACGACAATATTTAATTCAACATACCAGAATTAAAAGGTAAAGAATTAAACTAAGAAGTAGAATCCTCCAAGAAGATAAAAGAGTTATAAATCTTTATGACCCAAGTAACATAGGACCAAAATACACAAAGAAAATACTGCTAGTAATTCTATGACAAAAGGAAAAACTGCATGACAATAGCTGACAAACTGTAACAGAAAATCAGAATTGATATATCAAATACTGAAAATTTAAGTAAGAATATAAGACTTTGCAAACTTAAATATCGAATTAGTAAGAATGATTTAATAGATATGTTGTTATCTGTGTTCCAAATGAGTAGTGCATCTCTATACCAATCACAACCTGTTTTTTTCTAACAGCTCTGAAGAATATATAGCACTAGATCAAACATTAGGTCACACATAAAATTTCGCTGAATTCTTGAGAAATATACTAGATTACAGTCTTTGACCATAATCAAGTAAGATCTAAAAGTATGTGTGTATTTAAGTCACACATACAACTGAAATTAAAGTTTTCTAAGTGAATCTTGCATTAGAGGTTTTAAAAAGCTAAAATAAAAAATGGAAATGTGGTTATGATAGGTCCATATGCTTCTCACAGGATGTAGCCACAGGTACAGACAAAAATACAGAGTTCAGTGTGCAGGATATTTATTAGTGATCAGTCCCGGTTGAAGGGAAGAGTCAGCAGAATTGGACAGAGAAACGTTTCAGTGGTTTCCTGAGCTGGCCCTATAGGGTTGGGCCTTTAAACCCCTGCCTTCATCAGTTACTGGCTGCGGCAGCTCCGTGTATATGAGGAAAACCTAAAGGAACTGAGAGCTGTGGCAGCATGTCCTCCTTGAAAGGGGATCTGAGTAGTGCATCTCTATACCAATCACAACCTGATAAAAAATAGAAACTTAGAATTATCTCTAGTAAAGCTAGGCATGGTAATTGCAAATACCACTATTATTCATATCAAGTTATAATGCAATAAAACAGGAGAAAAAACTGAGAAGTGTACATACATATTAGAAAGTAAGAGACAAAACTATTATTTGCAGGCAGTATGACTGCATATAGGGAATATGAAAGAAAACCAACAAACCCCCCCTAATATTTGCTCTAAAAGATATGCAGAATACAAAATCAACCAGCAAAATTTAGTAGCTTTTCTAAATATCCATACTTTCAATTATCATCTGAAAAAAATAAACATTAAATGGATTAAAATATAAAAGTGCAAAATAAAGCTATAATAAGTGTTTATAAATAAAATGTTTTGCAGTGTAGCACAGAGAAGGCAAATAGTGAATCTGTGGCATCTTACTACACTGATGGACAGTGACTGCATTGGGGTATGGGTGGGGACTTTATAATATGGGTAAATGTAGTAACCACATTGTTTTTTCATGTGAAACCTTCATAAGAGTGTATATCAATAAGACCTTAATTAAAAAAATAGTAAAATAAAATGTTTTGGCAACTTGGTAAAGTGAGCTAATATAATAAAGTGAGACCCCTCTCAACCACAAGCACATTATACTGCTCGATAAACTATGGATAAAGAAACATTAAATACTTAACAGAGCTCCAAACCAAGAAGGGCTCTCACCCTAGGGAAGGGCTCAGGTTAAACAGGCTCTCCACTGGCTTAGATGAAATAGAGCACAATGTAATGGCGTCCATGAGCACAGTTCCTATATGAATTGTATTCCCTGGAGGTGTTCAGCCAAACAGCCTCATTGTGAAGGATGAATCCTGGATAAACCCAGATCTGTGGAAGGGCTGCAGCTTCTAGAAAAGGAGAACTGAAAAAGCTATGCCCACTGGTCCTGGGAAGCCAGAAAAGAGCTTGACTCTATGAGCCTCAAAGTAAAAATCAAACATGCTTTCTTTAAGACATCAAAGTGCCATGTCCAGACCAAGCATAGTGTGGAATAAAAATGTATATTGCACAGTGTGGCATTCTCCACACTGAAATATTAATATGAAAACAGGTCTCAGATTAGTGAAAACTCTTGGAATCCAGCTAAAGCAAATATTTAAACAAACAAACCAATAATAAAACAACAGGTCACTTTTGTAATTCTGTGCTTATAAAATTCCCATTAGAGAAAAAAAATCCCCAATGAAGATTTGTTCATGATAAGAAAATTGTAACCACATGAGGAAGTGATAAACTCTGAGACAGCCAACAGATACTAAGGAGTATTATGACCCTAAGGATATAAGTAATAAAAGAATCTAAACAATTTAAAAAATAAGTATTACTAATTAATATTTAAATAATTATATTTTACTTAAGGAATATACACAGTGGCCGATATCATTGATTGTCTACCAAATAGCTTTTCCAATTTTGTACTCGTAACAGGATTCTACTTTTGTTTAGATCATAAGCAGCTCTATGCTTCAGGGGACACTGGGTTCCCAGCCTTAAGAAGCAAAGCATAACTAACTGGTTTAAGTCACTCAATGATAATTCCATCACCTTCTAATTTAGGAAAAGAAAGTGGCACAACTCTGGTCAACAAGTTATGAGGAAAAAAGCCTCTGTAAGCTTCTGGCAAAGTTTTCTTTGACCATATAAAGGGACGTTTGAGGGGGTATCCTCCTTTCTGCCACTGGACAACCTGCATGAGGATGAGGTGCTTAGAACTGCTGCAGCCATTCTGTGATCATATGCAAGAAAGGCTGAGAACAAAAGCAAGATACTTAAGATTGAGAACAGAAAGATGGAAACACCCTGGGTCCTTGATATTTCTGATCCACTGAATTTGACTATTCTAGAGCTGCCCTAGCTCTGACTTTTCTGTGATGTGGGATAAATTTCTCAGTTGCTTTTGGTCTTTTGTTACTTACAGCCCAGATCAAAGCAACTGATATATTGTACCAGGAAAAAAAAAGGATAGTACAAAAAGAAAGAAAGAAAGAAAGAAAAACAATATGCGTGTTCGAACAGAATCAAATAGTTTTCGAGAAATGAAAAATGTAAGTAGTGAACTTATAAACTCACTGAGCAGGTTAAATAGATTAGACACAGCTGAAGTGACAATTAGTGAAATAGAAGATAGATCTGAGAAATCATGCAAAATGCAGCCTTAAAAAAAAGAAAGAGTAATAGACTGCAATATAGAATGAAAAGGTCTAATTCACATCTAAGTTCTCCAAAGGAAGAGAATAAAGAGAATGATGAGTGAGAAACAATATTTTCTTATTTAATGGAAATTTTCAGTAATTAGTGAAACATCATTTCTTAGATAAGACAAAACAATGAATCTTGAACAAGATAAATAAAAATAATTCTGGACACATAATAGTGAAAGGGAAAAGAGAAGGAGAATACCTTAAAAGTGATCAGAGAATAAAAAATAGGATTATCTATAATGAAAAATACAGTGGCCCTCTCCCCAAGTACTTCTGAGTTCATGAACCACTGGCCTCCTTTCAAAACTCTTATTAGAACCCTGATTTTTTTCAAGCATTGGATGGAGATTTCTTAATTAACATAGAGGGAAGGTTCTCACCAATAAAATCAAAGTCATTTCTAGCCATGATGAGGTAGTTGGTACCTGACTAATAATCCTATGGTTTAAAAAAAACTTGTAATTGACTATTTTTATACAATGTTCAACATCTCTGGACTATCATAGAAAATGGAAGCAAATTAAATGAAACTTATAAACATAGAAACTCTTTATGATGGTGCAAGCATGTGTAGCTCAAATAGAGCATAGCAGTATCAGTGAGGTGAGGAGACAGAGACCAGACAGATGCTAGCTACACATACCACGGTGAGCATTTTGTAATGTACGTAGATGTCAAATCACTGTATTGTATGCTTGAAACTAATATTGTATCAATTACATTTCAATTAAAAAAAAAGAATCCAGGAACCCCAACATGACTGGAATTTGGAAGGCTAATGTAGAAAGGGAACTATGTAGAGAAGATGATGCAGAAATATGCATAGCAGACCCCTTGAATATTGAACTATTAGTAAACTGTTCATGAATGGGGTTAGTCTGCGTAAGGCCAGCAAAGAACCATGACCAGGGAAAGAACAACTAGCAGAGTGCTGTGAGATGAACACCTTCCAGGGTGGGCGCGGGGGTGGGGGCCATTTGAGTATTGTCCACGCTGAGTACATCGAACTAAGTGAACACCCAGAACATAAAAACAGAGGCCTGAAAAAGGCCACAGTTCAGAAATATGGCTAATCTAGCACTAGAATAAAAAAGCCCTTCAGACCTTCCCCAAAAAATCTTATAAAGAAGACTTGGAAAGATTAAGCTAATCCTCAGGTAAATTACTTGTCTTCAGAAACAAAGCGCAGTACTCTATTAAGGAGACAAGAGAATCCAGATACTCAAGAAAATAGCAATTAATATCCAGAAGACAATAAAAAAATTCTAGACATGTGAAAAACCAGGAAAATTTGACACATAAGGAGGAAAAATATCAATCAGTAAAAAATACTGGAGATACAGATACAGAAGTCAGAAATGTGAAAGGAAAAATCGTGATGGACACCACAGAAATAAGAATTATTAGAGAACACTATGAAAATCTATATGCTAACAAACTGGATAACCTAGAAGAAATGGACAACTTTCTAGGAAAATACAACCTTCCAAGACTGACCTAGGAAGAAACAGAAAATCTAAGCAGGTCAATTACCAGCAATGAAATTGAAACGGTAATCAAAAAACTACCCAAGAACAAAACTCCCAGACCAAACAGATTAATTGCTGAATTTTATCAGACATTTAGAGTAAACATAATACACCTCTCCATAAAGTTTTCCAAAAAATAGAAGAGGAGAGAATAACTCCAAACTCATTCTATGAAGCCAGCATCACCCTAATACCAAAAACAGGCAAAGACACCACAAAAAAAGAAAACTGCAGACCAATATCCCTGATGAACATAGATGCAAAAATACTCAATAAAATTTTAGCAAACCGAATTCAAAAATACCTCAGGAGGATCATACACCATGATCAAGTGGGATTCATCTCATGGATGCAAGAATGGTACAACATTAAAAAATCCATCAATATCAAACCACAAGATCATTTCCATAGATGCTGAAAAACCATTCGACAAAATTCAACATCATTCATGATCAAAAATCTCAAGAAAATGGGTATAGAGGGCAAGTACCTCAACATCATAAAGGCCATATATGACAAACCCACAGCCAACATCATACTTAACAACAAGAAGGCTGAAAACTTTTCCTGTAAGATCAGGAACAAGACAAGGATGCCCACTCTCCCCAATGTTATTCAACGTAGTACCGGAGGTCCTAGCCACAGCAATCAGACAAAACAAAGAAATAAAAGGCATCCAAATTGCTAAGGAAGAAGTTAAACTGTCACTGTTTGCAGATGACATGATATTGTACATATAAAATCCGGAAGACTCCACTCCAAAACTACTAGAACTAATATCTGAATTCAGCAAAGTTGCAGGATAGAAAATTAATACACAGAAATCTGTTGCATTCCTATACACTAATGATGAACTAGCAGAAAGGGAAATCAGGAAAACAATTCCGTTCACAATTGCATCAAAAAGAATAAAATACCTAGGAATAAACCTAACCAAGGAAATGAAAGAACTATACCCTGAAAATTACAAGACACTCTTAAGAGAAATTAAAGAGGACACTAATATTTGGAAATTCATCCCATGCTCTTGGCTAGGAAGAATTAATATTGTCAAAATGGCCATCCTGCCTAAAGCAATCTACAGATTCAATGCAATCCCTATTAAAATACCTACAGCATTCTTAAATGAACTAACACAAATCGTTCTAAAATTCATATGGATTGACAAAAGACCCCAAATAGCCAAAGCTATCCTGAGAAGGAAGAATAAAGCAGGGGGAATTACACTCCCTGACTTCAAGCTCTACTACAAAGCTACAGTAATCAAGATATTTTGGTACTGGCACAAGAACAGACCCATAGAGTTGAACAGAATAGAGAGTCCAGATATAAACTCAAGCATATAGGGTCGAATAATATATGATAAAGGAGTCATGGATATACAATGGGGAAATGACAGCCTCTTGAACAGCCAGTGTTAGCAAAACTGGACAGCTACATGTAAGAGAATGAAACTGGATTACTGTCTAACTCCATACACAAAACTAAACTCGAAATGGGTCAAAGACCTGAATGTAAGTCATGAAACCATAAAACTCTTAGAAGAAAACATAGGCAAAACTCTCTTGAATATAAACATGAACAACTTGTTCATGAACATATTTCCATGGGCAAGGTAAACAAAACCAAAAATGAACAAGTGGGACTATATCAAACTAAAAAGCTTCTGTACAGCAAAGGACAACATCAGTAGAACAAAAAGGCATCCTACAGTGTGGGAGAATATATTTATAAGTGACATATCCGATAAGGGGTTGACATCCAAAATACACAAAGAGCTCATGCACCTCAACATACAAAAAGCAAATAATCCATTTAAAAAATGGGCAGAGGGAGTCGACTTCCAGGAAGATAGCGGCATGAGCAGGGTGGTGGAAATCTCCTCCCAAAACCATTTCTATTTATGAAAATACAACAAATACAACTATTCCTAAAAAAGAGACCAGAAGATACAGGACAGCACACAGCCTGCATCTACACCTGAGAGGACTCGGCACCCCGCGAGGCCGATAAGATATGGAGCCGCGACCTGGTGGGACCTGAGCCCTCCCCCACCCCAGCGCACCAGAGGGAGGAGAGGATTCAGAGCTGGGAGGGAGTGGAAGTACAGGCCCACGAAATAACGAGCCCTGGTGATCTGCACCGGGAGCGCTGACACACATTGCATGGTGTATCGGAGATTGGAAAGACAGAGGGTGCAGGATCTGAGCTTGGGATCGCAGCCGGGTCCTCGCAGCCGGCTCCCAGGACAAAAGAAAAGCGCGCGCTGTTTTTTTTAGCGGTCTTAAAGAGACAAGGGCCCAGGATAGACCAAGCACACTCCGCCTAGCAGGCAGGGAATCCTGGGGAATTTTGAACCCCTTTGCTGGCGACTGAGAAAGAGTAGTGGCACTCAGACTTCCAACAGAGATCAACAGCCTCCCATTCATTCCCGCCCGGCCAGAGCTACAAAGGGCCCTGCGGAGCAGCGCAGCCGCAGCTGCGCAATAGTGGAGCAACAGCGCCACCTGCAGCATCCCCACAGAATGTACTCCCGGTGGGCATTCTTTTTTTCTTTCTTTCTTTTCCTTTTTTCTTTTTCTTTCCTCTTTTCTTTCTTTTACTTCCTTTTTTTCTTTTTTCTTTTTTTTTTCTTTCTAAAAGTCTTAAAGAGCCCAGCTGACATATGTGGCACGTACGAGCGAACACTTCTATCGCCATGAAAAGACAGAGGAATATGGTACAAACAAAACTCACCCAGACCCAGACAACACCAGAGAGGGAACCTGAAGAGATGGAAATGCACAACCTTCCTGAAAAAGAATTCAGAACCAAAGTCATAACCATACTGATGGATCTACAGAGAAAAATGCAAGAGCTGAGGGAGGAAGTGAGGAAAGACAATGCAGAATTCAGACAAGTGATCGACGGGCATAGCAGCAGACTGGACGAGATGCAAGAGACTGTTAATGGAATAGAAATCAGAGAACAGGAATACAGAGCAGCTGAGGCAGAGAGAGATAAAAGGATCTCTGGGAATAAAAGAATATTAAGAGAACTGTATGACCAATCCAAACAGAACAATTTTCGCATTATAGGAGGACCAGAGGAAGAAGAGAGAGAAAGGGATAGAAAGTGTCTTTGAAGAAATAATTGCTGAAAACTTCCCCACGCTGGGGAAGGAAATAGTCTCGCAGTCCACGGAAGCCCACAGATTTCCCAACACAAGGGACCCAAGGAAGACAACACCAAGACACATAATAATTAAAATGGCAAAGATCAAAGATAAGGACAGAATATTAAAGACAGCTAGAGAACTATCCAAAACTCGAACAACAACAAATGTTGGTGAGGATGTGGAGAAAAGGGAACCCTCCTACACTGCTGGTGGGACTGCAAATTAGTTCAACCATTGTGGAAAGCAGCATGGAGGTTCCTCAAAAAACTCAAAATAGAAATACCATTTGACCCAGGAATTCCACTCCTAGGAATTTACCCTAAGAATGCAGCAGCCCAATTTGAAAAGGACAGATGCACCCCTATGTTTATCGTAGCACTATTTACAATAGCCAAGAAATGGAAGCAACCTAAGTGTCCATCAGTAGATGAATGGATAAAGAAGGTGTGGTACATATACACAATGGAATATTATTCAGCCATAAGAAGAAAACAAATCCTACCATTTGCAACAACATGGATGGAGCTAGAGGGTATTATGCTCAGTGAAATAAGCCAAGCCGAAAAAGACAAGTATCAAATGATTTCACTCATATGTGGAGTATAAGAACAAAGAAAAAAACTGAAGGAACAAAACAGCAGCAGACTCACAGAACCCAAGAATGGACTAATAGTTACCAAAGGGAAAGGGACTGAGGAGGATGGGTGGGAAGGGAAGGATAAGGGGGAAAAGGGGGCATTACGACTAGCAGATGTAATGTTGGGGGGCACGGGGAGGGCTGTACAACCAAGAGAAGGCAAGTTGTGACTATAGCATCTCACTACGGTGATGGACAGTGACTGCAATGGGGTCGGGAGGGGGGCCCTGATGAAGGGGGTAGTTTAATAACCATAATATTGCACATGTAATTGTAGATTAATGATACCAAAATAAATTATAAAACAAGAAAGGCAGCTAGAGAGAGAAAAAAGATCACCTACAAAGGAAAACCCAACAGACTGTCATCATACGTCTCAACAGAAACCTTACAGGCCAGAAGAGAATGGCGTGATATATTTAATGTAATGAAACAGAAGGGCCTCGAACCAAGAATATTGTATCCAGCACGATTATCATTTAAATATGACGGAGGGATTAAACAATTTCCAGACAAGCGGAAGTTAAGAGAGTTTCCCTCTCATAAACCACCTCTACAGGATATATTAAATGGCCTGCTCTAGATGGAAGTACACCTAAGGCTAAAAAGCTGTCACCAGAGAAAAAAAAATCATAGCAAAGAGAGCAGACCATCCAAAAACTAACTAAAGGCAAAGAATAAAACACCTGGTATATAAAGAATGGAGGAGGAAGAATAAAAAGGGAGAGTAATTAAGACACAGCAGACTGTGTTTACAATACCTTAACAAGAAAGTTAAGTTAGATTGTTAGATAGTAAAGAAGCAACCCTTGAACCTTTGGTAACCATGAATCTAAAGCCAGCAATGGCAATAAGTACATATCTATCGATAATCACCCTAAATGAAAATGGACTGAATGCACCAGTCAAAAGATACAGAGTAATAGAATGGATAAAAAAGCAAGACTCATCTATATGCAGCTTACAAGAAACTCACCTCAAACCCAAAGATATACACAGACTAAAAGTGAAAGAATGGAAAAAGATATTTCATGCAAACTACAAGGAGAAAAAAGCAGGTGTTGCAGTACTTGTATCAGACAAAATAGACTTCAAAAAGAAGAAAGTAGCAAGAGATAAAGAAGGACATTACATAATGATAAAGGGGTCAGTCCAACAAGAGGATATAACCATTCTAAATATATATGCACCCAACACAGGAGCGCCAGCATATGTGAAACAAATACTAACAGAATTAAAGGAGGAAATAGAAAGCAATGCATTCATTTTAGGAGACTTCAACACACCACTCAGTCCAAAAGACAGATCAACAAGATAGAAAATAAGTAAAGACACAGAGGCACTGAACAACACACGAGAACAGATGAACTCTACATCCAAAAGCAACAGGATACACATTCTTCTCAAGTGCACATGGAACATTTTACAGATTAGACCACATACTAGGCCACAAAAAGAACCTCAGTAATTTCAAAAATATTGAAATCCTACCAACCAACTTTTCAGATCACAAAGGTATAAAACTAGAAATTAATTTTAGAAAGAAATAAAAAAGGCTCACAAATGCATGGAGACTTAACAACATGCTCCTAATTAATCAATTGTTTAATGACCAAATCAAAACAGAAATCAAAGAATATATGGAGACTAATGACAACAAAAACACAAAGCCACAACTTCTGTGGGATGCAGCAAAGGCAGCTCTAAGAGGAAAGTATATTGCAATCCAGGCCTATTTAAAGAAGGAAGAATATTCCCAAATGAATAGTCTAAAGACACAATTACTGAAATTGGAAAAAGAAGAACAAATGAGACCAAAAGTCACCAGAAGGAGGGACATAATAAAGATCAGAGAAGAAATAAATAAAATTGAGAAGAATAAAACAATAGAAAAAATCAATGAAACCAAGAGCTGGTTCTTTGAAAAAACAAACAAAATAGATAAACCCCTATCCAGACTCATTAAGAGAAAAAGAGAATCTACACACAAAAACAGAATCAGACATGAGAAAGGAACAGTAATGGACCCCACAGAAATACAAAGAATTACAAGAGAATATTATGAGAATCTATATGCTAACAAGCTGGAAAACCTAGAAGAAATAGACAACTTCTTAGAAAAATACAACCTTCCAAGACTGACCAAACAAGAAACAGAAAAACTAAACAGACCAATCACCATCAACAAAATTGAATCGGTAATCAAAAATCTACCCAAGAACAAAACACCCGGACCAGATGGATTCACCTTTGAATTCAACCAGACATGTAGAGAAGAAATAACAGCCATTCTCCTTAAAGTTTTCCAAAAAAAAAGTAGAGGAGGGAATACTTCCAAACTCATTCTATGAAGCCAGCATCACTCCAATACCAAAACGAGGCAAAGACCTCACCAAAAAATAAAATTACAGACCAATATTCCTGATGAATGTAGATGCAAAAATACTCAACAAAATATTAGCAAACGGAATTCAAAAATACATCAAGAGGATCATACACCATGATCAAGTGGGATTCATCCCAGGGATGCAAGGATGGTACAACATTCGAAAATCCATCAACATCATCCACCACATGAACAAAAAGAAGAACAAAAACCACATGGTCATCTCCATAGATACTGAGAAAGCATTTGACAAAATTCAGCATCCATTCATGATTAAAACTATCAACAGAATGGGTATAGACGGCAAGTACCTCAATATCATAAAGGCTATATATGACAAACCCACAGCTAACATCATACTTAACAGCGAGAAGCTGAATGCTTTTCATCTAAGATTGAGAACAAGACGGGGATGCCCAGTCTCTCCACTGTTATTCAACATAGTACTGGAGGTCCTAGCCACGACAATCAGACAAAACAAAGAAATACAAAGCATCCAGATTGGTAAACAAGAAGTCAAATTGTCACTATTTGCAGATGACATGATACTGTACATAAAAAACCCTAAAGACTCCACTCCAAAACTACTAGAACTAATATCTGAATTCAGCAAAGTTGCAGGATATAAAATTAACACCCAGAAATCTGTTGCTTTCCTATACACGAACGATGAACTAACAGAAAGAGAGCAGGAAAACAATTCCATTCACAATTGCATCAAAAAGAATAAAATATCTAGGAATAAACCTAACGAAGGAAGTGAAAGACCTGTACTCTGAAAACTCCAAGACACTCGTAAGAGAAATTAAAGAGGACACTAACAAATGGAAATGCATCCCATGCTCTTGTCTAGGAAGAATAAATACTGTCTAAATAGCTATACTACCTAAATCAATCTGCAGATTGAATGCAATCCCTATCAAACTACCAACATCTTTCTTCAGTGAACTCGAACAAATAATTCTAAAATTCATATGGAACCACAAAAGACCCCGAATAGCCAAAGCAATCCTGAGAAGGAGGAATAAAACGGGAATTATGCTCCCTGACTTCAAGCTCTACTACAAAGCCACAGTAATCAAGACAATTTGGTATTGGCACAAAAACAGACCCACAGACTAGTGGAACCGAATAGAAAATCCAAACATTAACCCAAACATATACAGTCAATTAATATATGATAAAGGAGCCTTGGATATACAATGGGGAGATGACAGCCTCTTCAGCAGCTGGTGTTGGCAAAACTGGACAGCTACATGTAAGAGAATGAAACTGGACTACTGTGTAACCCCATACACAAAGGTAAACTCAAGGTCAATCAAAGACCTGAGTGTAAGTCATGAAACCATGAAACTCGTAGAAAAAAACATAGGCAAAAATCTCTTGGACATAAACATGAGTGACTTCTTCATAAACATATCTCCCCGGGCAAGGGAAACAAAAGCAAAAATGAACAGGGGGGACTATATCAAGCTGAAAAGCTTCTGTACAGCAAAGGACACCATCAGTAGAACAAAAAGATCCTACAGTATGGGAGAATATATTCATAAATGACATATCCGATAAGACGTTGACATCCAAAATATATAAAGAATTCACGTACCTTAACAAACAAAAAGCAAATAATCCAATTAAGAAGTGGGCAGAGGACATGAATAGACTCTTCTCTAAAGAAGAAATTGAGATGGCCAACAGGCACATGAAAAGATGCTCCACATTGCTAATCATCATAGAAGTGCAAATTAAAACCACAATGAGTTATCACCTCACACCAGTGAGGATGGCCAGCATCCAAAACACAAACAACAACGAATGTTGGCTAGGATATGGCGAAAGGGGAACCCTCCTACACTCCTGGTCAGAATGTAAATTAGTTCAACCATTGTGTAAAGCAGTATGGAGGTTCCTCAGAAATCTAAAAGTAGAAATACCATTTGAACCAGGAATTCCACTCCTAGGGATTTACCCTAAGAATGCAGGAGCCCAGTTTGAAGAAGACATATGCACCTCTATGTTTATCGCAGCACTATTTACAATATCCAAGGAATGGAAGCAAACTAAGTGTCCATCAGTAGATGAATGGTTAAGGAAAATGTGGTACATATACAGAATGGAATATTATTCAGCCATAAGAAGATAGCAGATCCTACCATTTGCAACAACACGGATGGAGCTATAGGGTATTATGCTCAGTGAAATAAGCCAGGCAGAGAAAGACAAGTATCAAATGGTTTCACTCCTCTGTGGAGTATAAGAACAAAGAAAAAACTGAAGGAACAAAACAGCAGCAGACTCACAGAACCCAGGAATGGACTAACAGTTATCCAAGGGAAAGGGACTTGGGAGGATGGTTGGGAAGGGAGGGATAAGGGGAAAAATGGGCATTACGATTGGCACACATAATGTCGGGGTGTGGGGAATGGGGAAGGCAGTATATCACAGAGAGTACAAGTAGTGATTCTATAGCATCTTAGTATGCTGATGGACAGTCACAGTAATGGGGTATGTGGTGGGAACTTGATAAGGTAATCTTGTAACCAAAATGTTGCTAATGTTATTGTATATTAATGATAACAAAATAAATAAAGTAAGTAACATAAATAGAGCCAAAAAAAAGCAGGAGATGACAGAGATGATAGAATGAGCATACAAAGATTCAAAACATATTCAAAGTTTTAAAGGAAAACATAATGAGAGGATAAATAGAGACTATGAGGAAAGAAATTGCTGTGAAAATGAAAATTTTAGAAATGAGAACTATGATTAAAAAACTTACTGGAATGATTAACCAACTTATTAGATACTCTAAATGAAAAGATCAGTGAAATTGAAGGTGTAGCAATAGATACTATCGAAAATAAAGCACAGAGAAAAGAGCCCAAAATAAATTAACAGAAACTCAGTGACCTGAGAGAAAAGGTCAAGCAGTCTTAAGATATCTGTAATTACAGTCCCAAACCTGTAATTTCCAATCACAGTTTCCAATCCCAGGAAAAGGATGCAGGAAAAAATCTTAGACAAAATAATGGGTTGAATAGTGTTTTAAGTTTGGTGACAAGACTAAACCTACATGCAGAAAAGTTTAAGGAACCCCTAGCAAGATAACCATAAAGAAAACCTCATCAAGAGGCATGATATCAAATTTCTGAGGGCCAGTCATAAAATGACAACCCTAAAAAATGAGCAGAGACAATATATTGCCTTTTTACTCTCTTAGTGTTGTGTTTAAATAAGCAGAAGTTCTTAATTTTAGTATGGTCCAATAATTAATATTTTTATTTATAAATTAGAATTTTTGTACACCTCAATCTCATGCAGCTATATGTTCTTTTAGAAATATTATAGTTTTACTTTTGAGATCTAGATCTTTAAGACATTTAGAATTGATTTTTTATATTGTATGATATAATGACTAGGATTTACTTTTTTCCTTATAGATACTGACTCCACACTATTTTTTGAAAAGTTCATCTTTTGCCATATATCATGTGACCATATTTGTGTAGGTCTGTTTCTTGACTTTCTGTTCTGTTCTACTTGTTTCTATTTGTGTGCCACATTCTCTTTTTGATTTATATCATAATAAACCCAGTATCTGATGGAGCAGGTATAGCACGATATCATTTAGAAACTATTGCAGTAGGACTGGGAGAATTGATGGAGAGACAGCATGATAGATGCTATGGTCAGCCACCCAGGTGCCCCCTTCAGGACTGAGGATTATTCTTCCAGATGCTAGAGGTATTGGTATCTGATGAGAGTCAACTGAATCCTATCTAGGAATTGCTCTTTGTCAAAAAGGGCCTCCTGTGCTCAATATAACACCACTCCTCAGGGACAGCTTGCTTCAAATGACAACCAATGCTGAGGTCTAAAGTCTAGTCCCTTTGCCTCAAGGTAGGAGGCAAGGGCCATCCCAGCTTCAGAACTCCTGAGGCCTTTGTAGCAACTCCATCTCAATTCAGTCTTCCCTCTGCCCAGTCCTACTTCCTTTTCTCCACTAGGTTTATCCCAAGTGATTCCCTAGTAAACTTTCTGCATGCAAATCTCCTTCTCATATCAGTTCCCAAGGAATTTAACCTGTCACTTGGGCCAAAATAGAAGAGAGAAAGGTGTTGATGAGTGGAAAAATTCAGACATATATTTAAAGCAGTGATGGTATGATTTCCTGGGGCATTTGATGTGAGATGTGAGAGGAAGAGAATAGATGAAGTTGATTCCAAATATGAAGCTAAGAAATTATGTGAATGGTGGTGCCATCTGCCAAGTGGGAGAATCACCAGGACAGAAGAATATATGGAGTCTATTTAAGAATTAGGTTTAATATGAAGATACCTAGTGGATACTCAAGAGAAATCTCAAAGATGTGGTTAGATAAATAAGTCTGGACATCAGGGAAGAGGTTGGGACAGTCATTGCAGTATTTGGCATGTTGCAGGATTTTTTAGAAAACTCTTTCCACAACAAACACCACATTCACAGGTTAAAGAAAGATGAGCCATATGACCATCTTAATAAGATACAGAGAAAAAATTATTCATTGAAATCCAATACCCATTCATTATTAAAAACTCTTTGCAAATTAAGAGTAAAAGAGGATTTCCTTCCACCTAATAGACAAAAGGTGTATATCAAAATATCACAGCAAATATCAGTCTTAATAGAGAGTATTTAGATGTGTCCTCTTTAAAAATAAGGAATGAGATAAGATGTCAAATTTTTCTCTTGTATTTAGCATTCACAAAAAGTACCTAAGCAATAAGATAAATAACGTAAGAGGAATAAGAACTGAGAGTAAATTAATGAGGTTTGGTTGCATATAACAAATTTTAAAATAGCAGTGAATTTAAACAAGAGTTGATTTTTTTCTCAAGTAGAAGAAATTCAGAGATAGACCACCCAGTGCTGGTATGGCAGTTCTGAGAAGGCATCAATTACCAACATACCCTCTGACTTTGTGTTTTTGCCATCCTGAGTGTTTAAATTTCATTCTCAATATTCCTCATGTTCCAAGAAGCTTTCTAGAATTCCAACAGTAAATGTTTACACTCTGGGTTATAGGAAGAAGGGGGATGGAAAGGTGTACCAATATAGCCAACCTTATTTATAGGAACTGTCTCAGAAATCTCACCTATCAACTTCTAATACAGTCACATGACCACAGAAAGAAGCAAGAGAGTTTTTTAATTTTAAACTATTGCTCTTCTACAGAAAATATGCTTCTGTGTTACCAAGGATGATAGGCAAAATGGATAACGGTGGAGATTTCTGACTGTTACCTCAAACCCAATCTCACCTTCTTTCTTAGCATATGGCTGCTTAACTAAAGGCTTCTTTCTTAGCCTCCCTTATTGCAATTGAAACAAAAATTTGTTTTCCAAATGGAAAAAAATAACACAAGATCCCTACCTCACACCATCCATAAATATAAATACCAGATAGATCAAAGATGCAAATATAATAAAACAAAACTTCCAAAAGCTTTTAGGAAAAATGTTGCAGTCTTCAGATTAGAAGGGATTTCTAAATAAGACACAAAAACAAAAATAGTACAGGAGAAGATTAAAAAATTTGACATTAAACTTTAAAACTACTTAATGATAAAGAAAATTTTAAAGACAAGATAGGTGTGAGGATAAACCCGAATATACAAACTATTCATACACATTGATTAAAAAAATTAAACATTGCAATAAAAATATGAACAAACATTTGCTTGATCAATTCAGAGAAGATAAAATTCTAAATGGCAAGGAACAGACAAAACATTAGCTCAGCCTTCCTGTTCATCAGGGAAATGTCAATTAAAACAACAAGGTATTTTTCCTCATAATGATGAAGACTGTAAAGATTATAAATATCTGATGCTATTACAGAACAAGGAAACAGGCTATCTCCAAAAGGGGAAATTGTTGAATAAACTGGGGTATATTCATGCTATTAAATGTTATGCAGTTATTAAAAGAATGAGATAAGTTTCTATATATTTGGAAATAAGTCTCTACTATTTTTAAATGAGAAAAGACTGTTTCAGAACAATAAGCATAGTATGATCTCATTTTTGTAAAAACCAAACAATCCTGCCCCTTGTAAGCAAAGTAAATCCTTGTAAGTGTATGTAAAAGAGACACATTGATTGATATTAAGGGGGTCCATTTATTAAGGTAATTTCTGCATTACAACATGAGAACTTCCATGAGGCTGTAAGCAGTACATTTTCTGCTTTTGGCAATGCCATCCCATTTACTTGTCTTTCCATTATTTATAAAATATAATATACAAGTTTTGGCTTTTATAATAACACCCCCAGGGGCACATTGTTAGTAGATGAAGACCTTGCAAGGGGACATGCACAAGCTTGAATGTTTTTCATGTTTTTTCAGTACCTAAATGAATGTTTCTGAAATCTTTCAAGCACATTCATGTTCAGATCTTCAAAAGTTGAATCTACTGAGAATTTTTGGTTCTAAAAATCACTTTTATCTTATTCTGAGGTTGGGATAAACCATCATTCAGGAAGTTTTTAAAAAGGTGATTAACCTTTGAGACAGAATCTGGCATGTGGCCAAAGTCACTTTCTGTTAGTACATTTGACACTTGGGTAGAGACGTTAACTTATTCATGCCATTAGGATGCTATCATTTAGCACACCAGTGATGGGCTAAATGATTCTCCATGTAATGCCTATTCCCAGGGAGAGTCTTAAAGAACAGAGTTCATTATGTTCACTGATGCTGTGATATCAGAAATCAGCAGAGAAACAGTAATCACAAGGAGATACACAAGTGGTGGAAGGCCAAAGACATCAGGCAGCATAATGCAATAAAAACACGTGGCTTAGGCCGAGGATCTGCACTACAGACCCAGCTGTGCCAGTATTTGTGTAACTCTTTATGCTGTTGTCTCCCTGTCCAAGGTGAAGGGCTTAGGCTATGGATTTTCTCAGTCAGTGATTCTCTAATTCCTAAGGTTCCATGAAGCTTTCTCAGGGGAAGAGGTGGGAAGGATGGCACAGAGGACTAACCAGGTGACACCCTAGTCTTCCCAGGCCTGATAAAACCAGAACAGCTCTGCTGCTCTTTGTTTATATACCAGGGTTCTATGTAATAATTTGGTTTGAAATAACATTTGAAAACCTCTCCACCAGATTATTTATTTGTTCCTAAGCAGTCCTCAAAATTCTGTGGTTACAAGTACAAATGGAAGATGTTACAATGGACTTTCTTTAATTCATTATCTTTACTGTGTCAATAAGAGTGTTTCCCAAAGTGCATTCTTTGAAACTCTGAGGTTAATAGAAAAAAGAGAGAAGGGCTACTATGTGGACAAATCTGTTTCATAAAATCTTCAGTGCAGGACTTCTCAGAGCTTTTTGTATGTTTATGCACAGTGTGAGCTTCAGATGGTATACAGCAGTACTTGTCCCTACTTCTCTGAGCTTTACCTTGTGTGACCCAATTCCCACTGAGCTCCACCTTCTCACACATTTCTGCTATGATTCCAAGAAGCTCTGTTTCATGTGGCAAATACATCCCCATTCACTGAGTGCTATTTTACCATTGGATTTATGTACAATTTGTTTAGCCCAAGAACCTTGGGATAAAGAATGGGACCACCATTCACCCAACTTCCCAGTACCACATCCAGGGCATTATTACTCCATATATTAATATCCCCAAGTCTATACCACTTTGATTTTGGTGGTTAGCAATATCATTGTGGTAGATTATAATATTATTTGCAAGCATTTGATACCCTCTTGTAGGGGCATTATACTACCCCACCCCATTGACATTAGACTTGGCCACATGCCTTGTTCTAGTCAATGAAATGGAAGCAGAAGTGATGTTTGTCTTGTTCGAACAGAAGCTGTAGCAGCCAGATCCTATTTTACCATGCCCTCTCTTTCTCTCTTCCGTGAAATTGATTAAATACCAGACAGATGCTACTTTTGTCAATCTTGGACCCAGAGTGAAAATACCATGGAATGGAGACATAGCCAACCCACAGTGGACACACAGCATTAGCAAGACAGAAACTTTTTATTGTTGCAAGTCACTATTTGGCGGTGGGGAGGGCTGTTGTCTTAGTCTACTTAAGCTGCCATAACAAATACCACAGACTGTGTGGCTTAAACAACAAAAGATGTATTTCTTACAGCTCTGGAGGCTCGGAAGTCCAAGATCAAGGTGCCGGCTGCTTCGCACGTGACGGTTCCCGGTGAGGCCTTCTTCCTGGCGTGCTGCGACTGCCTTCTTGCTGTGTCCTCACACAGTGGAGAGAGTTGAGTAAGCTCTTTGGTATCTCTTCTTATAGGGACATTAATCCTGTTGTATCAAAGCCCCACTATAATAACTTTATTTAATTTTCATTTTCTTCAAATACAGTCACACTGGGGGTCATAGCTTCAGCATATGAATTGGGGAGGACACAAGTCACTCCATAGCAGGGGTTATTTGTTATGTGGCAAAATCTAGCCTATTCTAATACATCGTCTACCTACTTACAGAAGCCAATATCTGGATGTTACCTTTAACTTCTTCTCAATTCCCCTTCACACAAATATATCACCTTTTAAATATCTTTATAGAACATTTCATCATCTTCATTTTCACTGTCACTACAGCTGTAAAAAAGGAGCAGTCCTGTGTGGGTAACCTCACTTCCTACACCTCCAGTCCAGTTAGATTCTCTTTCCCAGGAAATAGAGCTGAGAAGCAGGATGAGCATGATATGATGAAAAGGAGGCTGGGTGCTGTGTGCAAGTGGAACAGAGAAGCAATATCTGTATGAAGAGAGGGGAAAAAGCAGACACAATGAGAAGCAGTAATGAGTGAGCACATATCCAGTGGGGAGAAGAGAAGGTAACTCTCTGTGCTTGGAGACTTTCCTGCTCTCGACTTCAGGCCTGGCTCTACTTCCTTCTTTGCCTCTGCATTTCTGCCCCAGATTTGTGTATGCCAGTCCTCTTCTTCCTATTGTTCTCTAATTCATCATCATCTTTCGTGCTGACCATTGTGCTAATGTTGATGACAGAGGGACTCTGCCTTGAAATCCTTCAGAATTAGAATTAAGTCCCAGCATAGCACTATTTCTAGGGCCTATCACAAGTGCACATAGAGCCAAGGAATCATAAGAAAATTTTGCTGAGCTGTATTCCATAAAAAGCAGGGGTCTCTGAAACTTGTAACCAGCATCTCTTTCTTGCCATTTGTATGGGTTGCATTGTGTTCCCCCAACACACAAAAAAGACATGTTGAGGTCCTAACTCCCAGTACTTCAGAATGTGACCTTATTTGTTTATTTATTTATTTATTTATTTTGGTATCATTAATATACACTTACATGATCAACATTGTGGTTACTAGATTCCCCCATTATCAAGTCCCCACCACATGCCCCATTACAGTCACTGTCCATCAGCGTAGTAAGATGTTATAGAATCATTACTTATCTTCTCTGTGCTATCCTGCCTTCCCCGTGCCCCCTCCACACATTATGTGTGCTAATCGTAATGCCCCTTTTTCCCCTTATCCATCCCTTCCCACCCATCCTCCCTAGTCCCTTTCCCTTTGGTAACTGTTAGTCCATTCTTGGGTTCTGTGAGTCTGCTACTGCTTTGTTCCTTCAGTTTTTCTTTGTTCTTATATTCCACAGATGAGTGAAATCATTTGATACTTGTTTTTCTCTGCCTGGCTTATTTCACTGAGCATAATACCCTATAGCTCCATCCATGTTGTTGCAAATGATAGGATTTGTTTTCTTCTATGGCTGTATAATATTCCATTGTGTATATGTACTACATCTTCTTTACCCATTCATCTACTGATGGACACTTAGGTTGCTTCCATTTCTTGGCTATTGTAAATAGTGCTGCGATAAACACAGAGGTGCATATGTCTTTTTCAAACTGGGCTCCTGCATTCTTAGGGTAAATTCCTAGGAGTGTAATTCCTGGGTCAAATGGTATTTCTATTTTGAGTTTTTTGAGGAATCTCCATACTGCTTTCCACAATGGTTGAACTAATTTACATTCCCACCAGGAGTGTAGGAGGGTTCCCCTTTTTCCACATCCTCACCAACATTTGTTGTTTGTGTTTTGGATGTTGGCCATCCTCACTGGTGTGAGGAGATATCTCATTGTGGTTTTAATTTGCATTTCTCTGATGATTAGCGATGTGGAGCATCTTTTCACATGCCTGTTGGCCATCTGAATTTCTTCTTTGTAGAAGTGTCTGTTCAGATCCTCTGCCATTTTTTTATTGGATTATTTGCTTTTTGTTTGTTGAGGTGCGTGAGTTCTTTTTATATTTTGGATGTCAACCCCTTATCGGATATGTCATTTATGAATATATTCTCCCATACCGTAAGATGCCTTTTTGTTCAACTGATGGTGTCCTTTGCTGTACAGAAGCATTTAAGTTTGATATAGTCCCACTTGTTCATATTTTATTTTGTTTCCTTTGCCAGTGGAAATATGTTCATGAAGAAGTTGTTCATGTTTATATTCAAGAGAGTTTTGCCTATGTTTTCTTCTAAGGGTTTTATGGTTTCATAACTTATATTCAGGCAGGATGTGACCTCATTTGGAAATAGTGTTTTTCAGATGTAATTAGTTAAGATGAAGTCATACTGGAGTAGGGTGGGCCCCTAACCTAAAATGACAGGTGTCCTTCTAAGAAGATCATAGTGAAGACTGGATAAAGACATACAGGGAGAAGATAGCCACATGACAACAGAGGCAAAGAATGGAATAATACATCTAAAAGCCAAAGAATGCCAAGAGTGCTGGCAAACACCAAGAGCTAGAAGAGGCGAGGAAGGATTCCCCCACAGAGCCTTGAAAGAGAGCGTGGCCCTGCTGATATCTTGAGTTCAGAGTTCTAACCTCCAGGATTGTAAAACAATACATTTCTGTTAGTTTAAGTTACCCAGTGTTTGGTACTTTCTTCCAGCAGCCTGAGGAAACTAATATACTACTATTCTGGAGGGCCAGGTCTGAAAGACTCCCAGGTCTGAGGTCCTCCCCCCCAGCCCCATTACAGTCACTGTCCATCAGGGTAGTGAGATGTTACAGAATCACTACTTGTCTTCTCTGAGTGGTACAGCCCTCCCCTTGCCCCACCCCACAACATTACGTCTGCTAGTCATAATGCCCCTTTTCCCCCCTTGGCCCTCCATTCCCACCCATCCTCCTCAGTTCCTTTCCCTTTGGTAACTATTAGTCCATTCTTGGGTTCTGTGAGTCTGCTGCTGTTTTGTTCCTTCAGTTTTTTTCTTTGTTCTTATACTCCACATATGAGTGAAATCATTTGATACTTGTCTTTTTCTGCCTGGCTTATTTCACTGAGCATAATACTCTCTAGCTCCATCCATGTTGTTACAAATGGTAGGATTTGTTTTCTTCTTATGGCTGAATAATATTCCATTGTGTATATGTACCAGATCTTCTTTATCCATTCATCTACTGATGGACACTTAGGTTGCTTCCATTTCTTGGCTATTGTAAATAGTGCTGCAATAAACATAGGGGTGCATCTGTCTTTTTCAAACTGGGATGCTGCATTCTTAGGGTAAATTCCTAGGAGTGGGATGTCTTTTTGTTCTACTGATGGTGTCCTTTGCTGTACAGAAGCTTTTCAGCTTGATATAGTCCCCCACTTGTTCTTTTTTGCTTTTGTTTCCCTTGCCCGGGAGATATGTTCATGAAGAAGTCGCTCATGTTTATGTCCAAGAGATTTTTGCCTATGTCTTTTTCTAAGAGTTTTATGATTTCATGACTTACATTCAGGTCTTTGATACATTTTGGGTTGCCTTTTGTGTATGGGGTTAGACAGTAGTCCAGTTTCATTCTCTTACATGTAGCTGTCCAGTTTTGCCAACACCAGCTGCTGAAGAGGCTGTCATCTCCCCATTGTATATCCAAGGCTCCTTTACCAAATATTAATTGACTGTATATGTTTGGGTTAATGTTTGGATTTTCTATTCTGTTCCACTGGTCTGTGAGTCTGTTTTTGTGCCAATACCAACTTGTGTTGATTACTATGGCTTTGTAGTAGAACTTGAAGTCAGGGAGCGTAATTCCCCCTGTTTTATTCCTCCTTCTCAGGATTGCTTTGGCTATTCGGGGTCTTTTGTGGTTCCATATGAATTTTAGAATTATTTGTTCGAGTTCATTGAAAGAAAGCTGTTGGTATTTTGATAGAGATTGCGTTGAATCTGTAGATTGCTTTAGGTAGTATAGCCATTTTGACAATATTTATTCTTCCTAGCCAAGAGCATTGGATGAATTTCCATTGGTTAGTGTCCTCTTTAATTTCTCTTAGGAGTGTTTTGTAGTTTTCAGGGTATAGGTCTTTCACTTCCTTCATTAGATTTATTCCTAGGTATTTTATTCTTTTTGATGCAATTGTGAATGGAATTGTTTTCCTGATTTCTCTTTCTGTTAGGTCATCGTTAGTGTATAGGAAAGCAACAGATTTCTGTATGTTAATTTTGTATCCTGCAACTTTGCTGAATTCAGATATTAGTTCTAGTAGTTTTGTAGTGGAGTCTTTAGAGTTTTTAATGTACAATATCATGTCACCTGCAAATAGTTACAATTTGACTTCTTCTTTACCGATATGGATGCCTTGTATTTCTTTGTTTTGTCTGATTGCCGTGGCTAGGACCTCCAGTACTATGTTGAATAACAGTGGAGAGAGTGGGCATCCCCGTCTTGTTCCCGATCTTAGGTGAAAAGTTGTCAGCTTCTCACTGTTAAGTACGATGTTAGCTGTGGGTTTGTCATATATGGCCTTTATGATGTTGAGGTATTTGCCATCTATACCCATTTTGTTGAGAGTTTTTATCATGAATCGATGTTGAATTTTGTCAAATGCTTTTTCAGCAGCTATGGAGATGGTTATGTAGTTTTTGTTCTTTTTTTTGTTGATGTGTTGGATGATGTTGATGGATTTTCGAATGTTGTACCATGCTTGCATCCCTGGGATGAGTCCTACTTGATCATGGTGTATGATCCTCTTGATGTATTTTTGAATTCAGTTTGCTAATATTTTGTTGAGTATTTTTGCATCTATGTTCATCAGGGATATTGGCCTGTAGTTTTCTTTTTTGGTGAGGAAGCAGGGTTTGAGTCCCTGATGTAGTACCTAGGCTCAAAGTCTTCCAGGGTGAGGTTAGAGAGATGGGGGTGCAGAGTGGTGCAGCAGGGGAGGCCCAGCCAGGCTCTGTCACTACCCTTGGGCTGCAGCAGATCTCTCCTGACAATCAGCTGGCAGGTGAGTGGCGTTCATCTAACCCAATCACTTCTTGCCTCTCCCTTCCCTCCCCCTACTGTCAGTACCCACTGCCACAGTCACCAGTGTCTGTGTTTTTAAACAAAATCTAATTAAAGAGTTAAAAATACCACTATTATTAGTATACCATTTGGAAATACATCTGCTTGAGATGATGGAAAAGCAACTTGTAGATTTGAGCCAGGTTGTTAAAAGCCTTTTGTCCCTGGTCATGGTCCCTGTAACATGTCTTGCCATCTCCCAGGCATCCTTTTTTCTCTGCTCTTTCCCTCAGTCTGGGACTATGTTCCCCTACCTAATCCTGATGTTCTGACTTGCTGCCGTTTTTGGTTTCCCAGTTTGGTTCCACATGTATCAGAAAGTAGCTTTCCTTTCCCAGCCGACTCCAAAGTGTTAATACATTCAGCCAACACCAATGTCCTTGTCTGTGCGAGCTTCCAGTGAACATTGCTCCCTTGTGTGCTGAGAATGGATTGACTGGAGGAAGGAAAGAAAAACAGTCCATCTAGTAAAAGCTGGATCACTTCTCCAATGTGAGTTGGACTCATTCTGAGCCAGATGGCAGTTTAGGGCTTCCAGATATGTGCCAACAAACTACTGCTCCTCTGACTACGTACATAGAAGTGCAGAATACTGATAGCCACTTGAAACCACCAATTTGCTCTCTGGAATAATCTGATTCTGTCATAACATAAGTAAATAGCAGCAATAACCAAAGTTGATGTAGATAAAGTCTGGAAGGAAATACAGCAAAATTGTAACAATTGTTTTTTTTAAGAAACAGAACTAAGGATTATTTTTACTTCCTTTTTTATACAGTTTTGAATTGCATGACTTTAAGAAACAATAGTAGGTTTTTGTTTAGAACCAGGCAAATAGAGCTGTATCAAAACTGAAGGCAACAGCTACCACACAACTAAATGCAGAGAATGGCTAATATGCTGATTTAGCTTAGCTAAAAAGAAAATTTCTTGATTAACTGGTAAATAAAAGCAAAACAGAAAAACAGGTATTAATTTTCCCATTTTACTGGTATTGGTTATTAGTATGCTGTGTTCATTACAAGGCTGCACAATCTAAGCTCATCGTGGATGTATTAGAAAGTGTGCCTCAAGGAACAGAACTTCTGAGTAAAAGTAACTTAATCGGAGCTTATGCTTCTCAAATAACTGGAATTTATAGGAAGTGGCACTAGTTTCAGCTCCTCTGTAATTCTTTCAGCCTATCTTCATAGTCATAATATGGCTTCTGTAGTTCCAAGCATCATTCTCTCTAGCATGAAAGTAGGAAGGAGAGGATTTCTATTTTATCAAGGAAGAACATGTCCCAAAAGCTTTCTCAGCATATTGGCTGCAATTCGGGTACCTGCCCATTTTCTGGCAGCAAGAGATGCTGGGAAACTGATTATCTGGTCTCCTCAGTCTGCGGTGGAAAGCAGACTTTTTTACGAAGAGGCATCACGGACACATGTCTCTCGGCTAGGCAGCCAGGAATAGCCACCATAGCGGAAAACGTGGAGGAAGTCCAGAGAAAAGTATGTTTTAAAATACTAAATCCTTTATAAAATCCTTTATAAAAATCTAAAATTCTTAGCCTGAAAAAAGAAAACTGTCAGATTAATAACTCACTTTGAAAATATGACATTTTTATACTACAGATAGGTACTCACTATATATCAGGTACAAAGCATTATCCTAGGTGCTTTTTAAAATATGAAAGTGCAATTTGGGAAGATAGAAAAATATCTATCACATGCTTATGATAAGTCACCCAATATATGGCAGGTGATTTAAATACATCATTTCTCTTACTCGTTTACAGAAGGAATTAGTGGATTTTTTTTTTCAGACAAGGAAATGGAAACCTTGAGAACCAGCCCATTTTTGCCACCTTCCCCTGCTGAGCCCTTTCACCTCATACCAATTCCACTTAGCAATGTGTCTTCTAGAAAAAAACACAACAAGGTGACACAGGTATACACAGAATATGACTAAGTAAAACTATGAGTTTATGCATTGATAAAAGATAGTGGAGGTAAATATAGATGATCTCAAAGCTGATTAGGTTTTATTTATTTTCCCTTTACATTTGCTTAATCTTCATGGTGTTTTGAAGGATGAGAGTTTTTGTAAGTTTTTGTGTAGGCCAAAGCAAGAGGGGTATGCTGATTTTGAATGGTTTACTTCCATATTTATGTTTTTTCAGTGGTTTTAAAAAAAGGAGCTGCCACTTTATATATATTATGTTCTTGTATTCATTAGCATGTTGATATATCCTGTTATTAATACTGTTTATTTATTGAGTTTAGTGAACAGCTTAAAGATAAACTTTTTTCCCATTTTAGTAAAATAGTTTTTTAAAAGGCTGTTATTTTTCCTCCTAAAAATGCATTAGAAGGATGGCCACAATCCAAAAGACAAACAACAAATGTTGGCAGGGATGTGGAGAAAGGGGAACCCTCCTACACTGCTAGTGGGAATGTAAATTAGTTCAACCATTGTGGAAAGCAGTATGGAGGTTCCTCAAAAAACTCAAAATAGAAATACCATTTGACCCAGGAATTCCACTCCTAGGAATTTACCCTAAGTATGCAGCAGCCCAGTTTGAAAAAGACATGTGCACCCCTATGTTTATCGCAGCACTATTTACAATAGCCAAGAAATGGAAGCAACCTTAGTGTCCATCAGTAGGTGAATGGATAAAGAAGAGGTGGTACATATACACAATGGAATATTATTCAGCCATAACAAGAAAACAGATCCTACCATTTGCAACAACATGGATGGAGCTAGGGGGTATTATGCTCAGTGAAATAAGCCAGGCAGAGAAAGACAAGTATCTCCACTCATCTGTGGAGCATAAGAACAAAGAAAAAACTGAAGGAACAAAACAGCAGCAGACTCACAGAACCCAAGAATGGATTAACAGTTACCAAAGGGAAAGGGACTGGGGAGAATGGGTGGGGAGGGAGGGATAAGGGGGGAAAAGGGGTATTACGATTAGCACACATGATGTAGCAGGGGGGGTACGAGGAAGGCAGTATAACACAGAGAAGACAAGTAGTGATTTGATAGCATCTTATTACGCTGATGGACAGTGACTGTAATGGGGTATGTGGTGGGGACTTGATAATAGGGGGAGTCTAGTAACCATAATGTTGCTCATGTAATTGTACAGTAATAATAGCAAAAAAAATTTTTCTTTATGTGAAAAAAAATGCATTAGCTTGTTGCTTATGTGAAACCTGAGCATAAGATTGTTTATCAATGATACCTTAATAAAAAAAATGCATTAGGTGTGAATTTTAGAAATTTTTCAAAATAGAGAAAATTAGAAAGAAGGAAATAAAAATCATATTTACATCATCCACAGACAGCCACTGATTATACAGGATTTTATTTTTTATTTAAAATGTTTTACTTTTTAACAAAATAATAATCTTTGATGCTTATAAAAGCATCTCCCCCACCCTCTATCTTCCAATGTTTGTTTCCCAGGGGCAACTAGTCTAAATTATTTTAGCTATTTCTTTGTCTTATCCTTTTATTTTTGAAAAATATTAGATATTATCTATTGACTTTCTCCTATAGAATAAGAAGGTTTATACTCTTGTCTCCTTATTCCTTGCCTCTTGAATATGCACTTCCCTTCCCACAGTGGTCTCAGTGTATATCACATTTCACCATGTGTATTTAGTATATATATTATTGCGATTGTGCAACTAATATTCACAACTGAGCCATGCAATTATTTCTGATTACATTTTCTTTATTGTATGACATTTTGTATTAAGTACTGCTAATACTGGCCTTGATTATTTGCCTGCTGCAATTTCTGTGTTACTGATACCAGTTCATCCTCAAATTCTCTGAAATGAGTGTAATCTGAATTTGTTTAATTAAATCAGGAAAATGTATCCATTTATTTTCCTTTACTCCTTGTGTTGTTTTTGAGAATCATCATTCCTGTCGCCCTGTGTCCTTCAGCTACAGTATAGACTCTCTGTTCTTCTTTCAATTGATATTTGGGATGGGTATACAATTCTAGGTTGAAAGATCATTTTCCTCTAGAATATTAAGGGCATGGTTTTATTGTCTTCTAATTACCATTCTGTGTATAGGATTCTATGTATAAACCTGTTTTTCTCTCTGTAGGTTCTTAGGGTTATAGTTTTATCCCTAGTATCTAAAATTCTGTGATGATATATCTTAGTGTGGAACATGTTTTTCATTCATTATGCTAGATGATCAATAGATCATTACACTCTGAATTTTCATTCTTCTCTTTTGGAAATTCTTCTTGTATAATTCTTTAATAATTTCCCCCTCTTTAATTTCTTTGTTCTCTCTTCCTAGAATGTCTGTTAGTTTGATGTGGAATCTCCTGTCTGAGCCTCTCATTTTCTTTTCTCTCCAGTTTTACATTTCATTGTCTTACTGTCCTAATTTCTAGAGGGTATCCCTACTTTATTCTCCAGCCATTCTATTGATTTCTACTATCAGCTATTATATTTTTAATTTCAGCACAGCAAACTGACCCTATTTTGGATATAATAACTTCTCCCATATATCTGAGGATGTTAATAGTTTAAAGTTTTCCTCTGGTCTTGGTGTTCACTATTTTTCCTTGAGGTTTCCTTTTACTGCCTTCTTTTCTGGTTTCGTCTCTATGCTTACAATTAGAATTGTCTCCAAATGCCTGGTGATCTGGGGATTTCTGATCATGTTAATGAGTGGGTCTTAAAAGCTGATTGGAAGCTCTTTATGTAGGTGGTATGCTAGTTTTCCCTAGAAGACAGTCTGGCTATGTTGTGAATAAATCCCCGATTGTTAATATCTGTATATCTTCTTTTAGGCCAGACTATAGAGGAATCTCATCTTCAGTATAACATACAATTTGGCAGGTTTTATTCTTGGAGGTAAGTGAAGGAAATGGGATCAATTGCTGAACATCCCTCTTCTACTACTCCCCATCCATAGTTTATCTGAATACTTTGACCTCCTCTGGTTTAACTCTCATGTCAATGTATCTTCACGATTTTTTTTTGCCAGGGATTGTCTCCTGGATATGTAAGGGCAGCAGGGAGATCTATCAGGTTTACATGTTTTTAAAATAGACTTTAAAGCAGTTTTACACCTCAGTTATCAAAGATAATCAACTCCACCAATTCCTGAGCCTTTTTGGGGTGTGGAGGAATGAATTGGCTTACTTCTTTGTTTCTGCCATATTTCTTTGGCTTTCTCTGGTTTTATAAGTCAGTTAACTTTGATATATCTACTTTCAGGGATATAAACCTTAAATGACATTTCTCAGCTTCTAGCATCTTTAATGGCATTTTCTTTGACCTCTTGGGTACATTTTGTTTATTTTTTAACACTGTTTTGTTGTCATTTATCGTGGTTTCCAGAGGCAGCAAGGAAATGCTTGCATGTAGTCTATAATGCTTAACCAGAAGCCACATCTAATCTTCTTCATGCCTTTGTGTTTAGTTTGTGTAGTTGATCATATTGACTAATACAATTTAGTATCCTACTCTTTTCATGATTATTTTTCATAAGCATTTCCCCCAAATAATATATCAATATATTTTTAACACTAGGATGATATTGACATCATTTATTCTTATTTCAAATATAGAGCTAGTTTAGTCCCTAGTAAGCCATTGTTCTTTCCCTTTTTCGGAGTGTGTGTGTTTACATGTATGTGTGTGTTACATATGCATAAGGGTACTGAGAAATGACACTGAACCATTTGAATGTAGGCAGAACATCAAGATAACCAATCATATCACATCTGTCTTATGGTTTTATGGAAATAATGTTCATATTCCTTGAAGAGGGAGAAAATGAGCTTCATTTAACATTAAGAAAAAGTTGATCTTTTATCTTAAAAAAAAACTCACACTCAGTAGTCAAAAGGAATCATGAACTTACTTTTAATGATATGGGAGTATAAAACCTTCCAACTTTACTATCTTGCTCCAACCCAGAGACCCTCCCATTACCCTGAACCTAATATTCTGGGTTTGAGCAAAAATATCTAAAGACAAACAAAAGCATAAAAAACAGTTTGGCTTTTCAATATCCACATTACTCACCTACGATGCTTGCATACTAATAGAAATTATGTGTCTAGTGAGGGGTATAAACACTTCTGGGCTTAGGTACTCTGAAAAAAGAATCTATATTTTTGAAGATACTTTTGTTTTCTGCTCTGACTGCTTTTTGTGTACATGAGTGCTCTAATCAGCTTGTCAGTTCTTGGTGCTTTCACATTTGATATTCATGGCGCACACAGCCAGCTATTTTTTAATTCAGTGTGCACATTCCTTTTCCATAAATTTTATGTACACTCTCAGAAGGAGCCAGAATGTGTATGATGTTAAATTATGGTCATGGAAAATGTATTTTAATTTTCAAAAATCATTAAGCCTCACAAAATTCTATTAAGGCACAGACCCTGTTTATGTTTACCAGATGACTCAAAGTAGTAACTACCAGTGCTTCTGCTCCTTTTTTCCTCTGTTTATGTGATCAAACCATCTTTCCTTGATCCTGAGACTCTTTCCTCCTAACCTTGGGGTATGATGGCTATGTTGCCTATATCTTGCTGCCCCACCCTTGCTATGCAAAATAATAAAGGGCAAGCATTCTGGGGAAAATAACAGATAATCATCGTTCAACTATGAGACGTTGTTCTCTAGAAAGAGCTATATTCTGTACTAAAACCCGTTATATATATAACTTCCCCCTCAGTAAAATGTATTCAGAGGCCATTTGGATGAAATTAAACACAAAAGAAGAATGTATGGAGTGAATGTTATAAGAGAATGTGGTTTACAAACTGCCTCAAAACTGCTTTCCTCATGTAGGTTACAAGATTGGCCTAGAGGCAAGATATAATAAGGATGGGGAACTTCTCCTGAACACAGATGTCTGCTCAAAGTCTCATTCTTCTAAAAACAGAGCACTGGTAAATTCTGCCCTGATAATCACTTTCCCTAAAAGTGGGTGGAAGGAGTGAAGGAAACTACAATGTTGGACCTAATTCTAAAGAACAGTGAAGAAATAATAATGTAGAACTGATAGAATTCTGAGTATTATCAACACAGACAGTGTCAGAATGAAGGAAGTGAAAGCTGAGATATTTATACCTATATTCTAGACTCTAAGGAAGCAATTTTTAAAAAATAATTAAATGGTCAGAGGTAAAGAAACTCAATAGAATTCTTTCTTTTGAATTGGAAATGTGTTGGTGCAGAAGAAAGTTCTTAAAGGTACTTAATGATGTAGAAAACCAATTATGAGTTTATATTTTTAAATAATAGGTACAGAAGTTATTGCCTTTATAATCTTTGAAGTTTAGGCATAGATTAGTACACAGTTGAAGCAGCTAAACTCCTTAGCTTATATGTTTTAATTAGTTATTAAAATATCTGCCCATTTTTTCTCCCAGCCATGAGAGAGTAAGAACCTGGAATTACCTTCCACCATAAATAACAAGTAGAGTGAACAAAATATAGGAAACACCTATTTTTAGAAATTAGACCAAAGGCAACAGTGGACTTTACCTGTGTGAAAACAGAAATAAAAGAGGTGAGACCTTCTATTGCTTAGGTTTTCTCTCCTGAGATAACTCTTGAATTGTAATACAGGAAGAGTTTGGCAATCTTCTGGTATTGAGGAAACAAAGATTAGATTTCAGGCTTTAGAATTTGCAGGGCAGAGTACCTGAGAGGACAGAGCTACACAGAGAAAAAACTCTAGACATTTTTATACAGGTTCCCTCATGTTTTGACAAAATGCCAATCTGTTAATTCATATGATGAGACCCCATAAATCTGGAACAGAATATCTTCTGAGGAAGGAACAGTTACTAGGGAGCTGTAAGATGAATAGTTCCCAGACTCACACATTATTAGAGTTTCTTCCAACCAAAGTGGAGAGACTTCATTGAGTAGTGAGCATTCAATAGAGACCCAAAGAGGAATACACCTTAGAAATGGGACTAAATTAGCTCCAAAGAAAGATTTCTCTAGACCCACCCTAACAGTGCTTCTAAATAACATCAAAAGGATCAAACTAAGCTGCCAGTAACTTACATACTAGCCAGAAAACAATCAACATTTTTTAAAGGAATACAACATTCAGCCCAAAACAATATAAAAATCACAATGTCCAATATCCAATCAAAAATTACCAAGAAACAACACAAGGATGCCTACTCTTGCTGCTTTTATTCAACATAGTATTGGATGTCCTAGATAGAGCAGTTAGGCAGAAAAATAAATAAAAGGCATCCAAATCAGAAAGGAAGAAGTAAAACTGTCACTATCTGCATATGACATGCTATTGTGTAGAGAAAACCCTAAAGACTCTACCAAAAACCGTTAGAATTAATAAATGATTTCAGCAAAGTTGCAAGATACAAAATCAATATTAAAAAATCTGTTCCCTTTCTATACACCAATAACAAACTACCAGAAAGAGAAATTAAGAAAAGAATCTCTTGTACACTTTCATCACAAAGAATAAAATACTAAGGAATAAAATTTAAAGATCTGTACCCTGAAAACTGTAATACATTGATGAAAGAAATTGAAGAAGACAGTAGTAGATAGATATTCTGTTCTCATGAATGGGATGAATCAATATTGTTAAACTATCCATACAACCCAAAGCAATTTACAGATGCATTGCAATCTCTATTAAAATTCCAATGACAATTTTCACAGGACTAGAACAAACGATCCTAAAATATGTATGAAACTACAGAAGATATTAAATAACCAAAGCAACCTTGAGAAAGAACAAAACTGGAGGCATCATGTATACAGACTTCAAACTGTATTACAAAGCTATGGTAATACAACAGTATGGTATAAACATAAAAACAGACACATTGATCAGTGGAACAGAATAGAGAGCCCAGAAATAAAGCCATGCATATATGGTCAATTAACTTACAACAAAAGAGGCAAGAATATGCAAGGGGGAAAGGGCAGTCTCTTCAACGAATGGTATTGGGAAAAGTGAACAACCACATGCAAAGGAGTGAAACTAGATCACTGTCTTATACACCATACACAAAAATTATCTCACATTGGACTAGAGACTTGAACATAAGCCATAAAGCTATAAAACTCCTAGAAGAAAACATAGATAGTAAGCTGCTTGACATCAGTGCTGCTGATGATTTTTTGGATTTGATGCCAAATGTAAAGGTGGAAAAAGCAAAAATGAACAAGTGGGACTACATCAAACTACCAAGCTTCTGCACAGCAAAGGAAACCATCAACAAGATGAAAAGGCAGCCTACCAAATGGGAGAAAAATATTTGCAAATCATGTATCTGATAAGGGGTTAATATCCAAAATATGTAAAGAACTCATACCACTCAAAAGCATAAAAAACAGTTTGATAAAAAAATGGACACAGTATCTAAAGAGACATTTCTATGAAGAAAACATACAGATGGCCAACAGGTACATGAAAATGTATTCTACTAATTATCAGGGAAATGCAAATAAAAATCACAATGAGATATTACTTCATGCTTGTAAGAATAGCTATTATTAAAAAGACAACAATTGTTGGCAAGGATGGGGTGACAAGGGAACGTTTGTTCACTGTTGGTAGGAATGTAAACTGGTGCAGCCGCAATGGGAAACAGTACAAAAATTCCTCTCAAAAACTTAAAAATAGAATACAATATGATCCAGCAACTTCACTTCTGGGTGTATATCTGAAGAATGTGAAAACACTAACTCAAAAAGGTATCTGCATGTTCACTGCAACATTATTTACAGCAGCCAAGACATGGAAGCAACCCAAGTGTCCATCAATAAATGAATGGATAAAGAAATATTATTCAGCCGTAAGAAAGAAAGAAGGAAGTCTTGCCATTTGCAACAATGTAGATGAACTTTGCAGGCATTATGCTAAGTGAAATAAGTCAAACAGAGAAAAATACATATTATCATTTACAGGTAGAATCTAAAAACAAACCTCATAGATAACAGAAAACAGATTGGTGGGGTGGGCAGCAAGGGGCAATGAGTGAAGTTGGTCAAAAGGTACATAGCCATGGGGATGTAACATACAGCATGGTGACTATAGTTAATAATACTATATTGTGTATTTGAAAGTTGCTAAGAGAGTACATCTTAAAAGTTCTCATCACAAGAAAAAGAAAACTGTATGGTGATGGATGTTGACTTATAACTGTGATCATTACAACATAAAAATATTGAATCACGTTGTACACCGGAAGCTGATGTTTTATGGCAGTTGTATATCAAACAGAAAAAAATGCGACACCCCTGTAATTCCTTTAAACTGAACAAAATGGCTTTGGAAGAAGATACTAAATGTGTGGTTTTCTCACCAGAGCCTGACAGTCCTAAGTATTCACAAGCAAATTGAGAGAGGTATGAGACTGAGAAAGCCTTGAAATACTGCAAACTTAAAATGCATGTCTAGAAAAGAACTTGAGTGTGGCTACTGACACATTGTTGCTGGTAGGAACTAAACGGACAAAAATCTAGCCAAGCTTTAGAGAGCATTAAGAACCACCAGTCTGGGGAGAGAACCAGTCTTCTCACAGAGGTTTCAGGAAACAGAGACCATGCTATAGATGTTTTGGATGTGCCTGTGGTGGCAATTTTATGATATGGCCACAGATTCTTTGGCACACACTTTATCTGTGCTTGTGACTGCCTAGTCAATAGGGTACAGGCTGAAGTGACACTGTGTTCTTTAATCACTGGAATGGTCATTCTTAAGAGTCCTGGGACACACATTTCTCTTCTGCTATTGGAAGAAACTCTAATAAGATGTAAAAAGTCCATCTTCCCTGAGGCTGCCATGTGAGGCAGCCCCAGTCACAAAGAAAGATTGCATGTTATTGTGGTTGACAGAACCATCTGGGCATTTTATATGTTTCAGCCCAAGCAGGAAACATATGAGTCAAGAAGCCATCTCAGAAGTGAATTCCCTAGCCCAACTATTTTCTGGCACTCAGCCATTTGTGTCACCGTATCTGAGGGCCCCAGTGTTATGACATATAGAATCTATGAGCATAGTAAAAAAATTTTCACACCACTAAGTTTTGAGGTAACTTGTTAGGCAACAGATATTAAGGGCTGAACTGTGTCTCCCCAGACTTTTTTTATGTTGAAGCCTCAGTACCTCAGAATATGACTGTATTTGGAGATGGGGCCTTTAAAAAGCTACTTAAGTTAAAACGAGGTCATTAGGGTGGGCCTTCCTCTAAACCAACTGGTGTTCCTATAAGAAGAGATTAGGACACACAGAGGAACACCAGGGTTGCTGAGGCACAGAGGAAAGACCATATGAAGATACAGCAAGAGAGTGTGCAAGCCAGGGAGAGTGGCCTCAGAAATCAAACCTGTCAACACTCAGTTCTTGGACTTCTATCCTCCAGAACTATGAGAAAATAAATTTCTATTGTTTAAGCCACCCCACCTGTGGTACTTAGTTATGGATGGTCTAGTAAACTCCAGAAAAATCTTTCTCCCCCAGTTCTCATCTGACTCTGAAAATCACTAACTGAACCTCTAGACTCTCTTCTGTGTTTTTTTTTTTCTAAATACCCTCATCTTTAACTTTTACTTAAAACCCAGGTCGGGACTTCTAACCAAAACTGAGAATGGCATCCTCTAAGACAGAAACTGCATTCAGGATTCAGGACTCAGTGTGAGCTCCCAGTCTGGGCTCAGGGGCAGAAAGATCCAATCTGCAAAGGCAAGCTGATAGAGAAGATGCCCAGAAATGGGCGGGTAAAAAAGACAGGGAAAATTCTTACAGGTTTCCTTTTTTCCAGTCTAATAGAACTTTCTCGAGAGCCAGATATATTCTGTATATTCTGAGAGATTTTTATTTGTATATTTATTGTAAGTTCTCCTTTTTGATTAAGTTAGCTGAAGTTGGTTTCTATGATTTGCAACCAAAGAGTGCTAAATGACCTAAATGTCAGGCTGGGTCCACCAACAGTGGATATTCATGGGGTGGGAACCTAGGCAGAAGAATGTGAGAGGACTCCTGACCCCATCCCTTGCTCTTGGCCCACCCAGAAATAAGTATTCTGTGGGTAAGATGATTCAACCAAATTCGAGTTATTACTGTAAACGTGATCTCGTTTGTATTCATAGCCTTCAGAGCCTTGGGAGAAATTTGAGTTACAGAGAAATAAATTTAAAAAATGACCAAAACCCGTGACAATGGTGCCATGCAGGCTAAAACCTAGAATGAACTGGGTTTTTAAAAAAAGCATTGAATAAAAAAAACACAAGACAAATTGAAACTGCTGGCAATGTGTTATGAAATGGTCGGCCGGGATGAAAAAATATTATAATAATAAAGTAGAACAAAAACAGTTTTTAGGAAGAAGCTGTATGGACCAGAAAGGAAGCTCAGGAAAGACCTGTGAACCAGCTTGTTAGTAAGAGGGGCAGAGGAGGCAGCCCACGCTTGTTCTCAGTTTGTCAATCCTAACCCGAGCCCAGTCCCAAGGTAGGCCCAGGACCCACGATGGATTGGTTCTGTGATGGGATGAGAAGGATAAATGCGGGAAACCTATCTTAGGGAGGAACAGGATGTCAAACACCAGCCCAAAACAATCCAGCCAAGGACCCAGAAGCCTCTTGTCCCTATGTAATGGCAAATATATTCTGATAGAGAAGCAGGTAGATGCTGATAGACACCGGAGCCCTGATAGAGAGCAACACATACCCTGACAGCAACAACACATATAGGATAAATTCTTGTATCCCAGGGGAGGATTAAACTTCCCTATACCACCCATATCAGGCCAGTCCATGAGATTTCCTCTACCAATGAAGTGTGAGCAGAAGTGGCATCATTTCCAGACAGCTGCTTTTAGACCCAGTGTGTGGTTTGCCATTTCTCCTTTTCTTAACCACAAGACTGGCAGTGTTTCAGAAAGAGGCTCTTCCATCAGCCTGTGTCCTCAGTATTGATTTGGAAGGAGAAAGTATTACAGGAAGAACCACGGCAACCTACCAGAAGCTCAGGAGCCAAGATAAACATGAGAATTGTCTGAAAATATTGGAACGTGAGAAATCCCCTGGAATAGCAAGTATAGTAATTTTTATTCCAAGTGAAAACACGATGGGCTGATAACATCTGATAAAGCAGAGATTATATTAATGAAAAGGGTTTGAGGGGGTTTTAAGATTTTGTTTGTTTCGTCTTGTGTTTTGGGGGGGCAGGTTCTGAGCCACACGGTAAAGTGAGAATTAAGCTGACTTAATCGAGGAAGAAGATAAAATGGTGGCATAGGCACACACTCTTCTTGAGACCACTCTTGGTTTGGATGTAGTCTTTTGAATGTAGGACTCAAGATACAATACTTTACTGCTGAATCAAGTCATAGTCGTGGGCCGTGGCCCTTTTTTACATACTCGTTCTGTCTCCATTCCAAAGTCAGTTCTACTCCCCTAGTTAAATAAATTCTCCATTGAAGCCTTGCTTTGCTTTATGCAGCTCCCTTTCTAGGGGTAGGAAAGCTGCCCCTGAGCCTTTGCTTGGGTACAAGGTTTGCCTGTTTGCCAGGGCACACATTTCTCTTCTGCTGTCTCCCTGCTTCCTGGATTCTGAGTGTCCCACGTCAGTTCCCTTCCAGGTTCACTGTTCACTTCTGAAGATATCACTACCATCTTGGAGTCTTCTCACTCCCATCCATTGCTGGCCCTTCACCTGAAATAAAACAGACTGTTAGGACCCAAGGTCACTCTACTTAAAAAAAATTATTGAAATATAGTTAATATACAATATCATATTGGCTTCAGATGTACAATATAGTGATTAGACAATTACAGGCACTTCTAAACACTCCCCATGATAAGTGTTGTAACCATCTCTTACCATACAAAGACATTACAATATTTTTGGCTATATTCTATCCCTGTGACTAAAATACTTTTTAATCTGAAGTTTGTACCTCTTTAGAACTTTTGCCTATTTCACCTATCCTGTAACCCCCTCCAGCAGTCCATTCTCTATGTTTGAATCTATTTCTGTTTTGTTTTTAGATTACCGGTAAGTGAACTCATATTGTATTTGTCTTTCCCTGCATGGCTTATTTCACCGAGCATAATAACCTCTAGGTCCATCCATGTTGCTACAAATGGCAAGATTTCATTCTTTTTATGACTGAGTAATATTCTCTTGTATATATGTACCACACTCATCAATCAGTGGACACTTAGGTTGCTTCCTTATCTTGGCTATTATAAATAAGGCTGCAGTAAATATAGGAGTGCATATATCTTTTATTTTGTTTTCTTCGGGTAAATTCCCAGAAGTAGAATTTCTGGGTCATATGGTATTTCTATGTTTAGTTTTTTGGGTTTTTTTTTATAATTAATTTTGGAATCTTTAATCTACAATTACATGTGCAATATTATGGTGATTAAACTACCCCCTTCATCAGGTCCCCCCCAACAACCCCATTACAGTCACTGTCCATCAGCATAGTGAGATGCTATAGAGTCACTACTTGTCTTCTCTGAGTTGTACAGCCCTCCCCGTGCCCCTCAACATTACATCTGCTAATCGTAATGCCCCCTTTTCCCCCTTATCCCTCCCTTCCCACCCATCCTCCCCAGTCCCTTTCTCTTTGGTAACTATTAGTCCATTCCTGGGTTCTGTGAGTCTGCTGCTGTTTTGTTCCTTCAGTTCTTTTCTTTGTTCTTATACTCCACATATGAGTGAAATCATTTGATACTTGTCTTTTTCGGCTTGGCTTATTTCACTGAGCATAATACCCTCTAGCTCCATCCATGTTGTTGCAAATGGTAGGATTTGTTTTCTTCTTATGGCTGAATAATATTCCATTGTGTATATGTACCACATCTTCTTTATCCATTCATCTACTGATGGACACTTAGGTTGCTTCCATTTCTTGGCTATTGTAAATAGTGCTGCAATAAACATAGGGGTGCATCTGTCTTTTTCAAATTGGGCTGCTGCATTCTTAGGGTAAATTCCTAGGAGTGGAATTCCTGGGTCAAATGGTATTTCTATTTTGAGTTTCTTGAGGAACCTCCATACTGCTTTCCACAATGGTTGAACTAATTTGCAGTCCCACCAGCAGTGTAGGAGGGTTCCCTTTTCTCCACATCCTCGCCAACATTTGTTGTTGTTTGTGTTTTGGATGTTGGCCATCCTCACTGGTGTGAGGTGATATCTCATTGTGGTTTTAATCTGCATTTCTCTGATGATTAGCGATGTGGAGCATCTTTTCATGTGCCTGTTGGCCATCTGAATTTCTTCTTTGGGGAAGTGTCTATTCATGTCCTCTGCTCATTTCGTAATCGGATTATTTACTTTATGTTTGTTGAGGTGCATGAGTTCTTTAAATATTTTGGATGTCAACCCCTTATCGTATACGTCATTTATGAATATATTCTACCATACTGTAGGATGTCTTTTTGTTCTACTGATGGTGTCCTTTGCTGTACAGAAGCTTTTTAGCTTGATATAGTCCCACTTGTTCCTTTTTGCTTTTGTTTCCCTTACTTGGGGAGATATGTTCATAAAGAAGTTGCTCATGTTTATGTCCAAGAAATTTTTGCCTATGTCTTTTTCTAAGAGTTTTATGGTTTCATAACTTACATTCAGGTCTTTGACCCATTTTGAGTTGACTTTTGTGTATGGGGTTAGACAGTAGTCCAGTTTCGTTCTCTTACATGTAGCTGTCCAGTTTTGCCAATACCGGCTTCTGAAGAGGCTGTCATCTCCGCATTGTATATCCAAGGCTCCTTTATCAAATATTAATTGACTGTATATGTTTGGGTTAATGTTTGGATTTTCTATTCTGTTCCACTGGTCTGTGGGTCTGTTTTTCTGCCAATACCAAATTGTCTTGATTATTGTGGCTTTGTAGTAGAGCTTGAAGTCAGGGAGCGTAATTCCCCCTGTTTTATTCCTCCTTCTCAGGACTGCTTTGGCTATTTGGGGTCTTTTGTGGTTCCATATGAATTTTAGAATTATTTGTTCCAGTTCATTGAAGAAAGCTGTTGGTATTTTGATAGGGATTGCGTTGAATCTATAGATTAGATTGCTTTAGGTAGTATAGCCATTTTGACAATATTTATTCTACCTAGCCAAGAGCATGGGGTGGATTTCCATTTGTTAGTGTCTTCTTTAATTTCTCTTGGGGGGGTGTCTCTAGTTTTCAGAGTATAGGTCTTTCACTTCCTTCGTTAAGTTTATTCCTAGGTATTTTATTCTTTTTGATGCAATTGTGAATGGAATTGTTTTCCTGATTTCTCTTTCTGTTAGGTCATCGTTAGTGTATAGGTAAGCAACAGATTTCTGTTTGTTAATTTTGTATCCTGCAACTTTGCTGAATTCAGATATTAGTTCTAGTAGTTGGAGTCTTTAGGGTTTTTTTGTGTACAATATCATGTCATCTGCAAATAGTGACAATTTGACTTCTTCTTTACCAATCTGGATGCCTTGTATGTCTTTGTTTTGTCTGATTGCTGTGGCTAGGACCTCCAGTACTATGTTGAATAACAGTGGAGAGAGTGTGCATCCCTGTCATGTTTCCAATCATAGATGAAAAGCTTTCAGCTCCTCGCTGTTACGTATGATGTTAGCTGTGGGTTTGTCATATATCGCCTTTATGATGTTGAGGTATGCCGTCTATACCCATTTTGTTGAGAGTTTTAATCATGAATGGATGCTGAATTTTGTCAAATGCTTTTTCAGCCTCTATGGAGATGATCATGTGGTTTTTGTTCTTCTTTTTGTTGATGTGGTGGATGATGTTGATGGATTTTCGAATGTTGTATCATCCTTGCATCCCTGGGATGAATCCCACTTGATCATGGTGTATGATCCTCTTGATGTATTTTTGAATTCGGTTTGCTAATATTTTGTTGAATATTTTTGTATCTACGTTCATCAGGGATATTGGTCTGTAAATTTCTTTTTTGGTGATGTCTTTGCCAGGTTTGGTATTAGAGTGATGCTGGCTTCATAGAATGAATTTGGAAGTATTCCCTCCTCTTCTATTTTTTGGAAAACATCAAGGAGAATGGGTGTTATTTCTTCTCTATATATCTGGTAGAATTCAGAGGTGAATCCATCTGGTCCGGGTGTTTTGTTCTTGGGTAGTTTTTTGATTACCTCTTCAATTTCGTTGCTGGTGATTGGTCTGTTTAGTTTTTCTGTTTCCTGTTTGCTCAGGTTTGGAAGGTTGTATTTTTCTAAGAAGTTGTCCATTTCTTCTAGGTTTTCCCGCTTGTTAGGATATAGATTCTCATAATATTCTCTTATAATTCTTTGTATTTCTGTGGGCTCCGTCGTGATTTTTCCTTTCTCATTTCTAATTCTGTGTATGTGTATAGATTCTCTTTTTCTCTTAGTAAGTCTGGCTAGGGGTTTATCTATTTTGTTTATTTTTTCAAAGAACCAGCTCTTGGTTTCATTGATTTTTTCTATTCTTTTATTCTTCTCAATTTTATTGATTTCTTCTCTGATCTTTATTATGTCCCTCTTTCTGATGACTTTGGGTCTCATTTGTTCTTCTTATTCCAATTTCAGTAATTGTGTCTTTAGACTATTCATTTGGGAATGTTCTTCCTTCTTTAAATAGGCCTGGATTGCAATATACTTTCCTCTTAGACCTGCCTTTGCTGCGTCCCACAGAAGTTGTGGCTTTGTGTTGTTGTTGTCATTAGTCTCCATATATTCTTTGATTTCTGTTTTGATTTGGTCTTTAACCCATTGATTAATTAGGAGAATGTTGTTAAGTCTCCATGTATTTGTGAGCCTTTTTGGTTTCTTTCTAAAATTTATTTCTAGTTTTATACCTTGGTGATCTGAGAAGTTGGTTGGTAGGATTTCAATATTTTTGAAATTACTGAGGTTCTTTTTGTGGCCTAGTATGTGGTCTATTCTGGAAAATGTTCCATGTGCACTTGAGAAGAATGTGTATCCTGTTGCTTTTGGGTGTAGAGTTCTGTAGATGTCTGTTAGGTCCATCTGTTCTAGTATGTTGTTCAGTGCCTCTGTCCGTCTGGTTGATCTGTCCTTTGGAGTGAGTGGTGTGTTGAATTCACCTACAATTAATGCATTATTGTCTGTTTCCTCCTTTAATTCTGTTAGTATTTGTTTCACATATACCAGCGGTCCTGTATTGGGTGCATATATGTTTATAATGGTTATATCCTCTTGTTGTATTAACCCCTTTATCATTATGTAATGTCCTTCTTTATCTCTTGCTACTTTCTTCGTTTTGAAGTCTATTTTGTCTGATACAAGTACTGCAACACTTGCTTTTTTCTCCTTGTTGTTTGCATGAAATATCTTTTTCCATCCCTTCACTTTTAGTCTGTGTATATGTTTGGGTTTGAGGTGAGTTTCTTGTAGGCAGCATATAGATCGGTCTTGTTTTTTTACCCATTGTGTTACTCTGTGTCTTTTGGTTGGCACATTCAGTCCATTTACATTTAGGGTGATTATCAATAGATATGTACTTGTTGCCATTGCTCGCTGTAGAATCATGTTTACCAAATGTTCATGGTTTGCTTCTGTACTATCTAAAAATCTACCCTAACTTTCTTGTTAAATTATTGTAAACACAGTCTGATAATTCTTTATTTCTCTTCCTTCTTATTCTTCCTCCTCCATTCTTTATATACGAGGTGTTTTATTCTTTGCCTTTAGTTAGTATTTGGATGGTCTGCTTTCTTTACTATGATTTTATTTTCTCTGGGCACCTCTTTTTAGCCTTAGTAATGCTTCCCTCTATAGCAGTTCCTTTAAGATGGCCTGTAGAGGTGGTTTATGGGAGGAAAATTCTCTCAGCTTTTGCTTGTCTGGAAATTGTTTAATCCCTCCATCATATTTAAATGATAATCGTGCTGGATACAATATTCTTGGTTTGAGGCCCTTCTGTTTCATTACATTAAATATATCATGCCATTCTGTTCTGGCCTGCAGGGTTTCTGTTGAGAAGTCTGATGTTAGTCTGATGGGTTTTCCTTTGTAGGCGATCTTTTTTCTTTCTCTTGGTGCCTTTAATACTCTGTCCTTGTCTTTGATCTTTGCCATTGTAATTATTATGTGTCTTTGTGTTGTCTTCCTTTGGTCCCTTGTGTTGGGAGATCTGTGGGCTTCCATGGACTGCGAGACTATTTCCTTTCCCAGCATGGGGAAGTTTTCAGCAATTATTTCTTCAACAAGAGTTTCTATCCCTTTCTCTCTTTCTACTTCCTCTGGTACTCCTATAATGTGAATATTGTTCTGTTTGGATTGCTCATACAGTTCTCTTAATATTCTTTCATTCCTAGAGATCCTTTTATCTCTCTCTGCCTCAGCTTCTCTGTATTCCTGTTCTCTGATTTCTATTCCATTAACAGTCTCTTGCATCTCATCCAGTCTGCTGCTAAGCCCGTCGATAGCTTGTCTCATTTCTGCATTGTCTTTCCTGACTTCCCTCACTTCCTCCCTCAGCTCTTGCATATTTCTCTGTAGATCCATCAGCATGGTTATGACTTTTATTCTGAATTCTTTTCAGGAAGATTGTGCATTTCCATCCCTTCAGGCTCCCTCTCTGGTGTTGTCTGGGTGAGCTTTGTCTGTACCATATTCCTCTGTCTTTTCATGGAGATAGAAGTGGTTGCTGGCAGGTGCCATGTATGTCCGCTGGGCTCTTTAAGACTTTAAAAGAAAAAAAAAGTAAGAGAAAAAAGGAAAGAAAGAAAAGAAAAGAGAGAGAGAAAAAAAGCCCACTGGGAATAGATTCTGAAGGATTCTGTAGGTGATGCTGTTGCTCCACTATTCCGCAGTCACGGCCACGCTGCTCTGCTTGGCCTTTTGCAGCTCTGGCTGGGGCGGGAACGAGTAGGAGGCTATTGTTCTCTGTGTGAAGTTTGTGAAGTTTCAGTGTGGCTACTTTTTTCCAGTCACCAGCCAAGGGGTCCGAAATTCCTCAGGACTCCCAGCCTGCTGGGCTGAGTGTGCTGGGACGATTGTAAGACTGCTGAAAAAAGTGCATGCTTTTCTTTTGCCCTGGGAGCCAGGTGCAAGGACCCGGGCGCATTCCCAGCTCAAAACCTGCACCTTCTGCCTCTCCAGTCTCTGCTACACCGTGAGATGTGTGTGTCAGCGCTCCCAGTGCAGATCACCAGGGCTGGTTATTTTGCAGGCCTGTTCTTCCACTCCCTCTTGCCTCTGAATCCTCTCCTCCTGCCGGTGCGCTGGGGTGGGGGAGTCCTCGGGTCCTGCTGGGGCGCGGCTCTGTATCTTAACCGCCTCGCCGGTGCTGAGTCCTCTCAGGTGCAGATGCAGGCTGTGCGCTGTCCTGTGTATTATGGTCTCTCTTTTAGGAAAGTTGTATTTGCTGTATTTTTATAGATATATAGTTTTCGGAGGAGATTTCCGCCGCCCTGCTCACGCCGCTATCTTCCCAGAACTATGTTTAGTTTTTTGAGAAACCTTCATACTGCTTTCCACAGTGGGTGTGCTAATTTACATTCCCATCAATAATGAATGAGTGTTCCCTTTTCTCCACATCTTCACCAACACTTTTTATTTCTTGTTTTTCTTATTTTAGCCATAGTTACTGTTGTGAGGTGATATTGTGGTTTTTATATGCATTTCCCTAATAATTAGTGATGTGTCTGTTTCATGCATCTGTTGGCCATCTGTATGTCTTTGAAAAAATGTCTGTTCAGGTCCTCTGCCCCCTTTTTAATTTGATTATTTGTTTTTTTGTTATTGAGTTTTATGAGTTCTTTATATATTTTGAGTGTTAGCCCCCTATTACATATATCATCTTAAAATACATTCTTCCATTCAGTAGGTTGACTTTTCATTTTGTTGATGGTTTCCTTTGCTATGCAGAAGCTTACTAGTTAATTTATTCATTTTGGTTTTGTTTCTCTTGCCCAGGGAGACATACCCAGAAAAAAATTACTAATGCTGATGTTCAGGAGATTTTTGCCTATGTGTTCTAGGAGTTTTGTGTTTTCAGGTCTTATGTTTAGGTCTTTAATTCATTTCAAGTTTATTTGTCTGTATGAGGCAATGATCCAATTTCATTTTCTTGCATGTAGCTGTCCAGTTTTCCCAACACCATTTGTTGAAGAAACTGTCTTTTCCCCTTTGTATATTCTTGCTCAGGTCGCTATTCTTTACTTGCCAACCGAGGACTCTGCATTTGTCTCAACATTCAGTCAATCTGCCCTGTGCTTGTCCTGCCCACGTGAGTTTCTCCTGTGCCCAGCTCTTCTCTCCTGCTGTGAAGCTGTGCTTATTAGATGTGGCCTTGTCACAAATCAGAGTGATACCTGGTATGAATGAAAGGGAGATTCAACCTTCAAAATGGTCTCAACTGTTTTTCATGAGTGATCCAAACCAACAGGAAAGAATCCACTAGGAAGCATTATAGGCAAGCTCAAAATGGCATTATGTGACTGCAATGTTGGGAAAAGCCAGCCTGACAGGTGTTCCTAAAAGAGGCCTGGGGTGTTGTCTGACCACAGGAACCAACTGTCTATTGCAGCTGCTCAGCTTTCATAGGAAAGAAGATTAATTCCTCCTCTAATCTTCCTCTAAATTGTTTTTCCTCTCTACATGTGGAGGAGCTTGTGGGCTCTGATCTGCCGTGTTAAGGTTGATCGGTATGGCTGGATTAATACTTGAGTAATATCATGAAATTCACACAAAGTTGGAGGAGCTACTCTAGATTATAAAGAGACTAAAAAGTCACGAAAACAAATGCAGTGTGAGATCCTTTATTTGATCCTAGATTGGAAAAAAAACTCAGCTGCAATGGCATTATTTGACTAAGAGGGAAATTTCATATTGTGTCTACATGACAGCATTAAATTTATTACATTGCTGTTGCTCAAGTGAGACAATGATATTGTGGCTTTGAAGACAAATGTCCTTTTTCTTAGGAGATACATACTGTCATGCTAAAACAGTTAAACATCAAATAGTATGATGTGTCCAACTTTCAAAGGGCTCAGAAAAATAAGAATTACACATGTAAAATCTAGGTGAAGGATATACACGTGCCTATTGTATTCATCTTTCAACTTTTCCATAGGTTTGAAAATTTTAAAGAGGAAATTTTATCTTGAGACACTGTTGAGAAAATAGGCAATTTGGACCTAAGAAATGAAGAATGAAAGATTTTTGTGTCTAATTATATGGAGAACTATCTCAGAGGAAAAGGATAAGACTTAATTCAGAATGACTCAGAGAGCAGAGGTAAGGCCTAGGCATGAGAGAGACCAGAAAGTAGATTTTGGCTTAAAAAAAAGAAAACCATGTAATAAGACTCTCATGCCTTGGCAATAACCAGCTCTAGTAGCAGAGAGACGACAACATTTGTGAGAATGTTTGCTACTTAAAATGATTTTGGAAGAAAGTATCCCCACTGAATAGAAGTTAAAAGAGCAGTGGAGATTTTTTTTTAATTATTGAATAAAGCTTGTTCAAAATACTGAAAGCAACCTATCCAACCTATACAAGGCCTGGATCATACAACCAGTTATGTAAGAGGTGATGCCACCTGATGTGTAGATGTTGCCCCTTTTGATTTTCTTTCATCTCCTCAGTGCTCATGATGAAAGGCTCATCATGTGCTTTTATATTTTCAACACTTTCCCAGAACCTTCACAAACTACAGTACTTAATTAAGAACTTAATAAAAATAATTTTTATTTAATTTATTTTAATGGTTGCCTTCTTTTTAAAGTAACTTTCCTGGAATTCCATTTGTGCTATTATATGAGTTTTTTCCCATTTTAAATATATTAAAGTTTGAAAAATTGAATCAAGAAATCATGCCTAGGAGTATATGGATATGGCAAAAAAATATGCGGGGGATATTTAGATGTTTGCAGATTAGGTAAATACTGGGAGAGGTTGTCTTTCTCTCCTGTGTAACTGGAGTGCTAGAGGCCATTCACTTCCAGACTAGACTCATCTCTAAGTAGAACTGTCTCCTTTGACGGTGGGCCTCAGAAGTTCTCCAGAGTTAATATAGACAGATGACATCTCTTCATGTGGTATAAGGCTATGAAAGTAGTTTGTATCCAGGGTCCTTTTTTCATTCTCTTGAATCTTCTGCAACTTTCCTTGAAGTGCAGTTCTTGTACACTGGTCTCCAAGCCCTTCAGTTGCTTTCTCTTTGATGACTTCTGGGTCTCTGAAGACTTAGCAAATATTCTAAGAAATGAGAAGGCTCAGGAACTTTCTTGATTGCACCTCTCTGTCCATTAAATCCAATGTCTCAAGCAGTGGTTGAGAGACATCGCATAATATGGTAACATCTACTTCAGACTCAGTAGCCTTTATGATCTTTTCTTTAATATTGAACATCCTTTGCCTTGTTGAAACATATAGTTGCAAGACAGATACCTTACTTTTTTAAACCTTCTTCAATTTGTCCTATCGTTTGTCTCATTTTTTATTTCATGCAACTGCTTTCTCTCCTTTTAGTGTGTATAACTTCACATAATGCATTTTTCTCCATTTTATTTGGTTTAAAGACCATTACCACTATAAATAGTAGCACCAGTGGGAATTAAAACAAACCTAAGTAAACCACTGAACTGTGCCTCTTGGTCACAGTAGAATCAAATGGTCTACACTGTACAAATGAATCCCTTACCATTCCTTGGTTTCTGACACTGACTGACCACTCAAATAATAGGGCTGATTGATTACTAATTTCTCTTGAGCATCTATTGGGCCATCTTCTTATTTTTAAGTTCCAGAAGTTTTTTGATATATTTTGGATACAAGTCCTTTACCAGGTGTATGTTTTACACATGTTTTCTCCCATTCTGTGTCCTGTCAGTTTACTTTCTTAATGTTGTCCTTTGAAGAACAAACGTTTTCATTTTTGTTGAACTCCGATTTGTCAACTTTTTCTTTTAGGGAGTATGCTTTTGGTCTCATATCCAATAAATTTTTGCTTAACCTAAGATTACAAAGACTTTTACCTTTGTTTACTTCTAGAAAATTTATAGTTTTAGTTCTTATATTTAGGTCTACAATCTGTCTTAAGTAGGTTTTTTGATGTAATATGAGGAAAGGGGTAGGGCATTTTTTTTTATTTGGACATGCAGTTTTTCCAGCACCATTTGTTAAGAAGATAATTCTTATCCTATTGGATTACCCTGAAACCTTTTTCAAAAATATATTGACCATGTATGTATGATTTATTTCCAGACTCTCTTTTCTGTTCCACCCATCTATGCCTGTCCTTATGCTAATACCACATTGTCTTGATTACTGAAGCTTTATAGTAAGTCTTGAATCAGGTAAGGTAAGCTTTACCTTTGATAAGACTCTTCTTTTTCAAAATGATTTTGGCTATTTAGACCCTTTACATTTCCCTATACATTTTTGGATCTGCTTGTGAATTTCTATAAAGATCCTGCCTACATTTTGAGAAGGATTGTATTAAATCAATAGATTAATTTTGGAGGAATTGCCAACTTAACATGTTAAATCTTTCCAACCCATGAAATGAAATATATATTTATTTAAGTCTTTAATTTCTTTCAACAATCCTTTATAGTTTTCACTGTACAAGTCATATACTTCTTTTGTTAAATATATTCCTAAGCATTTTGACCTTTTTGATAGTATTGTGAATGAACCTGTTTCCTTAATTTCATTTTTGGATTGTTCATTGTTAGCTTATAGAAATAAAATTGATGTTTGTATATTGATCTTGCATAGTCTGACCTTTCTAACCTAGATTATTAGTTCTAGTAGTTTGGATGTATTTATTTATTTTTTACATTCCTTAGAATCTTCTATATACAAGATCATGTCATCACAAATAAAGACAGTTTTACTTCTTCCTTTATAATCTATATGCTTCTAGTATCTTTATTCCTTATTGCTCTGCTATAATTTCGAGTACAATCTGAAGCAGAAGTGATGAGAATGGGCATATTGTCTTATTTCTTATATTGGGGGGAGATTTCAGTCTTTACCACTGAATATAGTGTTAACTGTAGGTTTTTCGGAGATGCCCTTTACCAGGTCGAGAAAGTTTGTTGAGAGTTTTTATGATAAATAGCTATTGACTTTGACCAAGTGCTTTTTCTGCCTCAAGATGATAATATGGCTTTTTTCCATCACTCTATTACTATAGTACATTATACTAATTGATTTTTAGATGTTAAGCTTTGTATTTCTGGGATAGACTCTTCTTGGTCATGGTATATAATCACTTCTATGTGTTGCTGAAATCCATTCACTAATATTTTGTTAATGATTTTTCCATCTATATTCATGATGGATATTGGTTTGTAGTTTTCTTTTCTTATGATGTCATTGTATATGTATCACTCTTTGACTTGGGAACAATATTGTATGTGCACTTTGTAGTCCCAAATACAACAGTGGATTTTATATATGTATAATACTCTACTCTCCTAGAATTCACAGTCCTGCTGGAAAAGTCAGAAATAATAAATGAAAAAAATTTTTATGTATACAATTATAAATATGATTGCTTTAAAAGAATAGGGGCCCACACTTAATAGGGTAGTAAGGGACAGCTTTCCAAAGGGGTGATATTAAGCTAAAACCTAAATAATAAACCAGCTGGAAAAGGGAGTGTTTTAGATAAAGGTAACAATAGATGCAAAGGAGCCAGGCAGGAGAAACTGATGAATTAGAGAAACTGGGCCATACTAAGAAAAGCTAAAGACATGAATGAGTAATGAAGGGAGGCTGTTTGACTGAAAGGTGAAATGCTTTACATCATACTCTAAAGGTGTTGAATGTGGCCCTGAGCCAAATGAAAGTGCTAATGAAGAAACTAAAGGGTTGCTGGGATGGAAACATCACTATCTCTAATCCTTTCTTCTCTGTCACCGGATAGGTTCTTAGGGACTGAGTATGATGGTGCCCTCACAAACCTTAAGATGCCCCTGATTAAAAGTGACTTCAGGGATTTTCAAACATCTCACATACCAACACCCAAATAAGAGCAGACTGCCAGCTACAATCTGGTGGAAGTATTGTATAAATAATTCAGTGTGGCTTTTATTCTCTGATGCTTGTAAGAATTTTTCTGGCATTCAAGGAGTCACATACCCATTCATCTGTCAAAAATGAATGAGAAATATTACTCAAGAGAGTATTCCTAGGTACATGCCTAAATAAATGCAATGTAATATGACAAATGAAAAATGGCTTGGCCCTATGTATCCTAAACATTCTGGGAAGCATATGTACATTTTAAAATAGATTGCTTTTTAATTCTCTGGGTATCATACGTACGGCTTTTAAAAATTTATTCTGATTTCCTTGACACAGTGTTTAACAAAGGCAGAAATTGAATCTTAATTTCTCAGTGCTTCGATTGCTTCAATGTCTTTTTTTTTTTCATGTGTCTCAGTTTAATGCCACAGAAAGCTTTTGAATTATTAGCTCTGGAAACATAGCCCATCACTTAATCACACCATAAGTGAGTCACAGGCATCTGGGCTAGCCAGGGAACCTGACCTGGAAGTGTCTTTTCTAAGGTTCAACTGGGAGATTCATCTGTGTTCAGCCTCTCAAATCCATTTCAAATCTTAGTGGAAATTTTCTGGATGCCATCACAGCTATAACTGTCCAGCCTGATATGGAAAACCATTGCCTCATCCACAACAGGACATTCTAGAGAATGGAAGAAGCTTTTAGTTATATTCCCTTTCTGAAACAAGGGACTCTTAATGGCCTCATACAGCCACCCACCTCTCCTCCTTCTCTGCCCCCAGCAGCAGTGATGGTATAAGGTCATTGCCTTAAAATGACATGTACTGATGGTATAGTTAGTTCAGCTTAGAACACAAATTTTAGAATTAGACCTGGATTCAAATCCAGACTTTCTGCTTTGTTGTATTCCTTAGGGTAAGTTATCTACTCTCTCTCTGAGCTTCCATTTTTCTTCTACAGAATGGAGGAAATCATCTCTACCTCAAATAGCTGTAATAAGAATCAAACAAGGTAATATATATGAAGCATATAGCCTAGTTCTGAGCACACAGCCGTGCTCATGGTGTGGCAGCTATTAACGCTGTTGCTCTTGTTGTTTCTATTATAAGTTCTGTCTGCCGATGGTTCTACCCTCCCAACCATCAGCGAGAGTCTTTGAATCTTATCCATGGAAGGGAGTTTTCAAATTTTGTTACTCAACCACTTAATTTATATGTAAGGAAACTCATCTATCTGTAAAATATCTCAGAAGCCACACACATTCAAGGTCGCATCAGATGACTGGCACAGACCAGCAGCGTTGAGGTCTCTTGATTTTCAAATTCGAGTTCATCCATGTTCAGGCGCTTCGGTTGTTTTTCTGTATACACAGAATCACTCCTCCTGCTTCTGTATTTTTCTGATCACTTACAGTTTTAGTTCTGGCCAGCAATCATATGAACCTTAGGCTAACAAATATATTAATCTGGAAAAATATGAAAACAGCGCAAAATAATTAGAAAGTGAAGACCTAACTGGAGGAGAAATATTTTGAAAATGCAAAAATAGTACAAGATAATTAGGATAAATACATAAGTATATGCATATAATGAAATACTGTAGGAGAATAATGATCGTGTTATGAATTATGATAGTTTTCTCTTTAAATTTCTAAAGAAACTTTTCCAGGAAAAATAATGTTTGATGCAAAGTGTAATATCCTCCCCAGGATTAATTACGGGTTAATTTGGAAAGTTGACATCTTTTGAATATTGAGTCTCTCATACAGAAACATGTATAGCTTTCCATCTATTCTCATCTTTTACATCTTCAGTAAAATGTTATAGTTTTCTTCATTTGGGCCTTGCATTGTTCTTTTTAGTTTATTCTTAGGGGGATTGTTTTTTAACCTTATGTTGCCATTGTAATAGGATCTTTAGACTTTGTTGTTCTGTAGTGAAAAGGTACAAGAATAAAAAGAGCAGCAAGAGTTGAAAGAACTGGAGACAGAAGAAAAAATAAAGACATTAAAAAGGTAAGCTAGGATGATGCAGAAGGGAGAGAGGGGAATGTTTTTTACTGAGTACTTATTATGTGACATTTTCTGTGGTGGAGGCATTCACAACCACCATCTCACACACACCTCCCACCAGGTGTGTGAAGTTTAAAAAGGTCAGCAAGGGAACATGGAACAGGAAATGGAAAGATAACAGGTTTGGAATGAGATCTGGGAATGATCTCTGACCAGCTGTATAATTTTGCCCCAGTTACCTGATCTCATTCCTCATTTGGAAAACTTCCATAATACCTGCTCGGATGATTGTGAGGATTAATTGGCATAACATATTTAAAGTGAATACTGCATTAGATGTCATGCTTCATAATTGCCAGTTCCCAGCCATGCACCCATCTCTTCCTGCCCCCTGCCATGCCTTCCTGCCATGGCAATCCTAGAATCTACTCAGGAGAGCATGCAGCCTTCATATGCAATGAGGTGTTTATTCTTTGAGTCATAACATGCAGGATACACATTCCTAATATTCTTAAGAAATATTGAAGGAGAAACAGTTGTTAAGAGCTGTGATCTGAGCCTGAAAAAAAAAATCACGTAAGCCTGAAAAAAATCATGCATTTTTACAAAAGAAGACATTGTTGAAATGTGAATCCTTATTCAAGTTCAAATCCCCAGTGAGAAACACTCTCTGTTTCTACCAAACAATAGTTCCTTGTCTTGAGACAATGCAGACTACATAGCCCTGGAAAGCATCAAATCCCCATGGCGATGGCAGAGGTTTTCCCTGGGACACTGGAAACACTGTGTGGAGCAAGTACCACCTGACCCAGGGCCTTGGCCATTGAAAGGAGGTTCATTCCCAGCTAAGCAGCAGGAAAACAGAACTGTCCCCAATGGCCTGGCTATGTCTTGTATTTGCAGCAAGCCTCTGGCCTTCCAGGGAAGCTGCCCTTAGGAGATATGAGTATAAAGTTGAGAGAGATAAATAAGACCTACTGAAATGCCCAAAATGAGTGTTCTCTTCCAGGCAGCATGTACATTTGTTCCCAACACGTTGCTCTTACTCATTAGGAAAATGTGTGAACTGGCCTGGATTGAAATCCTCCCATTCTGTAGTGGGGAGTTCTGGAGGAAATTAGCTCACCTCTCTGAGCCTCATGTCCTTCATCTGAAAAATGGGGTTAATAACAAGAATTGCTGTGAGGATTCAGTCATACAAATATAAAAATGTGCTCAGTAAAAATCAGATTTTTTAATCATATAGGGAATTGTATTCATAGCCTATGGATATCCTCAGGGGCCCTGTGTTTCACTTTTCAAGGGGAAATTCGATTCTGCAATAGCCAAATGTCATATGATTCTGGAACTGGTGAATAATTTGTGTGCTTAAGCTGAGTAACGATATTTCTCACTTTTTTTAAAGGGGTGGTCTCTCTTAAATACTGAGACTAGTTTCTATATGTGACTTGTAAATTGATCTGGACCCATTGGATCTCTATTCAAATTATATCCAGAAGCCAATCACTTCTCACCACCTCCTTTGCTACCACTTGTTCAAATTGAAGCCATCATCATCTATCACCAGGAGTATTGCAAGTCATCTCCCCCTAACTGCTTCCCTACTTCCGCTATTGCCCTAAAAATATTTTGAGCAATAGCAGTGTCATTGGAATAAATGTATCATCTCCCCAGAGGAATGCTTCACCCATCATTTATTAGATACTCACTTATTCAACAAATATTTATGGAGCCCCTACCATATGCCAGCCTTGTTCCAGGCTCTGGCAATACAGCAATAAACACAACAGGCACAGATCCCTGCCTCGTGGAGCGTGTTTTCTTAAGAGGTGTAATGACCATTAAACAAACAAATGAGCACAGTATAGCTGTGCCAGATGGTGATAGGCACTATGGAGAAAAATGATGCAGAGTAATGGAGGGGGGACCGGAGCACAGGGAGTGGGAGTGGGAAGTGGGGGTTGCTGTTTTAAATATGCTGGCTGGGAAAAGTGCCTCTGATGAGCTGACATTTAGGCAGACCAGAAAGAGGGGAGGAAGAGGGCCATGTGGTTTTGTGGGAGAAGGGAGAAAAAAGATGTTCCTGGCAGAGGAACAGCAGGCACAAAGGCCCTGAGGCAAAGCTAAGTAGCCAGAATGGCTTGGGCACAGTGAGTGAAGGGAAAATGGGCATGAGTGGGTTGGGAAAAGGAGCACAGTGGGCCCTGCAGGGCGTAGTGAGGGCTCAGGCTCCTACTCTAATGGGTGGGAAAACCACTGGAGTATTTTGAGGGGAAAGGTGCCTGTGATTTGATTCATATTTCTAAAGGATTATTCTGGCTAACCCCTTCTGTAAAGCAGTTGTTCTCAAACTTAAGTTCATATCCCAATCACCTTTAAGGGCTTATTTCAGCACAATTGCTGCATGATGCTGCTAGTTTGGGCCCACACTGTAAGGACCTCTGGTATAGAGAACAGTTTTTAGGAAGGACAGTAGTTGAAGCAGGGGAACCAATTAAGGGGCTGTTTACAATAATCCAGTAAAAAGACGATGATGGCTCCAGTTTGACCGGTGGTAGCAGAAGACCAATGAGAAGAGGTTAGATTCTGGATACAATTTGAATTTAGATCCAGTGGGATTTGCTGAAGGATTGAGCATGGAGCATTATAAGAGAAAGAAATGAGTCAAAAATTTTAGATTAAGCAACTAGATGAATGGGGTTGCCATGTACTGAGATGGGGAGGAGTGTTAGGTAGGAGTGACGCCAGGTATCGGGAGTTTAGGTTAGGAAATGTTAAATTTGACATGTCTATTAGATATCCAAATAGAGATGTCAGTTAAGCATTGCTTTTAGAAGAGTCTAGAATTCAGGATAGAGTTCTGCACTGGAGATAGAAAGGCAGGAGTCAGTCAGCAAATAGATGATTTTGTGAAGTCTGGCTGAGATCACCAGTAGAGAGGATGAAAGTAGAGAAGAGGTTCAAGGACTAATCTGTGGCAGTCAGTCCAACAATTAGAAATCAAGGCAATGGGATGGACCACAGACAAGACTGAGAAGTGGCCTGGATGTCAAGAAAAGCAAGTATTTTAACAAGTTCAGGTGCATTTACTGCAAAGCCACGTTGGTAAACAGTTACCACCAGGCATCTGCTATGAAGGGAAGATACAGCTCACCATGGAGTACGCCAGTTTTGAAGTGGTTTGTTATGGCTAAATGATTCCCACAGGAAAAGACAGGTTGATTGGAAGCTGGTTTTACTTTTGCAACCCCAAAACACATCGTCGATACAGTTTAATCATTGACATGGACTAGAACCTTTTCTTTCCTCTTCTGGCATTCTGTCTGGCTGACTCTTGTCTGAAGCAAATTATCCAGTTTTGAGAGGTGGACCTGTAAATCTAAGTAGCAGTATATGTGGTCAGGATGCTAGGAATTTATATGAGTAAATTTGATATATGTTTCAGGACTACAGAGTTTTTTCCTTGCCCCGCCCCCCCCTTTATTTTCTAATATTAAGTGTCTGGTTTCTCAGTGGCAAAAACACATCGTGAAAACAAATGCTTCTAATTGTTCATTTACCAAGCTCCAGGCAACCTGGTCTTTAATCTTTTGCTTTTTCTTTCTCTAAAAAAAATTTTTTGGAGGTATAATTGACCTATAACACTATATTAATTTCAGGTATATAGCATAAGGATTTAATTCTTATATATACTCCAAAATGGTCTCCACAGTAAGTCTTCTTCACATCTGTCACCATGCATAGGTAGGAATTTTTTTTCTTTAACTCTTTCTAGGCACAGGTTGGGAGTAGTCACATGGTTGTAACGTAATCCTGTCTCACTAGAGCAGGGCAGGATTTGGGGTTGGTGGCAATAAGCAGGGAGAACAGTATCTGGGGAGAAGTCTGTCATTGGAATTGAGAGATGAGCTCTGTAATCCATCAGCTCGGGTTTGACTAGCCAAGTAGAGGATCTGAAGAACATATGGCCCAGAACCCCATACTGCTCACCCCAGGGGTATAGAACTGCAGGCACGGCAGCCCCCTGAACTTACTGCAGGCAGCTGTCACTTGCTTCCCTACAAGAATTACAATTGCTGGCAATTTGGGATGCACTGAGCAGTCATTGTTGCATCTCTTATCAAGGTATATCTGATGGCAAGTCAGCCTTACTCAGTAACCGAGTTATTAAAACTTCATTTCACAGAATTTTACATTGCTTCTTGTTCTGTTATAACTCATGTTTAAACTCCAAATAGTATATTAAAAAGACATACACTATGGACTGTATTACTTCTCATTGTAAGGAAAAAATACTACTTGTAACTTAGCATTGTATTCCCTGTGTAAATTGGGTAAAGGCGATGATGTCCAGCTCTGTGGGTGATCCAGCTGGCGAGGACTGGAATTGACTCCAGAGGAGGTGAGTGATACGCCTGGGACATGGCTGAATGTTACATCTTTAAGGAGGGCTATTGGTGCTGTTACTCAGCCCTCTCTGCACGGAAGCTGCCCAAAGTCTATATGCAGCTATATTCTGCTTCTCTCTAAAGAGAAAACGGTTGTTCATTATTCAGATTTATTTATCAAATGGGTTATTGAAATACTTAGGACTAAGTGTTTAACCTCTCCATGTCCTACTCATTCAGCAGATATTTCTATTAAATTTCAGGCAATGATCTATGTGTTTTGGATATATTAGTAAACAAAACAGACAAGAATCCCTGCCTTTCAGGTGCTTACTTTATAAATGAGGGGAGGAAAAATAACTAAAAACATAATAAGTAGTTGATTATATAATACCCTGGAAAGCTATAAAATGCTATGGAAAAAGGAAAGCATGATAGGAAGTTTGGGCATGCAGGGGAAGAGACAGGGTGCAGTTTTCAGTAGAGGGGACAGAGTTGAGTCTCATCGAGAGAGTGACATTTGAGTAAAGATTTGCAGAAGGTAGTCAGCTTAGTAGATTTTGGGAGAAGAATGTTTCAGGCAGATGGAAGAGCCAGGTCAAAAGCCTTAGGCCAGAAACAAGCCAGAACATGTAAGGAATAACATGGAGACTGGTGTGGCTGGAGTAAAATAATGAGGGAGAGAGTAGCAGGAGACGGGGTCAGAGAGAAGCTGGGGCCCCACTCAGAGAGGGCCTCATTGGCCATTCTAAGGACTTTGGCGTTTTGTCTAAGCAAAATGGTAAGCCCTGGAAGGACTGTGGGCAGAGGAACGATCTGATCTGAGTTACATTATGGGAAGATCATTCTGGTTTCTGTGTTGGGAATAGTCTCTTCAAAGTCAGATTTGGGAACAAGAAGACCAAGTAGGAGGCTGTCGCTATGATCCAAGGCAACAGATGATGATGATACAGACCAGGGTGCAGCTGCGGGTGGACGGAAGCAGTGTGAGGGAAAGGAGGCAACAATGATACCATGGTTTTTGCGATGAGCTAATTGGAAGGGTAGAGTTTCCATGGACTGAAATAGGAAAACCATTTGGTGAAACAGGTTTGTGGATAAAGATGAGAACTTCATTTATAGACATGTTAAGTTCGAGATGTCAGGGAGGCATCCAAATGGACATGTCCAGTAGGCAGCTGCATATATGAGTCTAAACAGTTCAAGAGAGAGAAGTTGGTCACAAGATAGAAATTTAGAGTCTTATTATATCTATAAAGGATTTCATTGAGAAAGCTGGTCTAGGAAAAGAAGAAAACCAAGCACTGATCCCTGGGTGCTCCAAAATTAATAGGTCTTGGAGAATGAGGGGACTAAAATAAAGACTGAGAAGGAATAGCCAGCAAGATAGGAGGCAAATGAAAGAGAGTAAGGAAGCCAAGTGAAGAAAATATAATGAGGAAGATGATGTGATCAACCACATTACTGGTTTTACAGGTGAACTAACTTCTCTGTAAAATACAAGTGATGACAGACCTGCCACACAGGCTTAAATGAGGTAATTTATGTCAACAGCCAGCCGGTCACAATACCTAATGCTGATAAGGACTCAAAAATACTACCTATTATTCTTATTCCTAACACCTCGAAAAATCACTTACGATTATAAAGCTGTTCTCCGTCCAAGCTAACCCCTAGGAGGTGCTCAAGGCCTTCCTTTCTTCCCCATTACCATTATCCCTCAAGAGACCTCAAATTGAGATATAGGACTAATGGCAACTGAATCCTTAGTTTTTAAGGCAGAAAATCCAAACGCACTGGGTGTCCAACTTCAGTGTGGATAAAAATTACCCAAGGAACTTGTTAAAATGGAAATCCATAGCAGGCCCAGCCACCAGAGATTCTAATTAAGTAAATTGGAGGGGACTGGGAATCTGCATTTTATCACCCAGGTGCTTCCAATGTATGTGTTTCCACACTGCTGTGTGTGGGAGGAAGAGATAATAATAACTGGACTGTAGCAAATATCTACTTCCTCTTTCCTTCCTGGGACCTTAGAATGATTTTGCTTCTCTTGTTTCTGAGGTAAACCAATGCTGGGACTTCCTCTAGACTGGAGGTCATAACAGGGCTCTGGTGGCTCTACAGAAAGCACGCCTAGGGTAGGTGGCTTGGGCTAGCTGTTAGTCTGGACACATCAGAGGACACCACGTGGTGCCTCCCAGTCCTCCTCTGGCCCCAGATCTCTTTTATCTTTTGCCTGCCCAATGTTTTAATGAAATTTACAATTATTTCTAACATCTAAAACTCAGGAGCCTTCACAATACAGACCCAGGTTTTCTTCTCCTCCAAGACAAAACAAAGATCTGAAACCTGGACTCTCATTCCCACATAGCAGAATTGCCTCCCTTAGGTGGGCATGGGCTCTATAAATTGCCGTTATCTAATCCCTTCATTCCATATTGTCCGCTCCCCTCCACAAGTCAAGGCCAAGAGTCAGCTGCCATTTATCATCATTCTTACACTTATATATTCCTCAAAGTTGAAGAAAATGAAATATAACAAGAGAGTTTAGTGTTGTAAAAATAAATTATCTTACTCCAGCTCCTTTCTCTCATTTTTGTTATTTTCCTGGCTTCTCTAGGCATTTAAGCTTGCTATTTCTGGTCTAGCGCTCAGTCCAGAGATAAAAAAGTTGTCCTCATATTCAAAAGTGATCTGGAATCCTCTTCAGCAATAAAAAGGAGTGAACTACTAACATGAACAATGAAATGGATGAATTCCAAAAATTAGACTGAGCAGAAGTCAGACATAAAGGAATAGTAATGTATAATTTGATTTATATGAAATCCTAGAAAAGGCAAGACAGTAACAAAAAGCAGAGCAGTGGTTTCCTGGGGCAGAGATGGCTCAAAGGGCATGTTTTAGGATGATTACAGTGCTTTGTATCTTAATTATAGCAGTGCTGATATATGGGAATATACAGTTGTTAAAGCTCATCAAGTTGTATATTTTAAATGAGTGCATTTTATCTTATGTAAATACATACCTAATAAAGTTGATTTCTAAAAGTTACCTATTAAAGTGGGCCCTTGCCTGAGGTTCCTTTTTTGCATGTCACTGTCCACAATAACAATAGGTGGTAGGACAGAATTTAGGACAAGATTCATAAGCATTGTGGCCAATATATAAATCTCCTAGACATATAATATAGTAACATTTGGTACAGGGCAGCAGATGGAGATGAGTTGATCAAGGAGATGCAGATGTGAGCTAGTTCCCCAGGGGACTTGAGACTGCATGGATAACTTCCCCTCTAGGACTCTTTCTGTCTAGAGAGAACCTCAGCGCTGCCGTGGGAGTGGGCCTGGAGAGCAGGGCGAGAGGCATTGGCAGGAATGCAGAGCTTTTGTTCTTTCCCTTTCCTTCCCTTCCACTTCTCCTCCTCTTCCTTCTCCCTTTCCTGCCCTTTCTCTTCTTCACTAGCGTCACTCAGTAACCTCAACCTTCTAAAGTATCTTTCATACCTGATGGGCAACATTCCATGTGAAGGGAGTGGAATCTGGTATCGGCAACCCCTGCCGTTCTCTAGAAACAGCAGGCTCACCTCAAAATACACATTGCGTTGGTGTGTCGGCTGTTGGTTAGATTGTATCCAGCCTGGGTGGTGAACAGCCCATTTTTTTCTCCTCTTTCTTGGGTTTCTCAGATAGGGTTGCAGAAGAAGCCTTGTGGTACCAACAAGATGTTGACTCTCTATTGTCGGATTGGCCTATTTACAAGAACCTGACAAAACCCTCATAAATTGGGAAGTGAAGTACACTTATAGAGGAGTGGAAACAGATGCTGTAGGTACCCCACCCCTATTCTCTGGCCCCTACCAGTTCCTCATAGGCTGCCTGATATCAACTTCAGCACCTCCATTTCTTTGCCTGAGGTTTTTTCCAAAGTATTTTGTACTGCTGTGTATTTCTAGCAACAACATCCAAGATTTCAGTTGCCCCTCATCCATGTAAGCACTGGAAATGGCCAGGTGTTTTTAAAGTTATTCTGGTATCTATAGTGTGGCCTCACCCATTTTGAGTTTACTTTTGTGTATGGGGTTACACAATAATCCAGTTTCATTCTCTTACATGCAGCTGTCCAGTTTTGCCAACACCAGCTGTTGAAGAGGCTGTCATTTCCCCATTGTATATCCATGGCTCCTTTATTGTATATTAATTGACCATATATGCTTGGGTCTATATCTGGGCTCTCTAGTCTGTTCCACTGGTCTATTGTTATGTTCTTGTGCCAGTACCAAATTATCTTGATTACTGTGGCTTTGTAGTAGAGCTTGAAGTCAGGGAGCATAACTCCCCACACTTTATTTTTCCTTCTCAGGATTGCTTTGGCTATTAGGGGTCTTTTGTGGTTTCCTATGAATTTTAGAACTATTTGCTTTAGTTCATTGAAGAATGCCATTGGTATTTTGATAGGGATTGCATTGAATCTGTAGCTATGGGCAGGATAGCCATTTTGACAATATTAATTCTTTCTATCCAGGAGCATGGGATGTGTTTCCATTTATTGGTATCTTCTTTAATTTCTCTCATGAGTGTCTTGCAGTTTTCAGAGTATAGGTTTTTCACTTTCTTGGTTAGGTTTATTCCTAGGTATTTTATTCTTTTTGATGCAATTGTGAATGGAATTGTTTTCCTGATTTCTCTTTCTGCTAGTTCATCGTTAGTGTATAGGAATGCAACAGATTTCTGTGTATTAATTTTGTATCTCATAACTTTACTGAATTCAGGTATTATATCTAGTAGTTTTGGAGTGGATTCTTTAGGTTTTTTAATGTACAATATCATGTCATCTGCAAATCATGACAGTTGACTTCTTACTTACCAATCTGGATGCCTTTTATTTCTTTGTGTTGTCTGATTGCCGTGGCTAGGACCTCCAGAACTATGTTGAATAAAAGTGGGGAGAGTGGGCATCCTTGTCTTGTTCCCAATCTTAAAGGAAAAGCTTTCAGCTTCTCACTGTTAAGTATAATGTTGGCTGTGAGGTTTGTCATATATGGCCTTTATTATGTTGAGGTACTTGGCCTCTATACCCATTTTGTTGAGAGTTTTTATCATGCATGGGTGTTGAATTTTGCCGAATGCTTTTTCAGCATCTATGGAGATGATCATGTGGTTTTGTCCTTTTTGTTGATGTAGTGGATGATGTTGATGGATTTTTGAATGTTGTACCATCCTTGCATCCTTGGGATGAATCCCACTTGATCATGATGGATGATCTTTTTGATGTATTTTTGAATTCAGTTTGCAAATATTTTGTTGAGTGTTTTTGCATCTATGTTCATCAGTGATATTGGTCTGCAATTTACCTTTTTGTGTTGTCTTTGCCTGGTTTTGGTATTAGAGTGATGTTGGCCTTGTAGAATGAGTTTGGGAGTATTCCTTCCTCTTCTACTTTTTGGAAAACTTTAAAGAGGATGGGTATTAGGTCTTCACTAAATGTTTGATAAAATTCAGGAGTGACTGTCTGGTCCAGGAGTTTTGTTCTTAGGTAGTTTTTTGACTACCAATTCAATTTCTTTGCTGGTAATGGTCTATTCATATTTTCTATTTCTTCCTGGGTGAGCCTTGGAAGGTTGTATTTTTCTAGAAAGTTGTCCATTTCTTCTAGGTTATCCAGTTTGTTGGCATATAATTTTTCATAGTATTCTCTCATAATTGTTTGTATTTCTGTGGTGTCTGTAGTGATTCTTCCTTTCTCACTTCTGATTCTGTTTATGTGTGTAGACTCTCTTTTTTTCTTGATAAGTACAGCTAGGGGTTTATGTATTTTGTTTATTTTCTCAAAGAACCAGCACCTGCTTTCATTGATTCTTTCTGTTGTTTTATTCTTCTCGATTTTATTTATTTATGCTCTAATCTTTATTATGTCCCTCCTTCTACTGACTTTCGGCCTCATTTGTTCTTCCCCTTCTAGTTTCATTAATTGTGAATTTAGACTGTTCATTTGGGATTGTTCTTTCCTGAGGTAGGCCTGTATTGCAATATATTTCCCTATAACCATGGCCTTCTCTGCATCCAATAGATTTTGCAGTGTTGAATTATTGTCATTTTGTCCATATATTGCTTGATCTCTTTTTATTTGGTCATTGATCCATTGATTATTTAGGATCATGTTATTAAGCCTCCAAGAGTTTGTGGGCTTTTTCATTTTCTTTGAGTAATTTATTTCTAGTTTCATCCTTTGTGATCTGAGAAGCTGTTTGGTACAATTTCAGTCTTTTTGAATTTACTGAGGTTGTTTTTGTGGCCTAATATATGTTCTATTCTTGAAAATGTTCCATGTGCACTTGAGAAGAATGTGTATCCTGTTGCTTTTGGATGGGGTGTTCTGTAGATGTCCATTAAGTCCATCTGTTCTAATACGTTTTTCAGTGCCTCTGTCTCTTAATTTATTTTCTGTCTGGTTGATGTGTCCTTTGGAGTGAGTGGTGTGTTGAAGTCTCCCAAAATGAATTCATTGCATTCTATTTCCCCCTTTAATTCTGTAGTATTTGTTTTACATATGTAGGTGATCCTGTGTTGGGTCCATAGATACTTATAATAGTTATATCCTCTTGTTGGACTGACCCCTTTATTATTATGTAATATCCTTCATTGACTCTTGTGACTCTCTTTGTTTTGAAGTCTATTTTGTCTGATACAAGTACTGCAGCTCCTGTTTTTTTCTCCCTGTTAGTTGCATGAAATATCTTTTTCCATCCCTTCAGTTTTAGTCTGTGTATGTCTTTGGGTTTGAACTGAGTCTCTTGTAGGCAGCATATAGATAGGTCTTGTTTTTTATCCATTCAGTGACTATGTCTTTTGATTGGTGCATTCAGAGCATTTACATTTAGGGTGATTATTGGTAGGTATGTACTTATTGCCATTGCAGGCTTTAGATTCATGGTTACCAAAGGTTCAGGATTAATTCCCTTACTGTCTAAGAGTTTAATTTAACTCGCTTCATATGGTATTACAAACACAACTAAAGATTCTTTTTTTTTCCTCCTTTTTCTTCCTCCTCCATTCTTTGTATGTTATGAATCATACATATTCTGTACTCTTTGTCTCTCCCTTGGGTGACATCTATTTAGCCATAGGAATACCTCCATCTATAGGAGTCCCTCCAAAATGCACTGTAGAGGTCGTTTGTGGGAGGTAAATTCTCTCAGCTTTTGCTTCTCTGAAACTTGTTTAATCCCTCCTTCAAATTTAAATGATAACCTTGCTGGGTAGAGTATTCTGGTTCAAGGCCCTTCTGCTTCATTGTACTCAATATATCATGCCACTCCCTTCTGGCCTGTAAGGTTTCTGTTTAGAAATCTGATGATAGCCTGATGGGTTTTCCTTTGTATGTGATCTTTTTTCTCTCTCTAGCTGCTTTTACAAGTCTGTCTTTATCCTTGATCTTTGCCATTTTAATTATTATATGTCTTGGTGTTTTCTTCCTTGGGTCCCTTGTGTTGGGAGATCTGCGCACCTCCATGGCCTGAGAGACTATCTCCTTCCCCAGACTGGGGAAGCCTTCAGCAATTACCTCCTCAATGACACTTTCTATCACTTTTCTCTGTCTTCTTCTTCTGGTACCCCTATAATGCAAATATTGTTCCATTTGGATTGGTCACACAGTTCTCTCAATATTCTTTCATTCTTAGAGATTCTTTTTTCTCTCTGTGCCTCAGCTTCTTTGTATTCCTCTTTTTTAATTTCTATTCTATTTACCGTCTCTTCTACTACATCTAATCTGCTTTTATGTACCTCCACTGTATGTTTTATTTCAGATATGGAATTTCTTAATGATTGAATCTCCATCTTAAATTCGTTTCTCAGTTCTTGAATATTTTTCTGTACCTCCTTAAGCATGTTTATGAGTTTTATTTTGAACTCTCTTTTAGGAAGATTGGTGAGTTCAGTTTCCTTTGGCCCTTTTTCTGTGGTTTGTGAGATTTTTTCTGAACCATGTTCTTTTGACATCTCATATTTCTCTGTGGTGCCCTCTAGTGCCCAGAAGCTCCAGTCTCTGGAGCTGCGCAGCCCTGGAGTGAGGTTGGGGGTTGAAGCGGAGCAGAGCTTGTGCCTGGGTGGAGGAAAGAGCTGTTTCCTGAATCCCGTGACTGTGTCCCGTATGAGAGCCAGTGGGCTGAGCACACAGGTGTAAGCCTCTGTGCTCTGCTTCTCTAGCTGTTGTAGGTGGGGCCTCCCTCCGACTGGCCTGATGCGAGCGCAGTGACTGCCCGTTTGCGAGCAGGTGCCTGCAGGCTGGTTGGAAGGCTCGGCAGGCTGCATGTCACAGTGAGGGGGGAGGGGGGGCTCGGAGCTGAGTAGCCACCCAGGGAGGTGGAGTGCTTGAAGGTCCTCAAGGTTGCCAATCTGCTGGGCAGAGCATGCCCAGACAACCTTGTCCCTCCATCCCTTTTTCTGCACAGCAAGCTCTGTGTAAACCCCGCCCCCTCAGCAGCCCTCTCCCCATTCTCCCCATTCTCCAGATCACCACACAGTGTAGGTTTCTGCTCACAAAGCAGACCTCCAGGGCTGGGTGTTCAGCAGTTCTAGGTTTCCACCCCCTTCCTGCTCCCTTTCTCTTCCTCCCATCAGTGAGCTGGGGTTGCGGAAGGGCTTGGGTCCCTCTGGATCAAGGGTTTCATACGTTACCTTGTTTCATGAGGTCTGCTCTGTTACTGAGGTCTGTATGCAGTCTGGTGCAGCCTTCTTTCCTGTTGCTATTTTAGGGTTAGTTGTATTAACTATATTTTCTCAGTCTGTGGTTTTGGGAGGAGTTCTCTGTCTCACCTCTCACGCCGCCACTTTGAATCCTCAAGCTGAAACTATTTTTCAAATGGAATATTTGAGAAGCTCCAATAGTTAAAAAATACTTTCTAAAATCAAAGTGCTTTAGTTTTGTGGGGATACCTCTCTGCATGTGCCCACTATCCCCATCCTTGCTAAGCAGCTACTTAATGTCTATAGAACATGTTTTGAAATAGTTTGGGCGAAGAAAATTGATACTTGGAAAGTGGCCAGTCTTATTGTCTTATCTAAATTGTATGCGTATGGGTCTGTGGCTGTGATATTTTATGTGTTCAGTTGATACTATGAACTTTGGAAAAATGATACCAATGAGACATTGTTTCTTTTTTTTTTTTTTGAAGTATGGTTGATATACAATCAAATTAGTGTCAAGAATACAACAGTGTTTCACCAGTTACCACATTATTAAATCCTCACCCCTACTAGTGCAGTTACTGTTTGCACGAGACACTTTAAATTGGAATCCTCGCACTCTGGATATTCTGAAGAGCTAAACACCCCTGGCCTCAGCTACTCAAAAGAGAATTTGGCACCTAAATGGGACCCCTCTGGCTTTTTTAGGACTTTTATTTCTCTGTGATATAAAAGGACCGAATTGATAACAAGAAGGTGAGTGTGTGTATGTATTTTACTGAGCTATATTAATACTGCAAATCACACTATACTTTTATTATCTGGATTTTGCTGTAAAACCTAATCAGGTAAGATTTTTTTTGCTTTCCTTAGTTTAGTTTTGTTTAGTTTTGCTTTTGGTATCTCATAGGAGATGGAAAAGAGATTAGGGGAGCCTCATTTGTTTAATGCATAATGTGGCTTGAAGTGCCATGCTGTCACATTTTAGGAGATAATGCAGCTGCGTTAAAGCATCATTCATATATGGACTTGAGGCCTGAGTTGTTCATCTCCTTGGTCCCAGATAAGGAAGAGAACTGACAACCCAGAGTAGAAAAGCTGTTGTTTTCTGATATTCTGCTGATGTTCCTTTGCAGGTTTTGGTGGGGGGCTAGCAACCATGTCAACTGTGGCTAGTCTGTAGTGTATATAGTGTAGCAGGATTAATCTGGACAAGATCAAAGTGGAGAGAAATGTTAGCCTCGCATGCAAAGCTCTATGTCTTCTCTCACCACCTCACTGTCCTCCCTAGGAGGAGACCTCAAATAGGTCACAAACAAAATGGACACCAAGGATAAATTTAAGTCACTGTGTTAGGGAGCAGCATTTAGGTGAGAAGAGGAAAGGGATTATAAATAAAGTAGAAGTGAGACAAAAAGAGTCCTGGCCCTCTTTGGGAGTGCTTCATGTTCTTGCTTTCTTTCTCTGAACTCAAAGATAGATGGTTTCTGGCCTCCTGCTTGGAAGGAGGTGCTCCCACCCTTTGAAGGCAAAGTAGCCATCAGAGTTGGGCCTACAAGCAATTTAGGACTATTCCTAGGCCAGGAAAAATGTGACTCACGCAAAGTCCAGCATGGCCTTCCTAAAAGTCCATAAGGACAGAGACAGCTTACACAAGGGGGCTGGGCCACAGCACAGGGTCCTATCCTTGCTGCACAGGGTCCCATCCTTGCTCCCACTTGGTTCCATTCAGCTCAGCTTTCACCCTTGACTTTTGACCCTCTCTTTTTTGTCTTGTTCCTTGTTCCTGCCCTTTGCATTGGCTCTCTTACCTCAGTTTCCCTGACCTGCCCCTCTGTATTCTCTAATGACTTCTCTAAGGACTCACACTGTGGTCCTCCCTTTCCTTGTCAATTCATAAACCATCTTCAATTCTAGTTCATTCCCCTGTCCCAGAACCCAAATGCTGGCATGAATGTACCCAGGGGAATGCCTCACCTTGGCTCTTTCTTCTTGATGTGGGTACAAACAGAGACTGAAAATTCCAGTGAATACTTGAAATACATTTTGAAAAATAAGCACTGTCCTTTCCCTTAGAGGATTATGATAAAACAGAGACAAAAGAGATTGAGTATGACATCAGCAAAATTATGTAAAGCATTATTATTCAGGTTAAGTCTAACCTGGGTCACTAATCCTAGGGTTATCCAAATTCATTTATTGCCTTGGAATAAGATATCTAAAATTACTGAAATATTTAAGTAAAATTATCTTGTGCTAGCATTTGTTAGAAAAAAACTTAATGTGTAACTCAAACACATTGAAAAATGTTAGAGTTGTAGCTCTACAATAGAAAGGAATATTTGAGAGTACTTTTTTGGGAAATGGTAATTATCAGGTTTTGATTTAAATCAGGGAAGAATGTGAGTCAGTATTCAATTATTAATTCAATGAAAATATAAAGATATTATTTGTGACTGTTATTGTGGGATCAGAAAATTTGTTTGATTCATTTAGCCCTTAGAAAACCCCATAACCCTTAGAATAAAACTGGGTAATATTGCATGACAGACTTTGTCAAAGTGAGGCTTGCACATAGATTCTACTCCTTCTCCCAAGAAAATAAGAGTCACTGATGTGGTCTGTAATGATTATTTGTGCAATTAGGGACCATAAGTGCAAAAAAACTGCTTGGAACTAAATTTGGTGATTATTTTTCAGATGCTCTCTAAGGCATAGCCCTGACACACACATACATCTTGAGTTTTATCTAAATTAATATACATTTTGAATTTTTTATAAAATGTCTTCTCATGATTCTTTGTGGGCCCAACCAAATAATGACTAACTCCAAATATGATACTTATGATACAAGGTGCTTAGTCCCAGCAAGGTCACAGAGTTGAATCACAGCCTAATGTTTAGTTAGTTGTTAAGATCAAAAGAACTCCAGGAACCCATCAACCAGGTTCTGAATGGCTTATACCAGATTGTCTCTGAAAATCTTTTTACCACTCAGTTCTTGTTCAAAAAGACTTCTAAATAATGGTTCAAGGTCAGCTTGAGAAGGGACACAATGACTATCTGGATGGGTTTTCAGTTCAAATACTCATTTGATTTCATCCTCTCCCTCAGATTCTGCAAGGCCTTTATTAGCTCACCAAATGAAGGTCAAGCTGTAGAGCAAACAGTGGGTTTCAAGTGTTGTACAAGATAAATCAAGTGCTTGAAATCAGAGCAATCAATATTGGTTTTTGCAAACACACAATAAAAAAAGGCAAAAGAAAGCTTGCTTGTTTCTCTTTCCCAGGCATTTTTTCACCAATCAGCTTTTGTTTCATTTCACTATTCATAGAAATTTGCTTATCGACTTTGATTCTAGTTAGAACAGTTCATCTCATCTTGTTAGATCTTCAATCAACCATCCCTATTTTTCTGATAGTTCAAACAGAACATTATAAAAGATGCTAACATGTGTTATCTTATTTCCTGATCTCATAGCATCCTGTAATAATTGCAAAACCATAGTAAATTCCAGTATGATGATGCTATTTATTGCTTCTCAGTTTATTGACTTGGTAATACAAAAAGAATTTTCCCCCCAAAATGTGTCAATATACAAAGTTAAAATGTAGTCACAGGGTTGTAGAATCCTAGAGGAAAGACAACACCTTTCAAAGAACTATTTGTGTCCAATATCTTCGTTTTACAGATGCAGAAAATGACAAACAGGAAATACAGACGACAAGTGCAGAGTCCTCCAATGTTCTTCAAAGTATCATTCATTGGGTCCAAAAGAGATATAGCAGCTTCTACATGTAGCTCCCTCCTGAGACTTAGCTTTCTTCCCTCCCCACATGTCAAACACGTAATCATCATCAGGCCTTATCCATTCCACCTATTGAGATCTCCCAGATTTGTCTCTTCTCTTCATTTCCAACATTACTTCCATATTTTAGGTAATATCTTTGCTTTTGGGATAAAGTCCAAGATACTTAGTTTGGTAAGAGCCCATTACAGGCCTAACCTATCAAGCCTTATACCTTTTTGTCTTTACTTGCTACTTTCATCCTATGACTCAACAAATTATAAACTACTTGCAGTACTATGAACAGACCGTGATCTTTCTCATTTCTAGTTCCAAGCATTTATTTCCCTATCATACATCTGCTTCTTCCTCCTCCCATGTTCATTTACCTGACCAAGGTCTATTCGCCTATTAGATCTTAGCTAAGTTATCCCTGCCCCTCAACCCATTCTGAGTTGAGGTCCTTTCAAGTGTTCTCATAGTACCCACCTTTGTCAGAGTACTCTTTTGCTGTCATAGTATTCAGAATGCTCTACCGTAATAATCAGGTAGTGTATTAGGATCCATATTTAAATTGAACATTGCTTGAGGACCAATTATATCTTCTGAGTTATTTTGTCTTCAGAAACTAACCTAGTACCCATCAAAAGAAGTAGATACTCAATAAAGAATAATGACAATCATAACAGCAATAATAATAGCTAATTTTTATTATTTCTTTTCTGTGGTAGATATTGTATTAAAATTTTCCCCTGCATTATCAGTGCTCCTTCTGTGATAGTTAATTAAAAAAATTTTTTTCAGTGTTGCAATTTTTTTTATTAAGGAATCCTTGATATACACTCTTATGAAGTTTTCACTAGAAAAACAATGTGTTTATTACATTCACCCTTATTATTGAGTCCCCCCGTACACCATTGCAGTCTCTGTCCATTAGTGTTGTAATATGCCACAGAGTCCCTATTTGTCTTCTCTTAGCTACACTGTCTTCCCCATGACCTCCCACACACTATGTACAGCAATCATGATACCCCACAATCCCCTTCTCTCTCTCTCCCCACCCATCCTCCCCCACCCCTCCCTTTGGTAACCACTAAAGGGGAGGGGTGGTGTCTGTGAGTCTGCTGCTATTTTATTCCTTCTTGGAGTCTGAGTGTGCTGCTATTTTATTCCTTCAGTTTTACTTTGTTGTTGTACTCCACAAATGAGTGAAATCATTTGGTATCTGTCTTTCTCTGCCTGTCTATTTCACTGAGCGTAATACCCTCTAGCTCCATCCATGTTGTTGCAAATAGTAGGATTTGTTTCTTTCTTATGGCTAAATAGTATTCCATTGTGTATATGTACCACATCTTTATCCATTCATCTACTGATGGACACTTAGGTTGCTTCCATATCTTAGCTATTTGTGATAGTTAATTTTATATGTCAGTTTGGCTAGGCCATGGTCCCCAAATATCTGGTCAAACATTTCTGGCTGTTGCTGTGAAAGTATCTTTTAAATAAGTTTGGCATCTAAATTATTAGACTTTGAGTTAAGCAGATTATCCTCCATAATGTTGGTAGGCCTCATCCAGTCAATTTAAGGCCTCAAGAAAAAGATTGGCCTCCCCCCAGAAAGAAGGAATGCTTCCAGCAAACTACCATTGGGCTCAAGCTGCAGCATCAGGTTTTCCCTAGTTCTCCAGTCTGCTGGCCTGTCTTGCAGATTTTAGACTTGCTAACTTCCACAATCATGTAAGCCAATTCCTTAAAATTTCTCTCCCTCTGTATACACACACACACACACACACACACACACACACACACACACACCCTATTGGTTCTATTTCTCTGGAAAACTCTGACTAATATGCCTTTCAATAAGCCTATGATGAAGGTAAGGTAATATTATTTTCATTTAGAAATGAGGAAACAGGACCACAAAGAAATCAATAAGCTAACTGTCCAAGGACATTTATCTAGTAAGTAAGAAAACAAGTTCTGAATCAAAGTCTGTTTGACCATGAAATTCATGATCTTAACTATAGTATACAAGGAATGAATAATTAAATGAATGAATCAACAGATATGTGAGTCTGGCTTATTATTTATGTATTTTATATATACATCACAAGTAGTTTAAATGTAATATTGCTAGAAGTTGTAATAATTAACAGTCTTCTGTCTGACGTGGAACTTCACAATCATCCAATCACTCAAACTGTTATACTGATGAGAAAATTGAGGCTTACTGTTATTACCTTGTTAATGAATAACTTGGGAGATGTGAAATCCAGGTCTCCTGAGGGTCAATCTTCCCACTATGCCTTCACAGTTTCTTCCAGAACAATATTGGTCATTGACTCCAACTTCCTATGGAAAATGGATAATGTAAGCGATGTCCCTGGGGTAGAATCCTGGGGCCAATATATTGCCCATCTCCTGCAAGCACCTTTCTCCTCTTTCCAAAAATGACATGAGCCTCAGCACTAATACATGTGAATTTCAAGTCTGGCTGCCGCATCCTTCAAAACACAGTATGACTTAATCATCTGGAACAAAACAACAGGATGAAGAAGAGAAGGAACTTGACAATATGAAGTTAAACTTTTCATTAAACCCTTCAGCCAGAGTTAGTAGCTTCCCTCTTTCATTTTCCCATAGCCCTTAGAATAGAACTCTGTAATTTCACAGAGGCTTTTAATTCGTTGTTGACCATTAAGTTAATGGTGCTTAATAATACCTGTGACATTTTCATATATGCTCAGTAAATATTTGTTAAACCAATGATGTGAGCCTATTCAGGAATGATGGCTGAGTCAGTTAGACTCATGGAGACTTCAAAATGGAAACTAATCTCACCTCAATTTCCCAAATATGTCTTTTCCCTCACAGTTACCAGCATGGATCCCTTGAAGCTGCCCAAATATTAATGAAAGCTCATGAAGATATGCCAGGAGGGGGCATACTTCCTATCTTCAGGACGAACACAGTGTGATTTTTTTTCTCCCCTGCTCATTAGTTCCAGTATTAGTGTTTATGGTGGAATGAGATTTCTGGTCTTTATGCTTACAAGATAATATAAATACAGCAGGAATAATAAGATGCAATTAAGAAAAAGGAAAACTGATAGCTGCTTATACTCTGAGGGCTGAAACAGAAACTACCTCAGGGAAAAATTTATGTTTCTTTCAGCAAGATGGTTCAATGTATCTATTGGTGATTTGGAAAAGAGGGCCCAAGCTGGCAGGGATGGGAGATGCTAAATAAAAATGGGCTTAATTCCTCTGTGTGATAAGGTAACACTGATATTTAGGTTGGCCTCTGGGACTCTGAGATAAATAATTAGGACAAATGTCTACATTTGGACAAATGTCTGGGGAATGACAGGTCCCGCCACATACATAACTGGGTGCTTGATGGGACTTTGAAGTGTGAGTTTGAAATAGATTCTCTATGGCAGAGAAGGGCAAGGAACTGAAGAGCAGTGATGTCTGCTCTCAAGTATTGGTTGTTTCTTATCCTGAGATATAATTCACCTCCATTATCCCTAAGCTTTAGTAAAATCTGAAGCCCACAAAGTATTGCAATAGGGGCGCCTTACGGCAGGAGAGAGAGTGTGAAAGGCTCTGGCAAAATATGAGCTGCTCAAAAGCCAGCAGAGGACATGGAGAGGAGGCCAGAGCAGCAGTTCAGAAGGAAATGTAACTACATGGCCCTGGGAATTGCTCCCCAGAATCAATAGAAGGTATGAGACCTGTTGCCATTATTCAGTATAAGGCCTCAAGTATAACCCAGCATTACTTGGGATGTCCAGAGAAACTGAAGATGTTCTGTTTGGATAAGTACCCAAAATGTCAGTGAAGATGTTCTACTTTGAGGCAGAACTCCTGGTAATTACATACTTCCCATTTCAGAAAGGTGTGTGCTAAATACATACATACACACATAAAATGCATGCCTCTGGCTGAAAGAGAGAGAGAAGAAAATGGAAGAGGAGGAGGAAGAGGAGAGGAAAAGAAGAAGGGAATTTCAGCTGGTTGAGCCAGAGATTCTTTTCTAAATGACCCCTCAATCTATTTCCAAAAATAATCAAAAAATTCTTCTAATCTTCCTCTTCTATGATAAAAGAATAATGATATCTATACTGCAAGATTGTTGAAAGAATTAGAGCTAAAGAACCTTTCCTAGTGTTTAGCACAAATTAGGCACTCACTGAATGCTACCTATTGTATTAAATATTACTATTAGTAAAATAATACCAATCTTCCGGGAAGATGGCGGCATGAGCAGGGCGGCAGAAATCTCCTCTCAAAACTATATATATCTATGAAAATACAGCAAATACAACTATTCCTAAAAGAGAGACCAGAATATGCAGGAAAGCGCACAGCATGCAGCTACACCTGAGAGGACACGGCACCCCGCAAGGCGGGTAAGATACGGAGCCGAGACACAGCAGGAACCGAGCACACACCCACCCCAGCGCACTGGCGGGATTAGAGGATTCAGAGCTGGGAGGGAGTGAAAGTACACCCCGCCAAATAACCACCCCGGTGATCTGTGCAGGGAGCACGGACACACATCGCACGGTATAGTGGAGATTGGAGAGACAGAGGGTGCAGGATCTGAGCGGGGAACGCACCAGGGTGCATGCAGCCGGCTCCCAGAAATAAAAAAAAAAAAAGAAAAGCACGCACTTTTTACAGTGGTCTTAAAGAGACAGGAGCCCAGCGGAGGAGCCGGATCGCCCCGGCACAATCAGCCCAGCACGCTGGGAGTCCTGGGGAGTTTCGGAACCCTTTGCTGGCGACTAGGAAAGGGTGACCACACTTAGATTTCCCGCAAAGATCAACAGCCTCTCATTTGTTCCCACCCAAGCCAGAGCTATAAACAGCACTGTGGAGCGGCACGGCCACGGCTAAAGAATAGTGGAGGAACAGTGCCACCTACAACATCCCCACAGAATCTACTCTCGGTGGGCGGGTTTTTGTTTGTTTGTTTTCTTTTGTTTTTTCTTCTCTTTCTTTTTTCTTTTTTTTCTTTCTTTCTCTTTTTTTTCTCTTTTTCTTTTTAAAGTCTTAAAGAGCCCAGCTGACATATGTGGCAACTACCAGTGACCACTTCTATAGCCATGAAAAGACAGAGGAATATAGTCCAGACTAAGATCAACCAGACAACCCCAGAGAGGGAGCCTGAAGGGATGGAAATGCACAGTCTTCCTGAAAAAGAATTCAGAACAAAAGTCATAACCATGGTGATGGATCTACAGAGGAATGTGCAAGAGATGAGGGAGTAAGTGAGGGAAGTGAGGAAAGACAGTGCAGAAATGAGACAAGCGATCGACGGGCTTAACAGCAGACTGGATGAGATGCAAGAGACTGTTAATGGAATAGAAATCAGAGAACAGGAATACAGAGAAGCTGAGGCAGAGAGAGATAAAACGATCCCTAGGAATGAAAGAATATTAAGAGAACTGTGTGACCAATCCAAACAGAGCAATATTCGCATTATAGGAGTACCAGGGAAAGAAGAGAGAGAAAAAGGGATAGAAAGTGTCTTTGAAGACATAGATGCTGAAAACTTGCCCACGCTGGGGAAGGAAATAGTCTCGCAGTCCACGGAAGCCCACATATCTCCCAACACAAGGGACACAAGGAAGACAACACCAAGACACATAATAATTAAGATGGCAAAGATTAAAGATAATGACAGGGTATTAAAGGCAGCTAGAGAGAGAAAAAAGATCACCTATAAAGGAAAACCCATCAGACTATCATCAGACTTCTCAACAGAAACCTTACAGGCCAGAAGAGAATGGCATGATATATTTAACATAATGAAACCGAAGGGCCTCGAACCAAGAATATTGTATCCAGCATGATTATCATTTAAATATGACGGAGGGATTAAACAATTTCCAGACAAACAGAAGTTGAGAGAGTTTGCCTCTCATAAACCACCACTACAGGATATCTTAAATGGACTGCTCTAGAGAGAAGCACACCTCAGGCTAAAAAGATGTCACCAGAGAAAATAAAATCATAGCAAAGAGTGCAGACCATCCAAATACTAACTAAAGGCAAAGAATAAAACACCTAGTATATAAAGAATGGAGGAGGAAGAATAAGAAGGGAGAGAAATAAACAAACATCAAGACGGTGTTTACAATAACTTAACAAGAAAGTTAAGTTAGATTGTCAGATAGTAAAGAAGCAACCCTTGAACCTTTGGTAACCATGAATCTAAAGCCAGCAATGGCAATAAGTACATATCTATCAATAATCACCCTAAATGTAAATGGACTGAATGCACCAATCAAAAGACACAGAGTAACAGAATGGACAAAAAAGCAAGACCCATCTATATGCTGCTTACAAGAGACTCACCTCAAACCCAAAGATATACAAAGACTAAAAGTGAAGGGATGGAAAAAGATATTTCATGCAAACAACAAGGAGAAAAAAGCAGGTGTTGCAGTACTTGTATCAGACAAAACAGACTTCAAAACGAAGAAAGTAACAAGAGATAAAGACGGACATTATATAATGATAAAGGGGTCAGTCCAACAAGAAGACATAACCATTATAAATATATATGCACCCAACACAGGAGTGCCGACATATGTGAAACAAATACTAACATAATTACAGGTGCAAATAGACAGCGATGCATTCATTTTAGGTGATTTCAACACACCACTCACTCCAAAGGACAGATAAAGCAGACAGAAAATAAGTAAAGACACAGAGGCATTGAACAACACATTAGAAAAGATGGACCTAACAGACATCTACAGAACTCTGCACCCCAAAGCAGCAGGACACTCATTCTTCTGAAGTGCACATGGAACATTTCCCAGAATAGACCACATACTAGGCCACAAAAAGAACCTCAGTAATTTCAAAAATATTGAAATCCTACCAACCAACTTCTCAGATCACAAAGGTATAAAACTAGAAATTAATTTTAGAAAGAAATCAAAAAGGCTCACAAATACATGAAGACTTAACATTATTCTAATTAATCAATGGGTTAATGACCAAATCAAAACAGGAATCAAAGAACATATGGAGACTACTGACAACAACAACACAAAGCCACAACTTCTGTGGGACGCAGCAAAGGCAGTTCTAAGAGGAAAGTATATTGCATTCCAGGCCTATTTAAAGAAGGAAGAACACTCCCAAATGAATAGTCTAAAGACACAATTACTGAAATTGGAAAAAGAAGAACAAATGAGGCCCAAAGTCACCAGAAGGAGGGACATAATAAAGATCAGAGAAGAAATCAATAAAATTGAGAAGAATAAAACAATAGAAAAATCAATGAAACCAAGAGCTGGTTCTTTGAAAAAATAAACAAAATAGATAAACCCCTAGCCAGACTCATTAAGAGAAAAAGAGAATCTACACACATAAACAGAATCAGAAATGAGAAAAGAAAAATAATGACGGACCCCACAGAAACACAGAAGAATTATAAGAGAATATTATGAGAATCTATATGATAACAAGCTGGAAAACATAGAAGAAATGGACAACTTCTTAGAAAAATACAACCGTCCAAGATTGACCAAGCATGAAACAGGAACACTAAACAGACCAATCACCAGCAATGAAATTGAAGCGGTAATCAAAAAACTACCCAAGAACAAAACCCCCGGACCAGATGGATTCACCGCTGAATTCTACCAGACATATAAAGAAGAAATAACACCCATTCTCCTTAAAGTTTTTGAAAAAATAGAAGATGAGAGAATACTTCCAAACTCATTCTATGAAGCCAGCATCACTCTAATACCAAAACCTGGCAAAGACTTACCAAAAAAGAAAATTGCAGACCAATATCCCTGATGAATGTAGATGCAAAAATACTCAACAAAATATTAGCAAACTGAATTCAAAAATACATCAAGAGGATCATACACCATGATCAAGTGGGATTCATCCCAGGGATGCAAGGATGGTACAACATTCGAAAATCCATCAACATCATCCACCATATCAACAAAAAGAAGAACAAAAACCACATGATCATCTCCATAGATGCTGAAAAAGCATTTGACAAAATTCAGCATCCATTCATGATTAAAACTCTCAACAGTATGGGTATAGACGGCAAGTACCTCAACATCATAAAGGCCATATATGACAAACCCACAGCTAACATCATACTTAACGACGAGAAGCTGGAAGCTTTTCATCTAGGATCGGAAACAAGACAGGGATGCTCACTCTCTCCACTGTTATTCAACATAGTACTGGAGGTCCTAGCCATTTCAATCAGACAAAACAAAGACATACAAGGCATCCAGATTGGTAAAGAAGAAGTCAAATTGTCACTATTTGCAGATGACATGATATTGTACATAAAAAACCCTGAAGACTCCACTCCAAAACTACTAGAACTAATATCTGAATTCAGCAAAGTTCCAGGATACAAAATTAACACACAGAAATCTGTTGCTTTCCTCTACACTAATGATGACGTAACAGAAAGAGAAATCAGAAAAACAATTCCATTCACAATCGCATCAAAAAGAATAAAATACCGAGGAATACAACTAACAAAGAAAGTGAAAGACCTGTACTCTGAAAACTACAAGACACTCCTAAGAGAAATTAAAGAGTGCACTAACAAATGGAAATGCATCCCATGCTCTTAGCTAGGAAGAATAAATATTGTCAAAGTGGCTATACTACCTAAAGCAATCTACAGATTCAATGCAATCCCGATCAAAATACCACCAGAACTCTTTAATGAACTGGAACAAATAATTCTAAAATTCATATGGAACCACAAAAGACCCCGAATAGCCAAAGCAATCCTGAGAAGGAGGAATAAAACAGAGGGAATTACACTCCCTGACTTCAAGCTCTTCTACAAAGCCACAGTAATCAAGACAATTTGGTATTGGCACAAAAACAGACCCACAGACCAGTGGAACAGAATAGAAAATCCAAACATTAACCCAAACATATACAGTCAATTAATATTTGGTAAAGGAGCCTGGGATATACAATGGGGAGATGACAGCCTCTTCAGCAGGTGGTGTTGGAAAAACTGGACAGCTACATGTAAGAGAATGAAATTGGACTACTGTCTAGCCCCATACACAAAGGTAAACTCAAGGTGGATCAAAGACCTGAATGTGAGTCATAAAATCATAAAACTCTTAGAAAAAAACATAGGCAAAAATCCCTTGGACAAAAACATGAGCAACTTCTTCATGAACATATCTCCCTGGGCAAGGGAAACAAAAGCAAAAATGAACAAGTGGGACTATATGAAGCTGAAAAGCTTCTGTACAGCAAAGGACACCATCACTAGAACAAAACGATATCCTACAGTATGGGAGAATATAATCATAAATGACATATCTGATAAAGGGGTGACATCCAAAATATATAAAGAACTCACACACTTTAACAAACAGAAAGCAAATAATCCAATTAAGAAATGGCAAGAGTACATGAATAGACACTTCTCTAAGGAAGAAATTCAGATGGCCAACAGGCACATGAAAAGATGCTCCACATCGCTAATCATCAGAGAAATGCAGATTAAAACCACAATGAGATATCACCTCACACCAGTGAGGATGGCCAACATCCAAAACACAAACAACAACAAATGTTGGCGAGGATGTGGAGAAAAGGGAACCCTCCTACACTGCTGGTGGGACTGCAAATTAGTTCAACCATTGTGGAAAGCAGTATGGAGGTTCCTGAAAAGACTCAAAATAGAAATACCATTTGACCCAGGAATTCCACTCCTAGCAATTTACCCTAAGAATGCAGCAGCCCAGTTTGAAAAAGACATGTGCACCCCTATGTTTATCGCCGCACTATTTACAATAGCCAAGAAATGGAAGCAACATAAGTGTCCATCAGTAGATGAATGGATAAAGAAGATGTGGTATATATACACAATGGAATATTTATTCAGCCATAAGAAGAAAACAAATCCTACTATTTGCAACAACGTGGATGGAGCTAGAGGGTATTATGCTCAGTGAAATAAGCCAAGCCGAAAATGACAAATACCAAATGATTTTACTCATATGTGGAGTGTAAGAACAAAGAAAAAAAGTGAAGGGACAAAACAGCAGCAGACTCACAGAACCCAAGAACGGACTAATAGTTATCAAAGGGAAAAGGCTGGGGAAGTTGGGTGGGAAGAGAGGGGTAAGTACGGAAAGGGGTCATTATGATTAGCAGATGTAATGTTGGGGGTCACGGGGAGGGCTGTACAACTCAGAGAAGAGAAGTAGTGATTCCATAGCAGCTCACTACGCTGACGGACAGTGACTGTAATGAGGTTGGTGGGGGGGACCTGATGAAGGGGGTATTTTAATAACCATAATATTGCACATGTAATTGTAGAATAATGATACCAAATAAATTATTTAAAAAAATAATACCAATGATGATGGTGGTGGTAATCGTAATGATAGCAATCTGGCTTCCCGAGCATGAAGAGCATTGAGGTTGTAAAAAACCTTTCTTCACTTCTTTCTGGAGCTTCTTTTTATCCTCTTGGACAATTAACTAAAATTAAAAAAAAAAAGGGAGCTGCCTTTGAGGATCAGGTTAGAGTGAATTTGGACTCCGGTTTCTGTGTGTCACTGCCCTGGCTTAGCGCCATCAGCCTCCTCTTCTCCAGGCCAGATCCTTCAGTTTATATATGCTTGTTCTTTTGTATTTCTGCTCTACTTCTTTCCTTATTGGGATTGTGATTTTGTCCAACCTTTTCAATTAGCTTGAACTGCCACTAAAACTCATCCATTAAAATTCACTTCCCCAGAGAGTTAAAGAGTAATTTTCTGCATAACCCTCTTACGGTTGTTATAAAGATCAAATTAAAGCAAGTGTGAAGAAGTTCTTTTCAGCCTGCTTTGCTCGGAGGGCAGAGAAGTTGATAGGAACATGATGCTTAGAATGAAAGCTCTCCTTTATTCAAAGCCTTCTTATTGCTCCATGGCTTCCTCATTTATAAAATAATTATTATTTTTACCATTTATTGGATGGCTTCCATCCTATTGATTAAATTCTGGCAGGGGTACATGACTTATACATATCATTTGATTCTCTCAATCATGCTAAGAAGTATGATTCTATTTTCTTTGAGTTTACATGTGAGAAAACTGTAGGTCAGAGAGGTTAAGTAACTCGCTTAATATCACACAGCTATTAAGTGATATAGTCAAGGTGTTCTAATCTAATTCAATTGGATTCCAAAAGCCATGCTAAATGAATGTTGTAAAGACCATGTAAAATAATGTACATGAAAAGACATTTTAAATTGTAAAGTTCATGGTTGCTAACAATTATTACTCTAGTGTAAAAGGTGGCCTATCCGCAAGTGAAACAGGGAGTTGAGAATCAGCCCTCCACGGAGAGAAGAAAGAAAATTCAAAATGAAGGGGCCTATGCCTCAAGTCGGTTTACAGAAGGTTGCATAATGAAGGGAAGACTCCAACTTGCTCTAAGCAGGTAAGTTCTTTTTAAGTCAGAGAATCATTATTATCCTACTTAGTGAATGCACTGTATTAAACACTGTAGGAAATGAGACCTTATCAGGAGAGAGGACAAACAAACACGAAAATAGGGACATGCCAAGTAGTGGAAGGGTTTCTAGAGCAATGCTGTGACCCACAGGGAGCTAGGGGATTAATCATCAAAGATGTCTTATGGAAAATTCTGGAAAATTTTGAATAACGTAAGTTTAGTTTGAGAAATGGTAAGCAAAGCATGAGGCACACTAAATGATTGTGTCTTAATACCAGGAATATGAAAGGAGGTGAGAAAATCTAATATTTATCAGCAACTATGATGTCTTACGTATTGTAATATTTACTTTATGTTGTGTATTTTTCATGACAACCTGTGTTGGGCTTTGTGTGGTATATCAGAATATACGATGAAAAATAAACAAGTCAAATGCAAGAAACAGAAAATAAACACAGCTTTTTTATTTTATTTTATTTTTTAATAGTTTATTTTGGTATCATTAATCTACAATTACATGTGCAATATTATGGTGATTAAACTACCCCCCTCATCAGGTCCCCCACCTACCCCATTACAGTCACTGTCCATCAGCATAGTGACATGCTATAGAGTCAATACTGTCTTCTCTGAGTTGTACAGCCCTCACCATGCCCCCCTAACATTACATCTGCTAATCGTAATGCCCCCTTTCCCCCCTTGTCCCTCCCTTCCCACCCATCCTCCCCAGTCCCTTTCCTTTGGTAACTATTAGTCCGTTCTTGGGTTCTGTGAGTCTGCTGCTGTTTTGTTCCTTCAGTTTTTTTCTTAGTTCTTATACTCCACATATAAGTGAAATCATTTGGTATTTGTCTTTTTTGGCTAGGCTTATTTCACTGAGCATAATACTCCCTAGCTCCATCCATGTTGTTGCAAATAGTAGGATTTGTTTTCTTCTTATGGCTGAATAATATTCCATTGTGTATATGTACCACATCTTCTTCATCCATTCATCTACTGATGGACACATAGGTTGCTTCCATTTCTTGGCTATTGTAAATAGTGCTGCGATAAACATAGGGGTGCATCTGTCTTTTTCAAACTGGGCTGCTGCATTCTTAGGGTAAATTCCTAGGAGTGGAATTCCTGGGTCAAATGGTATTTCTATTTTGAGTTTTTTGAGGAACCTCCATACTGCTTTCCACAATGGTTGAACTAATTTGCATTCCCACCAGTAGTGTAGGAGTGTTCCCTTTTCTCCACATCCTCGCCAAAATTTGTTGTTGTTTGTGTTTGGATATTGGCTATCCTCACTGATGTGAGGTGGTATCTCATTGTGATTTTAATCTTCATTTCTCTGATGATTACCGATGTGGAGCATCTTTTCATGTGCCTTTTGGCCATCTGAATTTCTTCTTTACAGAAGTGTCTATTCATGTCCTCTTCCCATTTCTTAATTGGATTATATGCTGTTTGTTTGTTGAGGTGTGTTAGTTCTTTATATATTTTGGATGTCAACCCCTTATCAGATACGTCATTTATGAAAATATTCTCCCATACTGTAGGATGTCTTTTTGTTCTACTGATGGTGTCCTTTGCTGTTCAGAAGCTTTTCAGCTTGATATAGTCCCACTTGTTCATTTTTGCTTTTGTTTCCCTTGCCCGGGGACATATGTTCATGAAGAAGTCGCTCATGTTTATGTCCTAGAGATTTTTGCCTATATTTTTTTCTACGAGTTTTATGGTTTCATGACTTACATTCAGGTCTTTGATCCACCTTGAGTTTACCTTTGTGTATGGAGTTAGACAGTAGTCCAGTTTCATTCTCTTACATGTAGCTGTCCAGTTTTTCCAACACCAGCTGCTGAAGAGGCTGTCATCTCCTCATTGTATACCCAAGGCTCCCTTTTCAAATATTAATTGACTGTATATGTTTGGGTTAATGTTTGGATTTTCTATTCTATTCCCTGGTCTTTGGGTCTGTTTTTCTGCCAATACCAAATTGTCTTGATTACTGTGGCTTTGTAGTAGACCTTGAAGTCAGGGTATGTAATTCCCTCTGTTTTATTCCTCCTTCTCAGGATTGCTTTTGCTATTCTGGGGTCTTTTGTGGTTCCATATGAATTTTAGAATTATTTGTTCGAGTTCATTGAAGAGTTCTGTCGGTATTTTGATCGGGATTGCATTGAATCTGTAGATTGCTTTAGGTAGTATAGCCATTTTGACAATATTTATTCTTCCTAGCCAAGAGCATGGGATGCATTTCCATTTGTTAGTGTCCTCTTTAATTTCTCGTAGGAGTGTCTTGTAGTTTTCAGAGTACAGGTCTTTCACTTCCTTCGTTAGGTTTATTCCTAAGTATTTTTTTCTTTTTGATGCGATTGTGAATGGAATTCTTTTTCTGATTTCTCTTTCTGTTACGTCATCGTTAGTGTAGAGGAAAGCAACAGATTTCTGTGTGTTAATTTTGTATCCTGGAACTTTGCTGAATTCAGATATTAGTTCTAGTAGTTTTGGAGTGGAGTCTTTAGGGTTTTTTATGTACAGTATCATGTCATCCGCAAATAGTGACAATTTGACTTCTTCTTTACCAATCTGGATGCCTTGTATGTCTTTGTTTTGTCTGATTGCAGTGGCTAGGACCTCCAGTACTATGTTGAGTAACAGTGGAGAGAGTGTACATCCCTGTCTTGTTCCCGATCTTAGATGAAAAGCTTTAAGGTTCTCGCTGTTAGTTGTGGGTTTGTCATATATGGCCTTTATGATGTTGAGGTACTTGCCCTCTATACCCATATTGTTGAGAATTTTCATCATGAATGGATTTTGAATTTTGTCAAATGCTTTTTCAGCCTCTATGGAGATGATCATGTGGGTTTTGTTCTTCTTTTTATTGATGTGGTGTATGATGTTGATGGGTTTTCGAACGTTGTACCATTCTTGCATCCCTGTTATGAATTCCACTTTATCATGGTGTATGATCCTCTTGATGTATTTTTGAATTCGGTTTGCTAATATTTTGTTGAGTATTTTTGCGTACACGTTCATCAGGGATATTGTTCCGTACTTTTCTTTTTTGGTAAGTCTTTGCCAGGTTTTGGTATTAGAATGATGCTGGCTTCATAAAATGAGTTTGGAAGTATTCTCTCATATTCTATTTTTTGTAAAACTTTAAGAAGAATAAGTGTTATTTCTTCTCTATATGTCTGGTAGAATTCAGAGGTGGATCCATCAGGTCTGGGGATTTTGTTCTTGGGTAGTTTTTTGATTACCACTTCAATTTCTTTGCTGGTGATTGGTCTGTTTAGTTTTTCTTTTTCTTGCTTGGTCAATCTTGGACGGTTGTATTTTTCTAAGAAGTTGTCCATTTCTTCTAGGTTTTCCAGCTTGTTAGCATATAGATTCTCATAATGTTTTCTTATAATTCTTTGTATTTCTGTGGGGTCCGTCGTGGTTTTTCCTTTCTCATTTCTGATTCTGTTTATGTGTGTAGATTCTCTTTTTCTCTTAATGAGTCTGGCTAGGGATTTATCTATTTTTTTAATTTTTGAAATAACCACCTCTTGGTTTCATTGATTTTTTTCTATTATTTTATTTTCTCAATATTATTTATTTCTTCTCTGATCTTTATTATGTCCCTCCTGCTGGTGACTTTGGGCCTCATTTGTTCTTCTTTTTCCAATTTCAGTAATTGTGTCTTTAGACTATTCGTTTGGAAATGTTCTTCTTTCTTTAGATAGGCCTGGACTGCAATATATGTTCCTCTCAGAACTGCCTTTGCTGCATCCCACAGAAATTGTGGCTTTGTGTTGTTGTTGTCAATTTTCTCCATATGTTCTTTGATTTCTGTTTTGATTTTGTCATTAACCTATTGATTATTTAGGAGAGCATTGTTAAGTCTATGTATTTGTGAGCCTTTTTGTTTTTCTAAAATTTAATTCTAGTTTTATACCTTTATGATCTGAGAAGTTGGTTGGTAGAATTTAAATATTTTAGACATTACTGAGGTTCTTTTTGTGTCCTAGTATGTGGTCTTTTCTGGAAAATGTTCAATGTGCACTTGATAAGAATGTGTTTCCTGTTGCTTTTGGGTGTAGAGTTCTGTAGATGTCTGTTATGTCCATCTGTACTAGTATGTTGTTCAGTGCCTCTGTGTCTTTGTTTATTTTCTGTCTGTTTTATCTGTCCTTTGAGTGAGTGGTGTGTTGAAGTCTCCTAAAATGAATGCATTGCCGTCTATTTCCTCCTTTAATTCTGTTAGTATTTGTTTCACATATGCCGGCACTCCTGTGTTGGGTGTATATGTATTTATAATCGTTATATCTTCTTGTTTGATTGACCCCTTTATCATTATGTAATGTCCTTCTTTATCTCTTGCTACTTTCTTCGTTTTGAAGTCTATTTTGTCTGATATAAGTACTGCAACACCTGCTTTTTTCTCCTTGTTGTTTGCATGAAATATCTTTTTCCATCCCTTCAGTTTTCGTCTGGGGATATCTTTGCGTTTGAGGTGAGTTTCTTGTAGGCAGCATGTAGATGGGTCTTGCTTTTTTATCCATTCTATTACTCTGTATCTTTTGACTGGTGCATTCAGTCCATTTACATTTAGGGTGATTATTGATAGATATGCACTTATTGCCATTGCTGGCTTTAGATTCGTGGTTACCAAAGTTTCACGGGTTGCTTCTTATGTATCTAACAATCTAACTTAACTTTCTTTTTAAGTTGTTGTAAACACAGTCTGATGTTTCTTTATTTCTCTCCCTTCTTATTCTTCCTCCTCTATTCTTTATATACTAGGTGTTTTATTCTTTGCCTTTAGTTAGTGTTTGGATGGGCTTCTTTCTTTGCTATGATTTTTTATTTTCTCTGGTGACCTCTTTTTAGCCTTAGGAGTGCTTCCCTCTAGAGCAGTTCCTTTACAATGTCCTGTTGAGGTGGTTTATGGGAGGCAAATTCTCTCAACTTTCGCTTGTCTGGAAATTGTTTAATCCCCCCATCATATTTAAATGATAATCGTGCTGGATACAATATTCTTGGTTCAAGGCCCTTCTGTTTCATTACATTAAATGTATCATGCCATTCTCTTCTAGCCTGTAAGGTTTCTGTTGAGAAGTCTGATGTTAGTCTGATGGGTTTTCCTTTGAAAGTGATCTTTTTTCTTTCTCTGGCTGCCTTTAGTACTCTGTCCTTATCTTTGATCTTTGCCATTTTAATTATTATGTGGCTCGGTGTTGTCTTCCTTCGGTCCCTTGTGTTAGGAGATCTGTGGGCTTCCATGGACTGCGAGACTATTTCCTTCCCCAGCATGGGGAAGTTTTCAGCAATTATTTCTTCAAAGACACTTTCTAGCCCTTTTTCTCTCTCTTCTTCCTCTGGTACTCCTATAATGCGAATATTGTTCCATTTGGATTGCTCACACAGTTCTCTTAATATTCTTTAATTCCTAGAGATCCTTTTATCTCTCTCTGCCTCAGCTGCTCTGTATTCCTGTTCTCTGATTTCTATCCCATTAACATTCTCTTGCATCTCATCCAGTCTGCTGCTAAGCCCGTCGATGGCTTGTCTCATTTCTGCATTGTCTTTCCTGACTTCCCTCACTTCTTCCCTCAGGTCTTGCATATTTCTCTGTAGATCCGTCAGCATAGGTATGACTTTTATTCTGAATTCTTTTTCAGGAAGATTCTGCAGTTCTATCCCTTCATGTTCCCTCTCAGGTGTTGTCTGGCTCTGGGTGATTTTTGTCTGTACCATATTCCTCTGTCTTTTCATGTCAATAGAAGTGGTCAGTGGTAGGTGCCACATATGTCAGCTGGGCTCTTGAAGACTTAAAAAAAAAAGAAAAAACAAAGAAGGAAAAAAGAAGGAAGAGAAAGGAAAGAGAAAAAGAAGAAAGAAAGAAAAGAAAGAAAAAAGAAAGGGGAAAAAATATCACCCACCCGGAGTGGATTCTGTAAGGATGCAGTAGGTGTCGCTGTTGGTCCACTATTCCACAGCTGCAGCCATGCCGCCCTTTGTAGCTCTGGCCGGGGCGGGAATGAATGGGAGGCTGTTGTTCTCTGTATAAAGTTTTAGTGTGGCTGCTACATTTTCTCAGCTCTAGCCAAGGGGTCCGAAATTCCTCAGGACTCCCAGACCACTGGGCTGAGCATGCCGGGCGATGGTGTTCCCTCGCTGGGCCTCCTGCCTCTCCAAGACTGCTATAAACAGCACACGCTTTTCTCTTGTCCCGTGGCGCTGGCTGCACAGATCCGGGCGCCTTCCCAGCTCAAAACCTGCACCTTCTGCCTCTCCAATGCCCGATGCACTGCGCGATGTGTGTCAGTGCTCCCGGCACAGATCACCGGGGCTAGTTATTTCGTGGGCCTGTTCTTCCACTCCCTCCCGGCTCTGAATCCTCTCCTCCCACTGGTGCGCTGGGGTGGGTGAGTGCTCGGTTCCCGCCAGTCACGGCTCCATATCTTACCCGCCTCGCGGGGTGCCGTGTCCTCTCGGGTGTAGCTGCACACTGTGCACTTACCTGCGTATTCTCATCTCTCTTTTAGGAGTAGTTGTATTTGCTGTATTTTCGTAGATTTATATAGTTTTCAGAGGAAATTTCCGCCGCCTTGCTCACGCCGCCATCTTCCCAGAACTCAACACATAGTTTTTTTAATGTCCACTTTGGCAATGAGAAAACTGAGACTCAGGTTATATAATTTGTCCAAGTTCACACAATAAATTATGGAATGAACTAGTATTAGAACTAATGTTCACATGTTGACTTTTTCTGCAGTCATGCCTTAATGTGAGAAACAATTTATACTATGGTAGAAGAGGAGATTAATTCCACTTAATGTGACAAAGTATGAAGATTTGGTGACACTTCGTGGTAATGACACAAATGTCCCTTATCTTTTTCCCTGTAAGGTTTTATAGTGAAGAAGATATTTTTTAAATTCCTCATTTTCATTTGGTATACATTGTCAGTAATCTTGAGTATGCCTGGAAATATTGCTTTAATATCATGTGTCAAGTGAATTAGTAACACAGAGATCCAGAGTTTAAAATAAAACTTTTCTGCTACTTTTTCTGAGAGAGGATGTAGAACTATGTGACTTTAAACTAACTTGATTCAGAGAAGTTTCCTGAGGGGAATGAAAAATTTGCAGTCACGGGTTCTGGTAATTAAGGCTCCTTTGAATTAAACTCATTTCAATCTACACTAAGCAAAGAAATGATGTTATTTACACACATAAATTCAGAAGTAAGTTGAGGAATTCAAGTAGATGTTCTCAGAATAGTTTCTCCACTGTTCAACCCTGTATTCTTGGTTTAAATCTGTCTATTTTACATGACGGGATTTCCCACTAGCAGGGAAAATGTCTGCCAATATTCCCAGGCTTACATCTTAACAGCTCTTTATCCACATATCAAATTTCATGGAAGAATTCTGATTGGCCCTGCTAGTATCATATGCTTATCCACTGGACCAGTCACTACCATCTGGGTAATATGGTGCCATGCTTGGCCAGGCCTTGATGCCATGCCCCTCACTGTAATCATTGATTGACAGCATCACCAAGATGGCTTGGAGTGGGAGAAGAGCCTTTGTCCCAGAAGGGAATGCTGGAAAGGAAAAGGAACCAAACTAAGACAAAACATCCAAGACAGGATTTCTCTTTCCAAAACACCATGGCCTTTGAAAGTCTGATTTTGCTACAAGTGGAAGACTATAGTAACTTGAGATATATTGATATACAATTTCCATTCTGTAGTTTTTATGAACTGTAGCAGGGAGACTATGATATATATTTCAAAGAGCACAGCATGCATGTTATCTACAGTGAGTTACAATTGAATAAAATGTGAATAGTGCCTTGTGAAGTTGTGCAATATGGTGGCCCTGAACTAGAATAAAGTGGTTAGAAATTGGTCCCATTGAGACACAGTTTTATTTAGCTGATTCCATATGCATATTGAACATACTAAGTATTTGCAGCTTCAGTCATGTTATTGCTTTGGGCAACAGTGTTTTCATCATGAAAGCACTGAAGAACAAATAGTTACATAAGTTGCAGTCATGCTTCAGTTCTTCTATCAGTAGTTTTCTACTGACTATTAAAAAAAAACACCAGTACCATCCAGCTTTCCATACTTCCAGATAGAAAATAAGTTGAAGAAAATCCCTCTTACTCTACCTAGAACACACCTTTTTCTTCTTGAACGTAAATACTCTGCCCATATGTAAGTCTGCCCCAAGGGATTAACTCCTAGAATGGTTTTTTGATAGTGTTAGAAGAACAATTCAGGTTGCCATTCGTTTTCAAAATTTCAAGCATAAATCTTTTAACAACATTGTGTTTAAAGCCAGTGTAGAAACTGTTTTCTGGAACTTGAATCTCAATCATTGCTGTTAAAAATGGTTAAAAGAAAAACAAACTTCATTGCACATCAGTGTTCAATCACATTATTTAAATCAAATGATATACAGGGTATAAATGTAGTGGAGCTTTTATGCATTTAACAATTTGCTAAGATGAGAATATGACTAAGTTACATAAAAAAGAAATCTTAGCCCCACAAATCATTGTTTTTACTTGTGTTATTGAATATGTTACAATAATATGTCAAAAGGAAAATATCATAACTCTTACAGTAAACATTACAAAATGAACTATAATTTGTTCCTGAAAACTAGTAGTGGAATTGAAAATGTCTCTTGGGGCAACTGAGTTTCTCCCCAGATTTGTTGACTGAAGAGCTGTTACTATTCTTCAATTCTCTCTCAACAGGGGATTCTCAGGGCCAGTCTGTATGTTACTGGTAATGGCACTTCTTCAACATGAGTTGGCAACAGGCCTTATTCTCTTTAAATTATAAATTTTATTCTTTTTGTCTCCAACATTTCTTGCCTTAGTTCACTTTCTTTCTTTTTCAGTTACCTTTGTAGAAAAATTCCAGGCTCCTCTTTCCTTGCATCAAATTTTATCTGTTTATAACAGTTCATATGGCATGAACTCGTTCAGGATGTCATCCTTCCTTCCTAGCATGCTCTCATTCATCTTTCAGCATCAGGATTAGCCTACAGTTACTCCTCTCCAAATCTGAATGATTGATTCGTTGAATAGCACACACCATGAAAACCTGACCCTGAATGTTGAGTCTTTAAAAAAAATTTGAGCCTAATTGTTACACAGTGTACTCACACACGCTCAAACATTGGCACACAAGCTGCCTTCATACAGTGCTGCTTCTATAGGCTTGGATAGTCTCAGGTTAGAGTGTGCTCCCCAAGGCTGTCTTCATTTGCAAAGTACATGCAAACAGAGTTTAGTCGAGAAGAGCTGAAAGTGACCCAAAGGAAAACTGAGGCCCAGAACTGTTAGAGTGACGTGCCCACAGCCACACTCCAGTTCAAGGTAGAACCCAAATTAAGAGTGGTGCATCCCTTCTTCTAGGTGAATGCTCTTTTCTTGCCTTCTCCCTTTTGTTTCCTAAGGGAATTTGATCTTAAAAACTAGAACATGTAAAGGAAGTTTAAACCAACCCTCCTCTGTAAAATAGGCAGGGGTGAATTAAAATTACTATGGCACAGCTCCTAACATGTGTCATTTCATGGTCAATATTTTAGAAAACAGTTATTCCTTAATTTATCTTTTTTTTAAGTTGAATTTTTGTTATAGAATAGTTTTAGATTTACAAAGTTATTGCAAACATAGTAGAGAGTTCTCATACCCCATGCCCAATTTCCCCTATTAACATCTTACAGGAGTATAGTGTATTTGTCATAATTAATGAACCAATACTGATATATCATTATTAATTTTATCTTATTTTTCAACATCACAGTTTGAATTTGTGTTAAGAGAAGTGCTCCATAATTAAAAAAAAATTTTTATTAAGGTATCATTGATATGCACTCTTATGAAGGTTTCACATGAAAAAACAATGTGGTTACTACATTTACCCATATTATCAAGTCCCCACCCATGCCCCAGTGCAGTCACTGTCCATCAGTGTAGTAAGATGCCACAAATACACTATTTGCCTTCTCTGTGATACACTGTTTTTCCCCATGACCCCTCACACTATGTGTACTAAACATAATACCCCCAAGAACTTCACCCACCCTCCCAACCTGCCCTCCCACAACTCTCCACTTTGGTAACCGCTAGTCCCTTCTTGGAGTCTGTGAGTTTGCTGCTGTTTTGTTCTTTCAGTTTTGCTTCATTGTTAAACTCTACAAATGAGGGAAATTATTTGTCACATGTCTTTCTCTGCTTGGCTTATTTCACTGAGCATAATATCCTCCAGCTTCATCCACGTTGTTGCAAATGGTAGGGTTTCTTTCTTTCTTATGGCTGAATAATACTCCATTGTGTATATGTACCACCTCTTCTTTATCCATTCATCTACGGATAGACACTTAGGTTGCTTCCATTTCTTGGCTATTGTAAATAGTGCTGCGATAACATAGGGGTGCATATGTCTTTTTGAATCTGAGAACTTGTATTCTTTGGATAAATTCCAAGGAGTGGGATTCCCGGGTAAAATGGTATTTCTATTTTCAGTTTTTTGAGGAACCTCCATATTGCTTTCCACAATAGTTGAACAGGCTTACATTCCCACCAGCAGTGTAGGAGGGTTCCCCTTTCTCCTCATCCTCGCCAGCATTTTTTGTTCTTAGTCTTTTCAATGCTGGCCATCCTTACTGGTGTGAGGTGATATCTCATTGTGGTTTTAATTTCCATTTCCCTGATGATTAGTGATGTGGAGAATCTTTTCATGTGTCTGTTGGCCATCTGAATTTCTTCTTTGGAAAACTGTCTCTTCATATCCTCTGTCCATTTTTTAATCAGGTTATTTGCTTTTTTGGTGTTGAGGTGTGTAAGTTCTTTATATATTTTGGATGTTAACCCCTTGTCGGATATGTCATTTACAAATATATTCTCCCATACTGTAGGATGCTTTTTTGTTCTGTTGATGGTGTCCTTTGCCATACAGAAGCTTTTTACATTGATGTGGTCTCATCTGTTCATTTTTGCTTTTGTTTCCCTTGTTTGAGGAGATGCATTCAGGAAGAAGTTGCTTATGTTTATATTCAGGAGATTTATGCCTGTGTTGTCTTCTAAGAGTTTCATGGCTTCATGACTTATATTCAGGTCTTTGATCCATTTCGAGTTTACTTTTCTGTATGGGGTTAAACAATAATCCGGTTTCATTTTCTTGCATGTAGCTGTCCAGTTTTGCCAACACCAGTAGTTGAAGAGGCTGTCATTTCCCCATTGTATGTCCATAGCTCCTTTATCATATATTAATTGAAGATATATGCTTGGATTTCTATCTGGGCTCTCTAGTCTATTCCATTCATGTATCGTTCTGTTCTAGTGCCAGTACCAAATTGTCTTGATTACTGTGGCTTTGTAGTAGAGCTTGAAGTCAGGGAGCGTAATCCCCCCAGCTTTATTCTTCCTTCTCAGGATTGATTTGGCTATTCGGGGTCTTTTGTGGTTGCATATGAATTTTAGAACAATTTTCTCTCTAGTTCATTGAAGAATGCTGTTGGTATTTTGATAGGAATTGCATTGAATCTGTAGATTGCTTTAGGCAGGATGGCCATTTTGACAATATTAATTCTTCCTATCCATGACCACAGGATGTGTTTCCCTTTATTGGTATCTTCTTTAATTTCTCTCATGAGTGTCTTGTAGTTTTCAGAGTATAGGTGTTTCACTTCCTTGGTTAGGTTTATTCCTAGGTATTTTATTCTTTTTGATGCAGTTGTGAATGGAATTGTTTTCCTGATTTCTCTTTCTGCTAGTTCATCATTAGTGTATAGGAATGCAACAGATTTCTGTGTATTAATTTTGTATCCTGCAACTTTGCTGAATTCAGATACTAGATCTAGTAGTTTTGGAGTAGAGTCTTTAGGGTTTTTTATGTTACAATATCATGTCATCTGCAAACAGTGACAGTTGAACTTCTTCCCTACCAATCTGATGCCTTTTATTTCTTTATGTTGTCTAATTGCTGTGGCGAAGACCTCCAAAACTCTGTTGAATAAAAGTGGAGAGGGTGGGCATCCTTGTCTTGTTCCCAGTCTTAAAGGAAAGGCTTTCAGCTTTTCACTGTTAAGTTTGATGTTGGCTGTGGGTTTGTCATATATGGCTTTTATTATGTTGAGGAACTTGCCCTCTATACCCATTTTGTTGAGAGTTTTTATCATGAATGTATGTTGAATTTTGTCAAATGCTTTTTCAGCATCCACGAGATGATCATGTGGTTATTGTCCTTCTTTTGGTTGATGTGGTGGATGATGTTGATGGATTTTCTAATACAGTACCATCCTTGTATCCCTGGGATGAATCCCACTTGGTCATGGTGTATGATCCGCTTGATGAATTTTTGAATTCGGTTTGCTAATATTTTTTTGAGTATTTTTGCGTCTACATTCTTCAGGGATATTGGTCTGTAATTTTCTTTTTTGGTGAAGTCTTTTCCCGGTTTTGGTATTAGAGTGATGCTGGCTTCATAGAATGAGTTTGGAAGTATTCCCTTCTCTTCTATTTTTTGGAATACTTTAAGGAGAATCGTTGTTATGTCTTCTCTATATGTCTGGTAGAATTCAGAGGTGAATCCATCAGGCCCGGGGGTTTTGTTCTTGGGTAGTTTTTCATTACCGATTCTATTTCGTTGCTGGTCATTGGTCTGTTTAGTTTTTCTGTTTCTTGCTTGGTCAGTCTTGGAAGGTTGTATTTTTCTAAGAAGTCCATTTCTTCTAGGTTTTCCAGCTTGTTAGCATATAGATTCTCATAATATTCTCTTATAATTCTTTGTATTTCTGTGGGGTCCGTCGTGATTTTTCCTTTCTCATTTCTGATTCTGTTTATGTGTGTAGATTCTATTTTTCTCTTAGTAAGTGTGCCTAGGGGTTTATCTATTTTGTTTATTTTTTCAGAGAACCAGCTCTTGGTTTCATTGATTTTTTCTATTGTTTTATTCTTCTCAATTTTATTTATTTCTTCTCTGATGTTTATTATGTCCCTCCTTCTGGTGACTTTTGGTCTCATTTGTTCTTCTTTTTCCAATTTCAGTAATTGTGTCTTTAGACTATTCATTTGGGAATGTTCTTCCTTCTTTAAATAGCAATATACTTTCCTCTTAGAACTGCCTTTGCTGCGTCCCACAGAAGTTGTGGCTTTGTGTTGTTGTTGTCATTAGTCTCCATATATTCTTTGATTTGTATTTTGATTTGGTCATTAACCCATTGATTAATTAGGAGCATGTTGTTAAGTCTCCATGCATTTGTGAGCCTTTTTGATTTCTTTCTAAAATTTATTTCTAATTTTATACCTTGGTGATCTGAGAAGTTGGTTGGTAGGATTTCAATATTTTTGAAATTACTGAGGTTCTTTTTGTGGCCTAGTATGTGGTCTAATCTGGAAAATGTTCCATGTGCACTTGAGAAGAATGTGTATCCTTTTGCTTTTGGATGTAGAGTTCATCTGTTCTAGTGTGTTGTTCAGTGCCTCTGTGTCTTTTCTTATTTTCTGTCTGGTTGATCTGTCCTTTGGAGTGAGTGCTGTGTTGAAGTCTCCTAAAAAGAATGCATTGCTGTCTATTTCCTCCTTTAATTCTGTTAGTATTTGTTTCACATATGCCGGCGCTCCTTTGTTGGGTGCATATATATTTATAATGGTTATATCTTCTTGTTGGACTGACCCCTTTATCATTATGTAATGTCCTTCTTTATCTCTTGCTACATTCTTCGTTTTGATGTCTGTTTGTCTGCCACACCTGCTTTTTTCTCTTTGTTGTTTGCATGAAATATCTTTTTCCATCCCTTCAGTTTTAGTCTGGGATTATCTTTGCATTTGAGGTGAGTTTCTGGTAGACAGCATATAGATGGGTCCTCGTTTTTTATCCATTCTGTTACTCTGTGTCTTTTGATTGGTGCATTCAGTCCATTTACATTTAGGGTGATTATCCATAGTTATGTACTTATTGCCATTGCTGGCTTTAGATTCGTGGTTACCAAAGGTTCAGGGGTTGCTTCTTAACTATCTAACAATCTAACTTAACTTTCTTTTTAAGTTATTGTAAACACAGTCTGATGTTTCTTTATTTCTCTCCCTTCTTATCCTTCCTCCTCCATTCTTTATATACTAGGTGTTTTATTCTTTGCCTTTAGTTAGTATTTGGATGGTCTGCCTTCTTTGCTATGATTTTATTTTGTCTGGTGACATATTTTTAGCCTTAGGAGTGCTTCCCTCTAGACAGTTCGTTTAAGATGTCCTGTAGAGGTGGTTTGTGGGAGGCAGATTCTCTCAGCTTTCGCTTGTCTGGAAATTGTTTAATCCCTCCGTCATATTTAAATGATAATCGTGCTGGATACAATATTCTTGGTTCGAGGCCCTTCTGTTTCCTTACGTTAAATATATCATGCCATTCTCTTCTAGCCTGTAAGGTTTCTGTTGACAAGTCTGATGTTAGTCTGATAGGTTTTCCTTTGTAGGTGATCTTTTTTCTTTCTCTATACTCTGTCCTTCTCTTTGATCTTTGCCATTTTAATTATTATGTGTCTTGGTGTTGTATTCCTTGGGTCCCTTGTGTTAGGAGATCTGTGGGCTTCCATGGACTGCGAGACTATTTCCTTCCCCAGCATGGGGAAGTTTTCAGCAATTGTTTCTTCAAAGACACTTTCTATCCCTTTTTCTCTCTCTTCTTCCTCTGGTTCTCCTATAATGCGAGTATTGTTCTGTTTGGAATAGTCACACAATTCTCTTAAAATTCTTTCATTCCTAGAGATCCTTTTATCTCTCTCTGCCTCAGCTGCTCTGTATTCGTGTTCTCTGATTTCTTTTCCATTAACAGTGTCTTGCATCTCATCCAGTCTGCAGCTAAGCCCGTCGATGGCTTGTCTCATTTCTGCATTGTCTTTCCTGACTTCCCTCACTTCCTACCTCAGCTCTTGCATATTTCTCTGTAGATCCATCAGCGTGGTTATGACTTATTCTGAATTCTTTTTCAGGAAGATTCTGTATTTCTTTCCCTTCAGGTTCCCTCTCACGTGTTGTCTGGGTCTGGTTGATTTTTGTGTGTACCATATTCCTCTGTCTTTTCATGTCGATAGAAGTGGTTGCCGGAGTGGATTCTGTAAGGATGCTATAGGTGTCGCTGTTGCTCCACTATTCCACAGCCACGGTCGCGCCGCTCTCTGTAGCTCTGGTGGGGGCGGGAATGAATGGGAGGCTGTTGTTCTCTGTATAAAGTTTTAGTGTGGCTGCTACCTTTTCTCAGTCACCCGCCAAGGGGTCCGACGTTCCTCAGGACTCTCAGCCCCCTGGGCCAAGCGTGCAGGGGTGATGGTGTTCCCTCACTGGGCCCCCCGCCTCTCCAAGACCACTATAAACAGTGCGTGCTTTTCTCTTGTCCCGGGGCACTGGCTGCACATTCCCGGGTGCGTTCTGAGCTCAAAACCTGCACTTTCTGCCTCTCCAATGTCTGATGCACCACGGAATGTGTGTCAGTGCTCCCGTTGCAGATCACCGGGGCTGGTCATTTCGCCGGCCTGTTCTTCCACTCCCTCCCAGCTCTGGATCCTCTCCTCCCGCTGGGGCACTGGGGTGGGTGAGTACTCGGGTCCCACTGGTCGCGGCTCTGTATTTTACCGCCCTGTTCGGGTGCCGAGTCCTCTCGGGTATAGCTGCACGCTGTGCGCTTTCCTGAGTATTCTGGTCTCTCTTTTAGGAATAGTTATATTTGCTGTATTTTCGTAGATTTATATAGTTTTGGGAGGAAATTTCCACCACCCTGCTCACGCCGACATCTTCCCGGAGCTCTCGACTCTGTCTTTTGATTGGTGCATTCAGACCATTTACATTTAGGGTGATTATCGATAGGTATGTATTTATTGCCATTGCATGCTTTAGATTCGTGGTTACCAAAGGTTCAGGGTTATCTTCCTTACTATCTAAGAGTCTAATTTAACTCAATATGCTATTACAAACACAATCTAAAGGTTCTTTTTTCTTCTCTTCCTCGTTTTTCTTCCTCCTCCATTCTTTCTATATTAGGTATCATATTCTGTACCCTTTGTCTACCCCTTGATTGACTTTGGGGGCAGTTGATTTAATTTTGCATTTGCTTAGTAATTAACTGTTCTACTTTCTTTACTGTGGTTTTATTACTTCTGGTGACAGCTATTAAACCTTAGGAACACTTTCATCTATAGCAGTCCTTCCCAAATACATTGCAGAGAATGTTTGTGGGAGGTAAATTCTCTTAGCTTTTGCTTATCGGGAACCTGTTTAATCCCTCCTTCAAATTTAAATGGTAATCTTGCCGGATAAAGTATTCCTGGTTTGAGGCCTTTCTGTTTCATTGCATTAAATATATCATGCCACTCCCTTCTGGCCTGTAACGTTTCTGCTGAGAAGTCTAATGATAGCCTGATTGGCTTTACTTTGTATGTGATCTTATTTCTCTCTTTGGCTGCTTTTAATAGTCTGTCCTTATCCTTGATCTTTGCCATTTTAATTATTATATGTCTTTGTGTTGTCTTCCTTGGGTCCCTTGTGTTGGGTGATTTGTGTACCTCCATGGCCTGAGAGACTATCTCCTTCCCCAGATTGGGGAATTTTTCAGCAATTACCTCCTCAAAGATACTTTCAATCCCTTTTTCTCTCTCTTCTTCTTCTTGTACCCCTATAATGCAAATATTGTTCTGTTTGGATTGGTCACACAATTCTCTCAACATCCTTTCATTCTTAGAGATCCTTTTTTCTCTGTGTGCATCAGCTTCTTTGTATTCTTGTTCTCTAATTTCTATTTCATTCATCGTGTCCTCCATCATATCTAATCTGCTTTTAAACCTTCCATTGTATGTTTCATTTCTGATTCTGTGTTCCATAATGATTGGATCTCTCACCAGAGTTAATTCCTGAGTTTCTGAAAATTTTTCTGTACTTCCATGAGCATATGTATGATTTTTTTGAAATCTCTTTCAGGAAGATTCATGAGGTCTATTTCATTTGACTCTTTCTCTGGTGTATTTTTAATTTTGCGTTGAACCAGGTTCCTTTAATGTTTCATATTTGTATGTGGCACCCTCACGTGCCCAGGAGCTCTACTCTCTGGAGCTCCTCAGCCCCTGGAGCAACGTCAGGGGTCGCAGGGTAGAGGTATTGGTGCCTGGGGTAAGGAAAGAGCTGTTTCCTACTTCCCGGCTGCTATGCCTCTTTCCACTGCCAGAACCAGTTTGCCAAGCACACATGTATATGCGTCTATGCTTTGCATTTGTCTCTGATGTAGGCCAAGCTTCCCTCTGGCTGGACTAACACCAGGACAAGGTTTGCTGGTTTGCGAGCCTAGTGCAGGCTGTCCGGGAGGAACACGCAGCAAACTGCGTATCACGGAGGAAGGCCTTGGAGCTGCATAGCCAGCCAGGCGGTTGGAGTGCCTGAAGATCGTGAAAGTTCCCAACCTGCTGGGCAGAGTCAGAAGTGCACCATAATTTAAAAGAAATATGTAAGTTTATCTGAGATATTAAATGACAACCATAAGCAAATCACTATTGTGATTTTTGTTCATATTTGTGATCTCATATCCTCTTCTAGTGGACAGCACTCTCATCTCTTTGTTTAACAAGCACTTAAATTGTGTTTATTGTGCACCAGTTCAAGTTCCTTTATAAACAGTAAGCATTTAATTCTCATAACATCCCTACATGCTATTATTGTCCTCAATTTACAGATTGGAAACTGATGCTCAGAAAGATTAGGTAATTGCTATAGGGCACACAGTGCAGTCTAGCTAGAGTCATGCCTTTTATCATGTACTCCTACACTGCGATCCTAGAAAGCAGAGTCCATGCCTTGCTCATTCCTATAAATCTTCCCCCACTCTTGCACAACTTGCTTGTGGTGTGGTGAATGTATTAATCTGCCTGGCAGCTGTAACAGAATACCACAGACTAGGTGGCTTTAACACAGAAGTACACGAATTTTCTCACAGTGCTGGAGGCTGGAAGGTCCAAGATCAAGTTGCCAGCAAGACTGGTTTCCGGTAAGACCCTTCTTCCTGGCTCGCAGTTGGCTGCTTTCTCACTGGCCTTTCCTGTGTGCACACACTGCTGGTTTCTCTTCCTCTTATAAACCATCAGTCCTAGTGGATTAGGGCCCTGCCGTTATGACCTCAGTTAGCCTTGAGCACCTCCTTAAGGGCTTCAACATACGGGTTTGCAGGGGAGGGGGGACACAAGCCAGCCCATAACACTGGGTAATCATAAAGTGTTTACTGAATTGAGGTTACATTTTAAAGTAATACATGTAATATCAACTCAAACGTGTAGGTTTTTGTTATTGTTGTTGTTTTCCTTTTGTCTTTCAGAATAATGTTACAGTTCAGTCCCAGGTCCTTCTAGTCTGTAGCACCATCGTATTCAAAGTTTATCTCCTATTCTTTCCAAGTTATTTCCAAGGAACAAGATACTTGCCACTGAAGACATTGTTTCAAACAAGCACATTTGTCATGTTTCCCATAAGCTTTGATAAACACATGATGGTGCGATCAAAGCAGTTAATTAATCATTACTAAAAAAAATTATTATGCTATCATTTTAAGCAACTCATTTTTGTCTTTGAGATCCCAGCTAAGGATTACTTACTATCCTTTTTTTGTCAAGCATCTTTGAACTCCAAAAGTAATTACTGCAAGCAATGTAAACAAACAGAAATATGTAAGGTAAAATATGTCCTCTTTCTTCATCATCCCATGCCACCCCTAACCAAATTCCCTCCCCTGAATTAACCACTGTTAAAACTTAGATAGGTATTATTCCAGATTTTTTTCTATGCATGGATGGATAGGAAAATGATAGAAAGATAAATACAGTTTTCTTTTGCATCTTTTTTATGGCCATACTACACTCATTGTTCTGTAGCTTCCTTTTACTGATCAAGAATACATCAGCTCAGTGATCCCCAGTCGTCACATAAAGATCTACAGAGCAATTTTATTTGAACTAGCCCTAAGCCAATGCCTATGGAATCTACCCACCTACACATTTCTTTTCCAAACTCTGACATGTCAACAGGAGCTGCAAAGGAGAAAAATCTCTTCAAAATTAAGATTCCTGTAAGCTTAAAATAAAATCAAATTATTGCTTTATCCTGGTCCCCAAAATCTTTTCCAAATACTTCACATACTTAATTTTTTGAGATTTATGTACTTATTTATGTATTTAGACTTTGCCTGCTTCACATATGATTTTTGATTTAGACAGATATTATTATGAAGCTTCTTTTTGCCTATCACTGAGAGCAGGGAAATTCCAGATTCCAGAGCAATTCCTCCTTCTGCATTGTAGATTACCATGGAAGGAGGGGCAATACTGAATGGTAAGATCTGGAAAGCATTGAATTATCACAGTGATACCCCCTTGCTATGGTTGCTGCAGAGCTGTCAAAGAAACTGCCTAGAAAATAGGAAATGAACTTAGCATAGATAGAAAGCTGAGAGGCATCAACAGATTACAGCATCTATTCTCTGCTTACCAGCAAGACAATGAGTCATCAGAGAGACTATCCAACCGGTTTCCTCTGTCTTTCCTCTGCTGCCCACTCACCAGCCCCCACCCTGTCTTGTGGAAGTGCCGATTTATGGCAAGCTCAGGGAAGAGGAACCGACGAGTAGAAAGACTGTGGCGGCCACTAAAAGCAGAATACTGACGTCAGTTTTGGAGTCAATGTTTATGGGTTACTAAGTTTTGTAAATTTTGTATCAGTCTACACGAAGGTGGTGCTACCAAGCTACCAACACGCTTTTGAGCAATTCCTCCCTCCTCAAGGGAATGCACTGATGGATGACCCTCTTGCATGTTGTTTTTTTCTTTACTTTTACCGGTGCTCCTTCTTTCCATGTATGTAATGGCCACAGAATTCAACGTTCTGCTGAAACCCACCTACTTGAAGTCCACTCCATCTCATAGCATTATCTCTCTTTTCTAAACTCAAAGTATAACTTATCTATACCAAGCACGTACCAAATATCTAAGCATTTATTAACATACATTGTTATCTTGTAATATGTGACTCAATTTTCACCAGTTTTGCTTCTTGATTCCCTAACTGTGATACATTCTTCAGGCTTTATACTGTGTGTGTTTTAGAAAATTCTGTTTGCACCAGGCTTCCTCCAGGACCAGCTCAAAAAGTACCACTTCTGTAAAGACTTGCCCAAGCAATACAGTGAGATTTACTGCTCACCATTTCCTCAGTGTGAACTTGGACAGCCCCTCTGAAGTAGGAAATGAGAAGATTAGTGTTTTTTCTTAAATGCTTAAAGAAGAAGTGAAAGTTTGGGGTTGGCAAAGTAGATTGATTCCTGAATACAATTGAAGGCTAACACCTAGCAAAAAGAAGACTGTGAGTGACAGGGTCTGATTTAATGGGCAGCCAATCAAGGAAAAACACCGACCTGCAGAGTTAGAGCTAGAGGATAAAGATAGAATGAACGTGTTCCAGTGGCACATACACACAGGTGGTATCTGCTAATAGGAGAACCTGCTGTTTATCTCAGGGCTGTGTTTCCATGAACAACGGCACGTTTACAATTAGAATGAAGATTTGGTTCAGTCATGGCTCAGCTAATGCAGAATAATTTTTTCCAGTTTTAATCCCTCTTCCTATTTCTTTATGGTAACATAAAATGCATAAGCTTAGAAACACACACATACATGCATGTAAATACATATTCTAAATAGAGGTATGACTTAATTAAATTGAGAAGGGGGTTCTGTGATATAATATCACTTTTCTCCCCTCAAAGCATGTTTATTCAATTACTTAGCTTCATATTCCAGTAAGTCATTTTCTTTTATATATTTGACAATTTACCTTGTTTTATTGTATAATTTCAGTGTTTTTCTTTCATCACTGCAAACAACAACTTATAGCTTTTTAAAACATTTTCAATCACAATTTTTAATTGAAATATATCAGACATAAGACACTGTAAATTTAAGTTGTACATTTGTATATTGTGTATATATATATATAATATATATATGATATTTCTGTATTGTAATATTGTAATATTGCCATTGTAGTGATAGGAACTCTATCATGTCTCATGATTATCATTTCTTTTTTGTGGTGGGAATAATTAAGATCTAGTCTCTTAACAAGTTTGGTAATTATAATACAATGTTGCTGCCCATAATTTTATAGCTTTTAAATATGTAGCATGTATGTAGAGTAATTCTGTGTATATGTAGGCACTATACACTTACACACACACACATACACACGCCCCCTATGCAATTTCCCCCTCAAGTCAATTTTCTTAAACCTTCTTGTTTAATACAAATCACAAAAAAGCAATCGTTTTTTCTGTGCTACCTTACCACTGTTTATATCTTTACTGAATTACAGTTCATAGGATTCAGTAGCGGCTCATATTCAAGATTTTTTAACTTCAGTGGTTCTAAAGATTTGCAAGCGACTCTGACTGTCTGTGGCCTGTAAATATTTGTTATTTTATCTGACACACACCCACAGTTTTGATTTTTGAGAGCTATAAAGCTGGCGTCTAGGATCAAGTCATTTTGCTGGTGAGATTAACCAAAGCTCAGCACTTACGTTTCAAGTTTCATGACTTTTTACTTACTAGGATTGGCCTGTGTGGTGAATCCTGTTAGGTGGCATGTTAATATTTCTGAAATCTAGGGCATCCTAGATTCCAAGGCTCTCCTCTTTTTTCTCTTATTCCTGGAGGATAAGTTCCTTTAGTGTAAGCATATCAGGTATAAAGCACCTGGGGCTTATTAGCCTGCTGCCTGGCATATACATGTCAGAAGGCTAATTTGCCTCCTAAATACACAAAAAGTGCTGCCCATGTGCACATTTATGCACACACACACATAATCCATATATAATAGAATTATGATTTTGAAATAATATGTCCTTTGGGATTCTCTATGCCTCTGCTTCATTGCACTAAGATGGATAGTTGAGAATTGATTTGGTCAGTACCATGTGTGATCTTTTGCACTGATCAGTGTATTGCTGTAGATCAGTGAGTCTCAAGCATGGCTAACAACCTAGGAGGTTTTGTAAAAAATCCTGATGCTTAGACTGCGCGCCAGACCAAATAGCACCTTTGGGAAGGGGACCCAGACATCAATATTTTAAATGCTTCCCTAGTGACGCCAGTATGCTGCCAAAGTTGACCGACCACTACAGTAGAAATTCTCATATAAAACAAGTGAAAAGAAACATAAACACTCTAGATAAAAAGGCAGCATCTGGAATGATGGAAAGAATGCTGAAATAAGAATCAGAAAACTTGGATCTAAAGTACCAGCTCTACTGCTTACAAGCTGTACGACATTGGGCAGTGTTCCAGCTGCCTAGTGCAGTGTAACAAACCTCCCCAAACATCAGCAGAGTAAAACTACTACATTTCTGAGCATTTCATTATGGTTAGTAATACAAAAAGTGCATAGTGGGCATGACTTGTCTGTGCTTCACAGTATTTGGGGACTCAGTTAGGAAGACTTGAATGGGCAGGGCTGGAATCACCTAAAGCTTCTTCACTTTCTTGTCTGGTGCCTGGGCTGGGATGAGTAGGCTCAAATGTGACTGTGGACTGGAGTGCGTGCATGACGTCTCTCCAGGTGGCTTGGGCTTCCTCACAGCAGGGCATCCTCAGGGTAGCCAGACTTCTCACAAAGCACCTTGAGGCCTCAAAAGTGTTTTGCTAATCAAAGCATACATTGCATGGCTTTTTACAACTCCACCTTAGAAGTCACAAAGCATAACTTCCAAGTACACTATGTATGGAAGCAATCACAAGCCTGACCAGGTGCAAGTGGTGAGGACAGAGAAGTGACTTCTGGGTATCAGGAGTGGCAAAGAATTTGTGGCCTTACTTTATTTCCGCAGACAGTTACATTCAGCCTCATTTTATTCCTAGTGTTAGTTATCTATTGCTGTATAACAAATTGCCACAAAGTGGCTTAAAACAATATGCATTTATTATCTCATCGTTTCTGTGGGTCAGGTATCTGGGAATGGCTTAGCTGGCTTCTGTACTGCAGGGTCTCCCATGAGCTGCAATCAAGGAGTTGGCTGGGCTGCAGTCTTATCAAGGCTTAACTGAAGATGGATCCACTTCCACACTCGTGGTTGTTGATGGGATCCAGTTCCTTGGTCATGTGGGCCTCCCTGGCATGGCAGGTTGCTTCTCCAAGCATGCAAGCTGAGAAGCAATAGAGAATTGCTTTTCTGTTTCTCTGTTCATAAGACAGAAAATGAAGTCTTTTCTAACATAATCACAAAGTGACATTGCGCCAACTTTGCTCTATTCTGTTGATTAGGAGTAAGTCACTAGGACCAGCCCACACTCATGGGATGCAGATTACACAAGCCATGAGTACTAGGTGGGGATCCTTGGGGGCCATGTTAGCAGTCGACCAGCCAAACTCCTCTATAAAATGGAATATTAACCCCAGCCTAGCCAACTCCCAGGCTTTTTTTTAAGAATTCAGTTTGCCGGTATGTTTGACAGTGTGTTTTGAGATGTATATTACTCTATAAAAATGAATAATTTTCAAGAGAGAATACATTGTCACTATCTCCGAACAGCCTTTCCTTAAAGAAGGAGCTGTCTCTGAGCATAAAGCTGTGTATTTACATAGGGCGAAGAGAATTTAAGTTCTTTTTAATCTGTAATTTCCTTTTCACTTATAGCTATCTAACACTGTTCAAATAAAGATTATGACCTCTTGTTCCCAGGAGAAATGGAATTTATTTTTTATTAAAAGCATTTACTAATTCTTAGATCCATCATAGCTTATACATTCCAAAGCAAACTGAGCAAAAGGTCAATGTAAATGTTCTTATATGAATCAAATACTAAAATGTTCACACCCTATAGAGGCCAATCTTTAGATAAAACTGCTGAGAAATAAAAAAATGTCACTTTCTAGTTCTTAAGCTAGAAAAAAATTTGGATAGCCGGAAAATATTCGCAGGTGGCTTTATATGTGAGCATACTCCTTAAAAAAAGGCAAATGAGTATCTTGATTTTTTTAATAAAATAATTTATTTGGAGATGTCAAATAGCATTAGTAAAACATTATACAGTGCATAAGCTTAAATGTTTAAAAATTGATGCTTACATGTAAAATTTTATATCTAACAGACATAAACATAAAGTTACACATTAAGATGTATAATGTGTTGTTAATTTTGTATGAAAAATGTATATAATTCCCATATATATATAGACAGGATGGAAACCAAAATGTTAAAATTAATGATATCTATGTGATATTAGAACATTTTTTTGCTTTTTTTAGCTTTCTATAGCAAATATTCTTTACTTTTATAGACACAGAAAAGCTGTAAAAGTTAAAGTTGAGAAACACCTGTATGTTCCCGTTTTAAAAATACTATTATATGGCAATCAGTAGCATGGACAGAATGGGAAAAACATGGTAATGTGGAAGCTGAGTCAGCTTGGAGCCAGGCATTCCTGCCTCCAGAAGGCCCTGCGGCCCCTGGTAGTATCCTTGGGATGATTCCAAGCACAGCTTAGACTGTGGTCTTAAGCATTCCAGAGCTAATGAGACTGAGAACACCATCACCACCTTTCTTTTTTTTTCTGATTTAAGAAGTAGAGTACTTAAAGGACTACCACTGAAAGACCTGCCTCTTGAACCATTTCTGGTTAATACTTAAATTTCTGAGTTGTATTGATTTAGGAAATAACTGAAGTTAAAGACAGGTAACCGAAGTTCACCCAGGTACCTTTCCTCCTCCAGTATGTATCAGGATAAGGTGATGTTTCCCATCCACTCCAAAACCAGGTCACAGTAAAGCCCAGCCCACTCTGAAGATCACTTCTTGCTACTGTGCAGAAACCACCTCCAACCGACTACTGCATTACATCTTGTGCCAGGACTTTTTCTGGGGGTCAAAAGCTAAAATAGAAACTCAAGAGTAAAGCACCCCAGCCAAATGGTTGAGGCAAAAGTTTCTAAGGAAAATAGAAGGACTTAGCAAAATTTTGCCTCAAGGATTGAAAATTAAATTTAGTACTATGCAGATGCTTGTAGAACTACTGTGGTTGCCTATTGCTTGACTTTGGCTATATGGTTAATTTTTTTTTCAGGTGAATATTTTAATCTGTACATCACATTTTTTGGTTAAATTTTTTTAATCAAAAATTGTTGCAAAAGAATAAGAGAGTAAAAGAAGTAAGATAAAAACAGTTATGTGGGTTTTTGTGAGAGGAAGAGAGCAAAAGAAAAGTCTTTGAAAGGAAGACTCAAAGAATGATTCATATCTACTCAAAGCAGATTATGGCACCCCTGGAAAGCACCTTCCATTTAGTACAACTAAGCAAATGTTTGCTGAGTGAGTAGATGGGTGGGGGGATGAGTGAATTAATAAATAAGCAAATACTCATTTGCTTTGCCAAAGAAACCTCTTATTGCCCACTCCTGGAGATGAAGAGGAAGGGAAAAGAGCATGGCGACCTTCATATTCACATTAATGTAGCACACTTCATGATGTAACTCTGGGCAAGGCAGAGTGGAAAGCTCTCATTGTGATACGGTCAGGATAGGGGTTCCCAAAGAATAGAGTCAAGATTATGATAAGAGAATAATGAATTTGTCAGGTAAGCCTGACTGGGTATAAGAACCAGTCGGAAGTAAACTGAGATACGAAATATATGTGATTTTAGATGTTCTAGAAGAGAATCTGTGAACTCCTGGACAATGAAGACCTGTAGCTGGAGAAATAGTATTTTTGGTATTATGACCTACCCATTTTAGAGAAGCCCACCTCTCATATTACACTTGTGATTGTCTCTGCCCTCCACCCTACACTACTTCCTCCCTCCTCCCCTATCTCCTTCCCTCCCTTCATCCTTTCTTCTCTCCCTCCCTTATATTCACATTTCCTCCCCCTCTCCCTCCCTCCTTCCTTCCTTCAATCCTTTTTTCCTTTCATAGGGTGAATAATTAATTACATTACAGTTAATAAAAGTGATAACTGACTTAAATGAGACGTCAAAGAAGAATTATACTTTAGGAAGAGGTAGTAAATGAAGAAAGCATAATATGTAGAGAAGTCATTTAAGAGTATTGTCAAAAGTTCTAGAAAGCAGGACTGAGGAAGGGAATTGCAGACAGAAAGTGCTGAATGTAAAAAGGCATGGAGGTATTATATAGGGCACAAGTCGCTCAATGCACAGACGATAGGCGATACACTTAGTGGCAGAGGATGAAACTGAAATGTTGAGAGAAGCCAGGCTTTGGAAAGGCTTATGCCTGATACCTTAGCAACAGCAGCTTCCTAATGTGAACCCCCAGCTTCCCTCCTAAGGCGTGCAAGCACTCAGAATGGCACACTCTTGTTTCCGTCTGACTGATAGAAATTCATTTGCTTCTCCTGATGTCTGAATATCCATGGATTATGCCATCTCTGGTGACTGAGGCTGCAGCTGTTAGGGGGCACTGTCCACTGTGGCTTAACCTAGCTAGTCTAATGGTGAACCAAATCAAGTTTAACAATAAATCCCAAACTAGGCCATTAATCCTATGAGTCATGTGTTGTATGTGGAGAATAATGGGCCATGGAATGTCTCTTCTTTGGGGATAAGTGTTGCTTTTAAGCCCACCTATTGTTTCCTGTAACTACTGGCAGTGAAATCAAAGATCAGAAGCTCAGTCTATGGAAGGATTTTATAAAGGAGAGTGATGTGATCAGATTTGCATTCTAGAAAGAAAATTTAGAGAGTTGACAGAACCGTATTTTAAATTTACACTCAGACTTTAGAACTGAATCCCTTCTAGAATGTGGCTTCTTAAATCCTTACAACAGGAAAGGAAAATCTTACCACACAGTAAAGTTACAGAGGCTTTATATTAATGAAACCAAGTACAGACTATAGTGTTTCCCACCCATTTATCATCAACCAAAGGGAATTAATAATCATCTCAAAGGAAGTCTGGTTCAACTCAGACTTTCTTCCTTTTTTTTAACGTTAGCTCAGTGGTTCTCAAACTTTGATGGGCATGAATTTAGTTAGATTGTCTAGACAAAACCACATATGCTGTGCTTTGCAGAAAATGTTTTAGAATCATTTTGACTCTGTGAGACCTTGCTTTATGTGCTGTCTCTATTCTCTAACTTAAGTTTAAGATCCTCATCTCCAGTCTTACACAAAGGAGAGAAATGAGGAAAGCAGGAGGCCACTGCCTCTTGTATCCTGCTCACTATTATTATTCCCACCCCTTGTTTTTGACCTCCATTCTCTGTGCCTTCAAGCAGTCCATCATTTGCGAGCTGTTGGGTTGGGCATAAACCCCTAGTATACTCAGGTATCTGGGATAGAGACACATTCTCTGTTCTCTCCCTTCCTCTCTATAGAAGCCAAGAGTTCATGACAAGTTCTTGATCTGAACTCCATACATATAAAACTGAAAAAAAATTCTGGGTGTGGATCTCCCACAGTGAGTATATATTTTGTAAAGTTCTTTTACAGTTTCTCATCCATGAGCTGGGCGTAATAATGGTACTGAGCTCATTGTAGTCAGAAGGATTAAACTGGTTGATAAAGATAAAGTTGTTGGCATAAAAACCAGCCAGATGGTAAGTTCTTAATACATGTAGCTGCTTCTTCTGTCCTAATGTCTGGGAGTTTTCACAGGGTGATCAATTTATTTTTAAATTTATGCAGAAGAAGAATATTTTCAGGTAATAACTAGGGCTACACCTATATTGGCTTCTGCCTTGAGATTCTGCCAGTCTGCTCTTTGGCTCTGACTTCAGGCTTTGCCTTTTCATTCTCATTTCTCATGTTCTTGACCACAGCCAATGATCATGTATGCAGCTAGGTCACCGTCACACACGATCACCATAACAACTTCAGTTATGCCAATAAGATCTTCACTCAAATTCTTGTGACTATCAGAATATTTGCTTTCATTCTAAAGTAACTTAAAGTGAAACATACTCTTACATGCTTTATATGTTGAAATTCCTTTAGTCAGTTGAAAAAAATGAATACTGGAGGGAGGGGCCGAAAACAGCAGCATGAGCAGGGCAGTGGAAATCTCCTTCCAAAACCAGATATATTTGTGAAAATACAACAAATACAGCTATGCCTAAAAGAGAGACCAGAAGATACAGTACAACAGCCGGGCTACAGCTACATCTGCGAGAACTCAGCGCCTCACGAAGCAGGTAAGATACAAAGCCGCCACCCGGGGGGACCCAAGCACTCCCCCACCCCAGCTCACCAGCGGGAGGAAAAGAATCAGAGAGGGGAGGGAGTGGAAGCACAGGACTGCTAAATAACCAGCCCTGGTGATCTGCACCAGGAGCACAGACACACATCGCACGGTGTACTGGAGATTAGAGAAACGGAAGGGCAGGATCCGAGATGGAGACTGTGAGCAGGTCCCCACAGCCGGCTGGCCTGGGACAAAAAAGAAGTGGGCGCTTTTTTAAAAGTCTTAAAGAGACAAGGGCCCAACAGCTGAACAAAATCATCCCAGCACACTCAGCCCAGCAGGCGGGGAATCTTGAGGAATTTCGGTCCCCCTAACTGGCTGCAGGGTAAAGCAGCCCCGCTGAAGCCCCTCACAGCGATAAACAGCCTGCCATTCGTTCCCCATGGCCGGTGCTGCAAACAGACCAGTGGATCGGCCACAGCTGTGGAAAAGCGGGAGAGCAGCACCGCCCACAGCAACCACACAGAATCTCCTCCTGGCGGGCAGGCAGCTAACTGGGAAGGGCTGCGGAAGCCAGAGCAAGGTCCAGAAGTCACCAAGGGATGCCAGACTTGCTGCAAAACGCACCCGGCGTGGCTGCAACCCTCCGCAGTGCTCTAGGCTAGCCTGAGGGCTTCCCTGCCCATGGCAGCCCAGGGGATTATCCCAGAGACTGCCTCCCAGTGTGCGGGTGACCGGCACAGGCCGCGGAAGCCAGAGTAAGGTGCCGAAGGTGTGAAGGGGCACCAGATTTGCTTCAGAACGCACCCAGTGTGACTACAACCCCCCACTGTGCTCTAGATTAGCCTGAGGGCGGCCCTGCCCACAGCAGCTCAGGGGATTATCCCAGATACTGCCTCCCAGAGTGTGGGTAACTGGCACAGGCTGAGGAGAAGGGCAAGGAGAACAACAAGCAGGAAGGGACTTTGTGCTCCCAGGTGACACACGTGTCACCTGCCTGCAACCACTTCTATCACCATGAAAAGACAGAAGAATCTGGTCCAGTCAAAAATCACCCAGAAAGCTCCAGAGAGAGGGCCTGATGAGATAGACTTAAACAATCTTCCTGAGAAAGAATTCAGAATAAAAGTCAAAACCATGCTGATGGACCTACAGAGAAATATGCAAGAGCTAAGGGATGAAGTCACGAGGGACATTACGGAAATGACACAATCGATTGACGGGCTTAAGAGCAGAATGGATGAGGTGCAAGAGACTGTCAATGGAATAGAAATCAGAGAACAGGAGTACAGAGAAGCTGAGGCAGAGAGAGATAAAAGGATCTCTAGGAATGAAAGAATGTTAAGAGAACTATGTGACCAATCCAAACAGAACATTATTCGCTTTATAGGAGTACCAGAAGAAGAAGAGAGAGAAAAAGGGATAGAAAGTGTCTTTGAAGACATAATTGATGAAAACTTCCCTAGGCTGGGAAAGAAAATAGTTTCTCAGACCATGGAAGCCGACAGATCTCCCAACACAAGGGACCCAAGGAAGACAAAACCAAGACATATAATAATTAAAATGGCAAAGATCAAAAACAAGGACAGAGTATTAAAGGCAGCCAGGGAGAGAAAAAAGATCACCTGCAAAGGATAACCCATCAGGCTATCATCAGACTTCTCAACAGACACCTTACAGGCCAGAGAGAATGGCATGATATATTTAACGCAATGAAACAGAAGGGCCTTGAGCCAAGAATACTGTATCCAGCATGATTATCATTTAAATTTGAAGGAGGGATTAAACAATTCCCAGACAAGCTAAAGTTGAGGAAATTTGCCTCCAACAAACCACCTCTACAGGATATCTTAAAGTGACTGCTCTAGATGGAAGCACTCCTAAGGCTAAAAAGAGGTCAACAGAGAAAATAAAATCATAGCAAAGAAAGTAGACCATCCAAATACTAACTACAGGCAAAACTAAAATCAACTATTCACAAAAACAGTCAAAGGAAATGCAAAAGAATACAGAATAAAACACCTAACATATAAAGAATGGAGGAGGAAGAATAAGAAGGGAGAGAAATAAAGAATCATCAGACTGTGTTTATAATAGCTTAACAAGGGAATTAAGTTAGACTGTTAGATAGTAAAGAAGCTACACTTGAACCTTTGGTAACCATGAATCTAAAGCTGGCAATGGCAATAAGTACATATCTATTGATAATCACCCTAAATGTAAACGGACTGAATGCACCAATCAAAAGACACATAGTAATAGAATGGATAAAAAAGCAAGACCCATCTTTATGCTGCTTACAAGAGACTCACCTCAAACCCAAAGATATACACAGACTAAAAGTGAAGGGAAGGAAAAAGATATTTCATGCAAACAACAAGGAGAAAAAAGAAGGTGTTGCAGTACTTGTATCAGACAAAATAGACTTCAAAATGAAGAAAGTAGCAAGAGATAAAGAAGGACATTACATAATGATAAAGGGGTTAATACAAAAAGAGGATATAACCATTATAAATATATATGCACCCAACCCAGGAGTGCTGACATATGTGAAACAAATACTAACAGAATTAAAGGAGGAAATAGAAAGCAATGCATTCATTTTAGGAGAGATCAACACAGCACTCACTCCAAAGGACAGATCAACCAGACAGAAAAGAAGTAAAGACAGAGAGGCACTGAACAACGCACCAGAACAGATGGGCCTAAGAGACATCTACAGAACTCTACACCCAAAAGCAGCAGGATACACATTCTTCTCAAGTGCACATGGAACACTTTCCTGAGTAGACCACATACTAGGCCACAAAAAGAACCTCAGTAAATTCAAAAATGCTGAAATTCTACCAACCAACTTCTCAGATCACAAAGGTATAAAACAAGAAATAAATAGTACAAAGAAAACAAAAATGCTCACAAACATATGGAGGCTAAACAACATGCTCCTAAATAATCAATGGATCAATGACCAAATTAAAACAGAGATCAAACAATGTATGGAGACAAATGACAACAACAGCACAAACACCAAACTTCTGTGAGACACAGCCAAGGCAGTTCTAAGAGGAAAGTATATTGCAATTCAGGCCTATTTAAAGAAGGAAGAACAATCCCAAATGAATAGTCTAAAGTCACAATTATTGAAATAGGAAAAAAGAACAAATGAGGCCCAAAGTCACCAGAAGGAGGGACATAATAAAGATCAGAGAAGAAATAATAAAATTGAGAAGAATAAAACAACAGAAAAATCAATGAAACTAAGAGCAGGTTCTTTGAAAAAATAAACAAAATAGATAAACCCCTAACCAGACTTATTAAGAGAAAAAGAGAATCTACACACATAAACAGAATCAGATATGAGAAAGGAGAAATAACAACGGACCCCACAGAAATACAAAGAATTATGAGAGAATCCTATGAAAATCTACATGCTAACAAGCTGGAAAACCTAGAAGAAATGGACAACCTCTTAGAAAAATACAACCTTCCAAGACTGACCAAGGAAGAAACAGAAAATCTAAACAGACCAATTACCAGGAACGAAATAGAAGCGGTAATCAAAAAACTACCCAAGAACAAAACCCCAGGCCAGACGGATTCACTGCTGAATTTTATATAATAATTCTTTGTATTTCTGTGGTGTCGTAGTGATTTTTCCTTTCTCATTTCTGATTCTGTTTATGTGTGCAGACTCTCTTTTTTTCTTGATAAGTCTGGCTAGGGGTTTATCTATTTTGTTTATTTTCTCGACGAACCAGCTCCTGCTTTCATTGATTCTTTCTCTTGTTTTATTCTTCTCAGTTTTATTTATTTCTGCTTTAATCTTTATTATGTCCCTCCTTCTACTGACTTTGGGTCTCATTTGTTCTTTCTTTTCTAGTTTCATTAATTGTGAGTTTAGACTGTTCATACGGGATTGTTCTTCTTTCCTGAGATAGACCTGTATTGCAATATATTTCCCTCTTTCCCTCTTAGCACAGCCTTCACTGCGTCCCACAGATTTTGCGGTCTTGAATTATTGTTGTCGTTCGTGTCCATATATTGCTTGATCTCTATTTTTAGTTGCTCATTGATCGATTAATTATTTAGGAGCATGTTATAAAGCCTTCATGTGTTTGTGGGCTTTTTCATTTTCTTTGCATAATTTATTTCTAGTTTCATACCTTTGTGATCTGAGAGGCTGGTTGGTACAATTTCAATCTTTTTGAATTTACCGAGGCTCTTCTTGTGGCCTAGTATATGATCTATTCTTGAAAATGTTCCATGTGCACTTGAGAAGAATGTGTATCCTGTTGCTTTTGGATGGAGTGTTCTGTAGATGTCTGTTAGGTCCGTCTGTTCTAATACATTGTTCAGTTCTTCTGTCTCTTTATTTATTTTCTGTCCAGTTGATCTGTCCTTTGGAGTGAGTGGTGTGTTGAAGTCTCCCAAAATAAATGCATTGCATTCTATTTCCCCCTTTAATTCTGTTATTGTTTGTTTCACATATGTAGGTGATCCTGTGTTGGGTGCATAGATTTTTGTAATAGTTCTATCCTCTTGTTGGACTGATCCCTTTATCATTATGTAATGTCCTTCTTTGTCTCCAATGACTTTCTTTGTTTTGAAGTCTATTTTGTTGGATACAAGTACTGCAACTCCTGCTTTTTCCCCCGTATTAGTTGCATGACATATCTTTTTCCATCCGTTTACTTTCAGTCTGTGTATGTCTTTGGGTTTGAAGTGAGGCTCTTGTAGGCAGCATATAGGTGGGTCTTTTGTTTTTTTATCCATTCAGTGACTCTACATCTTTTGATTGGTGCATTTAGAACATTTACATTTAGGGTGATTATCAATAGGTACATACTTACTGCCATTGCAGGCTTTAGATTTGTGGTTACCAAATGTTCAAGCATATTTCCCTTACTATCTAACAGTCTAATTTAACTCACATTGTATGATGCTACAAACACAACCTAAAGATTCTTTTTTTCCCTCCATTTTCTTCCTTCTCCGTGCTTTGTATGTTATGAATCATATTCTGTACTCTTTGTCTATCCCTTGGGTGACATCTATTTAGCCTTAGGAATACTTCCATCTATAGCAGTCCCTCCAAAATGTACTGTAGAGGTCGTTTGTGGGAGGTAAATTCTCTCAGCTTTTGCTTATGTGAAACTTGTTTAATCCCTCCTTCAAATGTAAATGATAACCTTGCCTGGTAGAGTATTCTTGGTTCAAGACCCTTCTGCTTCATTGCATTAAATATAACATGCCACTCCCTCTGGCCTGTAACGTTTCTGTTGATGATAGCCTGATGGGTTTTCCTTTGTATGTGATGTTTTTTTCTCTCTCTAGCTGCTTTTAAAAGTCTGTCTTTATCCTTGATCTTTGCCATTTTAATTATTATATGTCTTGATGTTGTCTTCCTTGGGTCCCTTGTGTTGGGAGATGTGTGCACCTCCATAACCTGAGAGACTATCTCCTCCCCCAGATTGGGGAAGTTTTCAGCAATTACCTCCTCAAAGACACTTTCTCTCCCTTTTTCTCTCTCTTCTTCTTCTGGTACCCCTATTATGCGAATATTGTTCTGTTTGGATTGGTCACACAGTTCTCTCAGTATTCTTTCATTCTTAGAGATTCTTTTTTCTCTCTGTGCCTCAGCTTCTTTGTATTCCTCTTCTCTAATTTCTATTCCATTTACCGTCTCTTCGACTACATCTAATCTGCTTTTAAATCCCTCTATTGTATGTTTCATTTCAGATATGGAATTTCTTAATGATTGAATCTCCGACTTAAATTCGTTCCTGAGTTTTTGAAGGTTTTTCTGTACCTTCATACACATGTTTGTGATTTTTATTTTGAACTCTCTTTCAGGGAGATATGCAAATTCAGTTTCATTTGGCCCTTATTCTGGTTTGTAAGATTTTGATCTGTACCATGTTCTTTTGACATTTCATATTTCTGTGTGGTGCCCTCTATTGCCCAGAAGCTCCAGTCTCTGGAGCTGCTTAGCTCCTAGAGTGAGGTTGGGGGTCATAGGGGAGCAGAGCTGGTGCCTGGGGGGAGGAAAGATCTGTTTCCTGACTCCCGTCTGCCCTGCCTGTCTCCAGCATCACAGCCAGTTGACTGAGCACATAGGTGTAAGCCTCTGTGCTTGGCGTCTCTAGCTGTTGTATGTGAGGCCTCTCTCTGGCTGACCTGACACCAGAGCAGTGACTGCTGCTTTGCGAGCCAGTGCTGTCATACCAGGAGTAAGGCTCAGCAGGCTGTGTATCACAGTGGGTGACCTTGGAGCTGAGTAACCAGCCAGGGGGATGGAGCGTCTGAAGCTCCCCAAAGTTCTCAATCTGCTGGGCAGAGCACCCGCAGACAACCTTGTCCAACACTCCCTTCTTCCACGCAGTATGCTCCATGCAAACCCTGCCCCTTCAGGAGCCTTCTCGCTGCTAGGAAGCCTGTCACACCACCTGCCTTTCCCTTGTCTCAGAGCAGCCAGGTGTGGATCCTGTCCTCCACAAATGGCCAGAATCTGTCCCTCAAGCACTCTGCCTGTCCCAGCTCCCCATCCTCCAGTACACCGCAGAATATACATTTCTGCTCTCAACGCAGATCTCCAGGGCTAGGTGTTCAGCAGTCCCAGGTTTCCACCCTCCCCACTCCATTTCTCTTCCTCCTGCTGGTGAGCTGGAGTGGGGGAAGGGCTCAGGTCCCGCTGGATCAAGGCTTTCATATGTTACCCTATTTTGTGAGGTGTGCTTTGTTCGTGAGGTCTGTGTAGTCTGGTGCAGCCTTCATTCCTGTTGCTGTTTTAGGGTTAGTTGTGTTAACTATATTTTCACTCTATCTGTGGTTTTGGGAGGAGTTCTCTGTCTCACCTCTCATGCCACCATCTTGAATCCTTCCTAAAAATCGCATCCTTTTTATTGTGGTCTCCCTTCTCAGAGATACAGCTACTGATATTTTGGTATACAGTCTTCCAAACATACACACATATATTCCTATCATATATATATATATATATATATATATGTATGTATATATTCATATATATTAAAATTATATATAATTTTACATATATGTAAAAATTGTTATAACATTTAGTATCATTCAGTTCACATTCATAAACTGCTTTTTGTTTTAACAATGTGTTTTATTTAACAGTACATTTTCTACTAACTTTAGGTATTTTTTATATAGCATGATTATTCATGGCTACTTCATATTCCATCAGATGGATATAGTATAATGGATTTAGCCAATTTCTTAATATTCGACTGTTGGTTTGTTTTCTAGGAATTTCATTACTAGGTCAAAGGATATGCATTTTTTTCAGTCATTTATTTACTTATTCACTTACTGTCACCAAATACCTGTCCAGAAAAATAAAATCATAAGTTAAAAGCATGCCCATTTCTTCACACTATCATCAGTGCTTGACAATTGATTTAAAAAGAAAAGTACATCTCCACCAAAGAAAATGCATCAACGCAGTTTGCATGACTGGAAAATGGAGAGAGGGTTGATATTTAGCAACCTGAGTCAAAGTTAATCAAAATATTCACCTTCGAAAAAGTACAAAAAATAAAGAAATTTAGAAGCTCAGCTGAGAATGCAAGAAAGAAAGACAATCTTCTTTAAATAATAACATTTTTAAGTAAAGGCTTATTACATTAGTCTGTCAAAAGTATACAAATTTGAATTTATTGGCTAGAATTAACCTGTATTTCAAAATTTCCAATGTTTTAAGCTGTATCTTTTTCTCCAAATCACTGAAACATTTAAGTACCAGGCCACATGAAATGTTAGTTTCTGCCTTTTAACTTGTTGAGTGCCCTAACTACAAGTACATTCTCAGTGATTTAGGCATAAGGACATAAGGATACAGAGGACATGACTTTACTGTCTTTCATTCTGTAACAGTCATAATGACATGACCATATCATCATTTTCAGCTCATGCACGAGTCTTCTGAAATGTAAGAGGGATTGCTTTTCTAATCTGAACATTTGTCACAGGAATATTGAAGAAGTCACTGAATTAAATTATAAATTTTAAGACTTCTTACTTTTGGCTAAATTAATTGATTGACCAACAGGTTGAAGACTGCCTCTGAGGGCATTTTTTCCTTCTATTTCAAAGAGTTCCTAAGATATACAAGAAATTAATCAGAAGTTTTTCTGGGAATACATTTTATTTATTTATTTATTATTTTGGTATCGTTAATGTACAATCACTTGAACAACATTATGGTTACTAGGCCCACTATTATCAAGTCCCCCCCACGTTCACCACTACAGTCACTGTCAATTAGCATAGTAAGATGCTATAGAATCATTACTTGTCTTAACTATAAATACTGCCATTCCCATGTCCCCAGCACAGCAGTATGAGTGCTAATCATTAGGCCCTTTCCCACCCTTATCTCTCCCTTCCCACCCATCCTCCCCAGTCCATTTCCCTTTGGTAACTATTAGTCCGTTCTTGGGTTCTGTGAGTCTGCTGCTGTTTTGTTCCTTCAGCTTTTCCTTTGTTCTTATACTCTACTGATGAAATCATTTGATACTTGTCTTTCCCGACCTGGCTTATTTCACTGAGCATAATACCCTCTAGCTCCATCCATGTTGTTGCAAATGGTAGGATTTGTCTTCTTCTTATGGCTGAATAATATTCCACTGTGTATATTTACATCATCTTCATCCATTCATCTACTGATGGACACTTAGGTTGCTTCCATTTCTTGGCTATTGTAAATAGTGCTGCGATAAACATAGGGGTGCATATGTCTTTTTCGAACTGGGCTGCTGCATTCTTAGGGTAAATTCCTAGGAGTGGAATACCTGGTCAAAAGGAATTTCTATTTTGAGTATTTTGAGGAACCTCCATACTGCTTTCCACAATGGTTGAACTAGTTTACATTCCCACCAGCAGTGTAGGAGGGTTCCCCTTTCTCCACATCCTCGCCAACATTTGTTGTTGTTTGTGTTTTGGATGTTGGCCATCCTTACTGGTGTGAGATGATATCTCATTGTAGTTTCAATTTGCATTTCTCTGATGATTAGCGATGTGGAGCATCTTTTCATGTGCTTGTTGGCCATCTGAATTTCTTCTTTGCAGAAGTGTCTGTTCAGCTCCTCTGCCCATTTTTTAATTGGCTTATTTGATTTTTCTTTGCTGAGGTGCATGAGCTCTTTATATAATGTGGATGTCAACGCCTTATCGGATATGTCATTTATGAATATATTCTCCGAAACTGTAGGATATCTTTATTTTTACTGATGGTGTCCTTTCCTATACAGAAGCTTTTTAGCCTCATATAGTCCCATAGTTCATTTTTGCTTTTGATTCCCTTGCCTGGGGAGATATGTTCATGAAGAAGTTGCTCATGTTTATATCCAAGAGATTTCTGTCTATATATTTTTTTGAGTTTTATGGTTTCATGACTTACACTCAGGTCTTTGATCCATTTTGAGTTTACTTTTGTGTATGGGGTTACACAGTAATCCAGTTTCATTCTCTTACATGTAGCTGTCAAGTTTTCCCAAGACCAGCTGCTGGATAGGCTGCCATTTCCCCATCATATATCCATCGCTCAGTTATCATATATTAATTGACTATATATGCTTGGGTTTACATCTGGGCTTTCTATTCTGTTTCACTGGTCTATGGGTCTGTTCTTGTGCCAGTACCATATTGTCTTGATTACTGTGGCATTGTAGTAGAGCTTGAAGTCAGGGAGTGTAATTCCCCCACATTATTCTTCCATCTCAGGATAGCTTTGGCTATTCAGGGTCTTTTGTCATTCCATATGAACTTTAGAACTATTTGCTCTAGTTCATTGAAGAATGGTGTTGGTATTTTTACAGGGATTTCATTGAATCTGTAGTTGGCTTTAGGCAGGATGACCATTTTGACAATATTAATTCTTCCTAGCCAAGACCATGGAATGAATTTTCATTTATTAGTGTCCTCTTTAATTTCTCTTAAGAGTGTCTTGTAGTTTTCAGGGGTATGGGTCTTTCACTTCCTTGGTTAGATTTATTCCTAGGTATTTAATTCTTTTTGATATGATTGTGAATGGAATTGTTTCCCTGATTTTTCTTTCTGCTAGTTCACCGTTAGTGAATAGGAATGCAACAGATTTCCGTGTATTCATTTTGTATCCCGCAACTTTACTGAACTCAGATATTACGTCTAGTAGTTATGCAGTGCATTCTTTAGAGTTTTTTATATACAATATCATGTCATATGCAAACAGGGACAGCTTTACTTCTTTCTTGCCAATCTGGATGCCTTTTGTTTCTTTGTGTTGTCTGATTGCTATGGCTAGGACCTCCAGTACCATGTTGAATAGAAGTGGGGAGAGTGGGCATCCTTGTCTTGTTCCCGATCTTAAAGAAAAAGCTTTCAGCTTCTCACTGTCAAGTATAATGTTGGCTGTGGGTTTGTCATATTTGGCCTTTATTATGTTGAGGTTCTTGCCCTTTTTCTCATTTGTTGAGAGTTTTTATCATGAATCGATGTTGATTTGTTGGATGCTTTATCAGCATCTATGGAGATGATCACGTGGTTTTGTCCTTTTTTTTGTTGTTGATGTAGTGGATGATGTTTATGGATATTCGAATGTTGTACCATCCTTGCATCCCTGGGATGAATCCCACTTAATCATGATTGATGATGTTTTTGATGTATTTTTGAATTCGGTTTGCTAATATTTTGTTTAGTATTTCTATGTTCATCAGCGATATTTGTCTTTAATTTTCTTTTTTTGTGTGCCTTTGCCTGGTTTTGGTATTATAGTGATTTTGGCCTCATAAAATGAGGGTGGAAGTATTGCCTCTTCTTCTACTCATTGGAAAACTTTAAGGAGGATGGGTATTATGTCTTCACTAAATGTTGGATAAATTTCAGCAGTGAAACCATCTGGTCTCTGAATTTTGTTCTTAGGTAGTTTTTTGATTAGCAGTTCAATTTGTTTGCTGGTAATTGGTCTATTCAGATTTTCTGTTTCTTCCTGCGTCAGCCTTGGAAGGTTTTATTTTTCTAAAAGGTCCATTTCTTCTAGGTTATCCAGTTTGTTACCATATAATTTTTCATAGTATTCCCTCATAATTCTTTGTATTTCTGTGGTGTACATAGTGATTTTTCCTTTCTCATTTCTGTTTATATGTGTAGACTCCCATTTTTTTCTTCATAAGTCTTGCTAAGGGTTTATCTATTTTGTTGATTTTCTCGACGAACCAGCTCCTGCTTTCATTGATTCTTTCTATTTTATTCTTCTCAATTTTATTTATTTCTGCTTTCATCTTTATTATGTCCCTCCTTGTACTGACTTTGGGCCTCATTTGTTCTTCCTTTTCTAGTTTCATTAATTGTGAATTTAGACTGTTCATTTGGGATTGTTCTTCTTTCCTGAGGTAGGCCTGTATTGCAATATATTTCCCTCTTAGCACAGCCTTTGCGGCATCCCACAAATTTCATGGTTTTGAATTATTGTTGTCATTTTTGTCCATATATTGCTTGATCTCTGTTTTTATTTGGTCATTGATCCATTGATTATTTTGGAGGATATTATTAATCCTCCATGTGTTTGTGGGCTTTTTCGTTTTCTTTGTGTAATTTATTTCTAGTTTCATACCTTTGTGATCTGAGAAGCTGGTTGGTACAATTTCAATCTTTTTGAATTTACTGAGGTTCTTTTTGGGGCCTAGTATATGATCTATTCGTGAAAATGTTCCATGTGCACTTGAGAAGAATGTGTATCCTATTGCTTTTGGATGGAGTGTTATGTAGATGTCCATTAGATCCATATGTTCTAATATGTTGTTCACTGCTTCTGTCTCTTTATTTATTTTCTGTTTGGTTGATCTGCCCTTTGGAGTGAGTGGTGTGTTCAAGTCTCCTAAAATGAATGCATTGCGTTCTATTTCCCCCTTTAATTCTGTTAGTATTTGTTTCACATATGTAGGTGATCCTATGCTGGGTGTGTAGATATTTATAACAGTTGTATCCTCTTGTTGGACTGACCCTTTTATCATTATGTAATGTCATTCTTCGTATATTGTGACTTTCTTTTTTTGAAGTCTATTTTGTCTGATACAAGTACTACAACTCCTGCTTTTTTTTCCCTATTAGTTTCATGAAATATCTTCTTCCATCCCTTTACTTTCAGACTATGTATGTCTATTGGTTTGAACTGAGTCTCTTGTAGGCTGCATATAGGTGCGTCTTGTTTTTTTATCCATTCAGTAATTCTATGCCTTTTAAATGGTGCTTTCAAACCATTTACATTTATCGTGATTATCGACAGGTATGAACTTATTGGTGTTGCAGGCTTTAGATTCGTGGTTACCAAAGGTTCAAGGGTAATTCCCTTACTATATAACAGTCTAATTTAACTCACTTCATATGCTATTACAAACACAACCTAAAGATTCTTTTGTTTTCCTCCTTTTTCTTCCTCCTCCATTCTTTGTATGTTATGAGTCATATTCTGTACTCTTTGTCCCTTGGGTGACATCTATTTAGTCTTAGGAAAACTACCATTCATAGCAGTCCCTCCAAAATGCGCTGTAGAGGTGGTTTTGGGGAGATAAATTCTCTCAGCTTTTGCTTATCTGCAATTTTTAAAATTCCTCCTTCAAATTTAAATGATAACCTTGCCTGGTAGAGTATTCTTCGTTCAAGGCCCTTCTGCTTCATTGCATTAAATATAATAGCCTGATGGGTTTTCCTTCGTATGTGATCTTTTTTGTCTCTCTAGCTGCTTTTAAAAGTCTGTTTTTATCCCTGATCTTTTCCATTTTAAATATTATATGTCTTGATGTTGTCTTCCTTGGGTTCCTTGTGTTGGGAGATCTGTGCACATCCATAGCTTGAGAGACTATCTCCTTCCCCAGATTTGAGAGGTTTTCAGCAATTACCTCCTCAATGACACTTTTTATCCCTTTATCTCTCTCTTCTTCTGGTACCCCTATTATGTGAATATTGTTCTGTTTGGATTGGTCACTAAGTTCTCTCAATATTCTTTCATTCTTAGAGATTCCTTTTTCTCTCTGTGCCCCAGCTTCTTTGTATTCCTTTTCTCTAATTTGTATTGCATTTACCGTCTCTTCTACTACATCTAATCTGCTTTTAAATCCCTCCATTGTATGTTTCTTTTCAGATATGGAATTTCTTAATGATTGGATCTCCAACTTAAATTCGTTCCTGAGTTCTTGAATATTTTTCTGTACCTCCGTAAGCATGTTTGTAATTTTTATTTTGAACTCTCTTTCAGGAAGATTGGTGAGTTCAATTTCATTTGGCCCTTTTTCTGGGGTTTGTGAGATTTTGGTCTGAACCATGTTCTTTTGACATTTCATATTTCTGTGTGGTGCCCACTAGTGCACAGAAACTCCAGTGTCTGGAGCTGCTCAGCCCCTGGAGTGAGGTTGGGGTCGTAGGGGTGCTGTGCTGGTGCCTGGAGGGAGGAAAGATCTGTTTCCTGATTCGCATCTGCGGTGCCTGTCTCCAGTGTCACAGCCAATGAGCCAAGCACACACATGTAATCCTCTGTGCTTTGTGTCTCTAGCTGTTGTATGTGAGGCCTCCCTCTGGCTGGCCTGACCCCAGTGCAGTGACTGCCTTTTTGCAAGCAGGTGCCTGGAGGCCAGTAGGAAAGCTCAGCAGGCTGTGTGTCACAGTGGGAGGTCTGGAATCTGAGTAGGCTGCCAGGGGCATGGAGCACCTGCAGCTCCTCAAAGTTCCCAACCAGCTGGGCAGAGTGTGCCCAGACAACCTTGTTCAGCTCTCCCTTCTCCCGCACAGCAAGCCCCTTGCAAACCCCACTCCTTCAGCAGCCCTCTCACTGCTAAAAAGCTTCTCTGACCGCCCGCCTTTCATCTGACACAGAGCGGCCAGGTGTCGATCCCGTCCTCCACCAATGGCTGGAATGTCAGTCTCCCAGGCCCTCTGCCTGTCTGAGTACCCCAACATCCAGAGCACCACACAGTATAGGCTTCCATTCACGAACCGATCTCCAGGGCTGGGTGTTCAGCAGTCCCAGGCTTCCACTCCCTCCCCTCTCTGTTTCTCTTCCTCCCACCAGTGAGCTAGGGTGGGGGAAGGGCTTCTTTCCCGCTGGATTAAAGCTTTCGTACATTACCCTGTTTTGTGAGGTCTGCTCTGTTTGTTAGGTCTGTATGCAGTCTGGTTCAGCCTTCTTTCTTCTTGCTATTTTAGGGTTAGTTGTATTAATTAACTATATTTCTGTAGTATTTGTGATTTGGGGAGGAGTTCTCCATGTCACCTCTTATGCTGCCATCTTGAATCTCTGGGAATACATTTTTTAATGTTTTCAATTTTGTATAAACATCAAATGTTTTACATATATTTTTTTTTGGAAGGATAGAATTTAAAATGGTACTTGTAGTTGAACATTTTTTAGTTTTACAAAGGGAATAAAACACTGTAAGGAATCTTAGTAATGTTCTAATTATTGCCCTTGTCACACAAGCTCTTATTAACTGGAGACAGCTATTTAAGTGACCCTATGCAGACAGAAATTGAACCATATGCTTATGCGGGTCATGCACTTTACCAGAATCCATATAAGAATTAAATGTGGTGTTGGCTAAAAAGCCCATTTTGATAATCCTGACCTTTTGCAAATCACTTAGGAAGCTTTACTTGTAGAGTGCATACTGTTAATTAGCAAAAATGTATCCTATGTAGGAGAATGTTTATAACTCACACTTTCTGTTTTGGCTGACATGACTTTTGTAGGGTGCTGTAGTAAATAGATGATTTCCACTGAATTTACTTGATTATTCCCCTCCCCCTAATTTCGATTATATGAACTACATCTAAGGTAGAAATCTCTTCCTTTAGAAAAGCTTATTATGAAGATTAAAACCACAAGCTTCTTCCTTGTTAACTTGAATGTTACATTTGCATTTTTCTGACGTTTCATCAGATCTTCCAAAATTTGCATGGTTTGAAATGAATACAAAGCAAGCACCTACTTTCTCCCATCATCATGCTGGTGTAATTACTGAAGGTCAGGAGCTGCACTCTGTAGAGTTCCAACAGCACAGTACGTGTTCTAGAGAAACATAGTTTTGATAAAGAGCCAGGAAGCCAGTAACTATGATTCCATCATTTTCTCTTCATCACCAAAATGAGATGCCAGCATAACATTTTACCTTCAACAAATATCCTCAGAGATATCTCAGATAAACATGGCACACTATGTTACTGAGCTGTTTCACATTTACTATTATAGATCTGCATGCACACAGGTGCTTTTTTTTCCCCAAGAGTGCTAAATCATGACAACCCTGCTTAGGGGATATCAATTTGTCACCAACTATCTAAAAGCATACATTTTTTGGCCTGTACACACTGGAAGTCGTCATATTCAGTCATGGGCTCAAGGTGCAGCTGTTACAGAGTTTAACTATACCATCCCCAGAATTAGTGCCCAGCGTGTATCTACTGTTCCTTCTCAAGGTCATTGGAACAGGAATCCCAGTCTGCTGAAACCTAAGTCCCGCTGAAGGCTCCAGATAAAAAAAGAGTTTAAGACTCTAGGTAAGCTGCAGGTAAATGTTTTTGATGTTTCCTTCTTTCGTGGTGTCTCCTCTTGAGGAGGAGGTTGACCATGGTCTGGGAGACATCACCAGTGCTCACAAATCCAGATATCCAATCTCCTCCTGCTGCAGGCACCTGGTCCCCTGAAGTAAGGCAGAGCCATGGGCCTTGCTCTGGCCAAGGAAATATGAGTGGAAGCATTTAATTGCTGATGCGGGACTATCCAGTCATCTTTCCCTATTTCCACCATTGTAGGTGATAAAGATCATTAACCCTGGGGCGATTAACGATGGTGGCATGAGAGGTGAGACAGGCTTCCTCCTAAAACTGCATATAATATGAAAATATAATTAATACAATTAATCCTGAAAGAGCAACAGGAAAGAGGACTGCACCAGACTGCATACACCTGGAGAAAAGAGCAGACCTCACAGAACAGGGTAACGTACCAAAGCTGTGGCCTGGCGGGATGCAAGCCCTTCACCCACCCCAGCTCACCAATTGGAGGAAGAGAAACGGAGCAGGGAGGGAGTGGAGGCTTGGGACTGCTGAATACCTTACTCCGGAGATCTGCTCTGGGAGCACAAACCTACAATTAAATCATGGTGGTTGCATGATACTCTCGTGATTATGGAGTTGGAAAGCTAAGACAGGCAGAATTCCTGGGGAGACTGAGATTCCAGTTGCTTGCGGAAAGCAGGGATCCGTTTCTGGCTGTTCTGGGACAAAAGAAAGGTGGGCAGTCTGAGATACTTCCTAACAAGGAATCCCTTAGCAAGAGGGCTGCTAAAGGGGCAAGGACTGCACAGAGCTTACTGCTCAGGAGAGAGGACAGGTAGACAAAATTGTCCGGGTGCACTCTGCCCAGCAGGTTGGGAACTTTGCCATATAGACTCTCATATTTAAGGAGGAAAAAGAAACCTCCTTAGACGATCTTCAGGTGCTCCAGCTCCCTGACTGGCCACACAGCTCCAAGGACCCCCTCTGTGATATGCAGCCTACTGTGCCTTTCTTCCAGCTGCCCCACCTGGCTTGCAAACCGGCAAACACTACCCTGGCGTCAGCCCAGCCAGAGGGAAGATCTGTCTACAGCAACTAAAAAGGCAAAGCATAGAGGCTTATACATGTGTGGTCAGCCCACTGGTAGCAGCCGGGGAGCAGGAAACAGCTCTTTCCTCCCCCCAGGCACCAATACCACTCGCCCTGTGACCCCTGACATTGCTTCAGGGGCTGAGCAGCTCCAGGGAGTAGAGCTTCTGGGCACTAGAGGGTGCCATATACAAATATGAAATGCCGAAGGAAGCTGGTTCAGAGTAAAATTATTAATACCACTCCTGAGAAAGATTTAAATGACATGAACCTCATGACTCTTCCTGAAAGGGAGTTCAAAATAAAAATCATTAACATGCTCATGGAGGTACAGAAAGATATTCAAGAACTCAGGTATGAATTCTGGTCAGAGATCCAATTGTTGAAGACCAAAATGGAGGGTATTAAAAGCAGATTGTATACAGTGAAGGAGACGATAAATGAAACAGAAACTATGGAAGAGGAATACAAAGAAGCTGAGGCACAGAGAGAAAAAAGGATCTTTAAAATTGAAAGAATATTGAGAGAACTGTGTGACCAATCCAAACAGAACAATATTTGCATTATAGGGGTACCAGAAGAAGAATAGAGAGAAAAAGGGATAGAAAGTGTCTTTGAGGAGGTAATTGCTGAAATCTTCCCCAATCTGGGGAAGGAGATAGTCTCTCAGGCCATGGAGATGCACAGATCTCCCTACACAAGGAACCCAAGGAAGACAACACCAAGACATACAGCTTTTAAAATGGCAAAGATCAAGGATAAGGACAGACTATTAAAAGCAGCCAGAGAGAGAAATAAGATCACATGCAAAGGAGAGCCCATCAGGCTATCATCAGACTTCTCAACAGAAACCTTACAGGCCAGAAGGGACTGGCATGATGTATTTAATGCAATGAAGCAGAAGAGTCTTGAACCAAGAATAGTTTATCAGGCAAGATTGTCATTAAAATTTGAGGGAGGGATTAAACAATTTCCAGATAAGGAAAAGCTGAGAGAATTTACCTCCCACAAACCACCTCTACAGTGTATTTTGGAGGGACTGCTATAGATGGAAGTGTTCCTAAGCTTTAATAGCTCTCACCAGAGGTAATAAAACCATGGTAAAGAAAGTAGAACAGCTAATTACCGAGCAAATGCAAAAATTAAAATAACTATCTCCAACGTCAATCAAGGGATAGACAAAGGTTACAGAATATGATACCTAATATGTAAAGAATGGAGGAGGAAGAAAAAGGAGGAAGAAAAAAAAAGAACCTTTAGATTGTAATAGCATATTAAGTGAGTTAAGTTAGACCCATAGATAGTAAGGAAGTGAACCTTGAACCTTTGGTAACCACGAATCTAAAGTCTGCAATGGCAATAAGTACATCCCTATAGATAATCAACCTAAATGTAAATGGACTGAATGCACCAATCAAAAGACATAGAGTCACTGAATGGATAAAAAAACAAGACCCATTTATATGCTGCCTACAAGAGACTCACTTTAAACCCAAGACATACACAGACTAAAAGTGAAGGGATGGAAAAGATATTTCATGCAACTAACAGGGAGAAAAAAGCAGGAGTTGCAGTGCTTGTATCAGACAAAATAGACTTCAAAACAAAGAAAGTCACAAGAGACAAAGAAGGATATTACATAATGATAAAAGGGTCAATCGAGCAAGAATATATAACCATCATAAATACCTATGCACCCAACAGAGGATCACCTACATATGTGAAACAAATACTAACAGAATTAAAAGGAGAAATAGAATGCAATGCATTCATTCTAGGAGACTTCAACACCCCACTCACTCAGAAGACAGATCAACCAGACAGAACATAAGTAAGGAGACAGAGGCACTGAACAACACAATAGCACAGATGGACCTAGCAGACATCTACAGAACTCTACACCCAAAAGCAGCAAAATACACATTCTTCTCAAGTGTACATGCAACATTTTCAAGAATAGATCATATACTAGGCCACAAAAAGAGCCTCGGTAAATTCAAAAACATTGAAATTGTACCAACCAGTTTCTCAGACCACAAAGGTATGAAAGTAGAAATAAATTATGCAAAGAAAATGAAAATTCCCACAAACGTATGAAAATTCCCACAAACGTATGAAGGCTTCAGAACATGCTCCTAAATAACCAATGGATCAATGACCAAATAAAAACAGAAATCAAGCAATATATGGAGACAAATGACAACAGTAATTCAACACAGAAAAATCTGTGGGATGCAGCAAAGGCCGTGTTAATAGGAAAGTATATTGCAAAACAGGCCTACCTCAGGAAAGAAGAACTATCTTGTATGAGCAGTCTAAACTCACAATTAATGAAACTAGAAAAAGAAGAACAAATGAGGCCCAAAGTCAGTAGAAGGAGGGTCATAATAAAGACTAGAGCAGAAATAAATAAAATCGAGAAGAATAAAAAATTGAAGAATCAATGAAAGCAGGAGCTGGTTCTTTGAGAAAATAAACAAAATAGATAAATCCCTAGCCACACTTATCAAGAAAAAAAGAGTCTGCTCACATAAACAGATTCAGAAATGAGAAAGGAAAAATCACTATGGACACCACATATATACAAAGAATTATTAGAGAATACTATGAAAAATTATATGCTGACAAACTAGATAACCTAGAAGAAATGGGCAACTTTCCAGAAAAATACAACCTTCCGAGGCTGACGCAGAAAGAAACAGAGAATCTGAACAGACCAATTACCAACAACGAAATTGAACTGGTAATCAAAAATCTAAGAACAAAATTCCTGAATCAGATGGCTTCACCGCTGAATTTTATCAAACATTTAGTGAAGACCTAATACCCATCCTCCTTATAGTTTTCCAAAGAGTAGAAGAGGGAATACTTTCAAACTCATTCTATGAGGCCAGCGTCACTCTAATACCAAAACCAGGCAGACACCACAAAAAAAGGAAATTACAGACCAGTATCGCTTATGACCATAGATTCAAAAATACTAAACAAAATATTAGCAAACCGAATTCAAATGTACATCAAAAAGATCATCCATCATGACCAAGTACAATTTATTCCAGGGATGCAAGTATGGTAAAACATTTGAATATCCATCGACATCATCCACTACATCAACAAAAAACAAGGAGAAAAACCATACGATTGTCTCCATAAATGCTGAAAAAGCATTTGACAAAATTCAACATTCATTCATGATAAAAACTCTCAACAAAATGGGTATAGAGGGCAAGTACCTCAACATAATAAAGGCCGTATGTGACAAACCCACAACCAACATTATACTTAACATCAAGAAGCTGAAAACTTTTCCTTTAAGATCGGGAACAAGACAAGGATGTCCACTCTCCCCACTTTATTCAACATTTTACTGGAGGTCCAAGCCATGGCAATCAGACAACACAAACAAATAAATGCATCCAGATTGGCAAGGAAGAGGTTAAACAGTCCCTATTTGCAGATGACATGATATTGTACATAAAAAACCCTAAAGAATTCACTCCCAAACTACTAGATCTAATATCAGAATTCAGCAAAGTTGCGGGATACAAAATCAATACGCAGAAATCTGTGGCACTCATATACACTAACAATGAAGTAACAGAGAGAGAAGTCAGGAAAACAATTCCATTCACAGTTGCATCAAAAAGAATAAAATACCTAGGAATAAACCTAACCAAGGAAGTGAAAGATCTGTACTCTGAAAACTACAAGACACTCATGAGAGAAATTAAAGAAGATACCAATAAATGGAAACACATCCCATGCTCATGGATAGGAAGAATTAATATTGTCAAAATGGCCATCCTGCCTAAAGCAATCTACAGATTCAATGCAATTCCTATCAAAATACCAACAGCATTCTTCAGCGAACTAGAGAAAATCATTCTAAAATTCATATGGAACCACAAAAGACCCCAAATAACCAAAGCAATCCTGAGAAGGAAGAATAAAGTTGGTGGGATTATGCTCCCCAACTTCAAGCTCTTCTACAAAGCCACAGTAATCAAGACAGTTTGTCACTGGCACAAGAAGAGACCCATAGACCAATGGAACAGACTAGCGATCCCTGATATAAACCCAAGCATATATGGTCTATTAATATATGATAAAGGAGCCATAGACATAAAATGGGGAAATGACAGCCTCTTCAAAAGCTGGTGTTGGCAAAACTGGACAGCTACATGCAAGAGAGTGAAACTGGATTATTGTTTAACCCTATACACAAAAGAAAACTTGAAATGGATCAAGGACCTGAATGTAAGTCATGAAACCATAAAACTCTTAGAAGACAACATAGGCAAACATCTCCTCAATATAAGCATGAGCAACTTCTTCCTGAACGCATCTCCTCGAGCAAGGGAAACAAAAGCAAAAATGAACTCATGGGACTACATCAAACTAAGAAGTTTCTATACAGCAAAGGACACCATCAACAAAACAAAAAGGCTTCCTACAGTATGGGAGAATTTATTTGTAAATGACATATGTGACAAAGGGTTAACATCCAAAATATATAAAGAACTTACACACCTCAACACCCAAAAATCAAATAACCTGATTAAAAAATGGACAGAGAATATGAAGAGACAGTTCTCCAAAGAAGAAATTCAGATGGCCAACAGACACATGAAAAGATTCTCCACATCACTAATCATCAGGGAAATGGAAATTAAAACCACAATGAGATATCACCTCACACCAGTAAGGATGGCCAGCATCCAAAAGACTAAGAACAACAAATGCTGGTGAGGATGCGCAGAAAGGGGAACCCTCCCTACACTGCTGGTGGGAACGTAAGCTAGTTCAGCCATTGTGGAAAGCAATATGGAGTTTCCTCAAAAAACTGAGAATAGAAATACCATTTTACCCGGGAATCCCGCTTCTTGGAATTTACCCAGAGAATACAAGTTCTCAGATTCAAAAAGACATATGCACCCCTATGTTTATTGCAGCACTTTTTACAGTGGCCAAGAAATGGTAGCAACCTAAGTGTCCATCAGTAGATGAATGGATAAAGAAGAAGTGGTACATATACACAATGGAATACTATTCAGCCATAAGAAAGAAACAAATCCCACCATTTGCAACAATATGGATTTAGCTGGAGGATATTATGCTCAGTGAAATAAGCCAGGCAGAGAAAGACAAGTACCAAATGATTTCCCTCATTTGTGTAGTATAACAACAAAGCAAAACTGAAGGAACAAAATAGCAGCAGACTCAGGGACTCCAAGAAGGAACTAGTGGTTACCAAAGGGGAGGCATGTGGGAGGGCTGGTGTGGAGGGTGGGAGAAGGGGATTGTGGGGTATTTTGTTTAGTACACATGGTGTGGGGGATCACGGGGAAGACAGTGTAGCATACAGAAGGCAAATAGTGAATCTGTGGCATCTTACTACACTGATGGACAGTGACTGCATTGGGGTATGGGTGAGGACTTGATAATATGGGTAAAGGTAGTGAACACATTTTTTTCCATGTGAAACCTTCATAAGAGTGTATATCAATAATACCTTAATAAAAAAATTAAAAAAGATCATTAACCTGGGATTCCCCAGTGAGGATGACATAGACTGGAGCCCTCCTGTTGATGTGCTGTGAACATGTAGCATGAGGAAGAAGTAAAATTTTATTTTTAATCCTTTAGACTTAGGGGTTGTTTCTTACTACAGCATAACTTAGCCTAATTTAAAAGACGCACCTTTCCCCACATGGAATTTGTGTTCCAGACTATTTATTCACTTATTTGAGCCCCGAGTCAGAACTTTTTCTCATTCCATAAGTATGATCCCAGGCCTGGACATGCTTCTTCAGTCCCAGACTAAGTCTTGTTTCCCTGCTTCCTTGTCTAACTCTTGCCCCTTCCTGATCTTGCAGACCGGATCCCTGCTCGTGAACTCTAGCCTCTAGCCTCCAGCCTCAGCTAACCCGAGGAGAGATCTTATGTGTACCCCTGCCTGCCTAATCCCTCAGGAGCACTTCTGGGTTCCGCAAAGCTGGCTCCTTCCCTTTCTAGAAACCCCTTCTCTGACCTTGGATGACCTGTCACAGATCCCGCTCGGCCTTGGATGCTGTTTGTGATCCAGGCCGTGCCCTCTCCATCAGTCCTACACTGGAATGGCTCCTGCAGTGCACACCAGTGTCCTCCAGCGGTTCCAGGCCTGGGATTTTCTCTGCTCTGTTTGCCCTACACTACCAGGTAACATTCCTTCCAGAGTAAACACCATGTGATCTGTAGTGGCCAGGTGAGAGGAATGAGACATGACTAGCAGAGCAGGGCCTGACAGGTGGTAAGACTTAGGGAGTTTGTTTAACATGAAGAATCAGGACCATCTCTTCTCTTTGATTGGTTAACTTTCTCATTTTGAAATATGTCCATAAAAATAATCCATACTATGATTTGAATCCTCTTTCCCAGTCATTACATTTCTGATTGGGATGGCTGTTGAGGGTAGTTCATAAAGATTTAGGACAAGGATAGTTTGTGATAGTGCTGTTTTTAATACTGAAGAGAAAACATCAGTACTTAAATGTGGGCCAGTGGGAGAAAGATGAGTCTAATTTGCTAAATGATCATATAATGAAATAACATCATATTATAACATATGTGAGGATAAGAAAAAAAATTACTGAGTAAAATGAGCAGAAATTCAAAATGAATGAGCTATCTAATCCTAACTATATTAAAACAATTCATATTTATATTTGCATAGAAAATAGACAAATGATATATAGCAGGCTGGGTTTCAAAGTAATTTTGTTTTCCTCTAATATTTTTTGTATATCCCCATTTTCTATAATAAGCATGTGTTATTTTCTATTTTGAAATGTTATGGAATATAATAAAAAGTATGGTCTCTACTTTGGACATGGTCTAAACTATTATATTGACACCCCAAGCTGACTATCCCCTGTCCTTTCTCTGCAATCAAGTATCCTCAGATTTCATAACAGGCTACACTCTTTTTGTCTTGTTCTGTTTATCACACAAAAAAAATCAGCAAAACTACTAAGTACCAACAAGTACCATAAAAAACAAAATATGGAGGTTTCCAGAAATGTTTCTCTGAGGATATATATTATATACCCCTGCAAGCAATATTAATAATTTTGAAATCTCATGATTATTTTCTTCAAAAACTCACCTGTGAGTAAAGCTTTGGCAAAAATATCCATTTGGATTATTATTTTTTTAAGCCCAGAAAAGTCTTTATTGGAGGAACAGAGGAAAAAAAATAGGAATGATTAATTTTGAAGAAATCTAAAACTGCTGTCAACAGGTTTTAATGAAATCCAGAACCAGAAATTGTTAGGCAAATCCTGCTTAGAAGGGGAAGAAAAGAATTGTCAAGTGCAGGCTGCTTTTGCTCCCTGTGGATAAAATGAAGGTTCCTGTGGCCAGGATTCTCACCTGACCCTGGTCAGCTAGCTCATTACACACGTGTGGGCAATACATTACTATTGACTCTATATAGAATGCCCTGCCCAGTACTCTGGGCAACATGGTGGCACGGCTTCATGGCTGCAGGAGAGCAGAGCAGAGGCTGGAGTCGTGGCAGCACTGAGGACAGAGGCCCAGAGGATAGCTGTGCAGGCAGAGGAGCCCAGAGGCAGAGACCAGGTTGCTGTATGCAGACTCGCCCTGAGTGAACGGGATTTTAGTGATTGACCTACCACTGTGGAAATAAAGTTGGGTATAACCCTTTTACCCCAAGAACGTTTTACTGTCATTTCTTTGGTCACATTGAATCCATAGTGAACTTGCCCGGGACTGAAACCCATTGGCAAGACACCCCTTTCTCCAGCTCACACATGAGACCAGTTGGTGCCCAGCAGAGGAATGGCTAATCTCCAGTTCCCAGGACCAGTCCAGGACTTCTAATTGAGCCTGACTTTCTGGGAATCAGCATCAGGTTATTCTGCGATGAATCTCATCTGCATTTGAAGCTGTGACCAGATTTGCTACCTGACATCTATTGTGCTATTGTGCTAACCTCCCTTGAACCTAATTCCCCAGGGCAGTTGGCCTGTCCCAGGAATTAGAGCCAGGTTCCAACCTTCTTGCCTTGTAGCCCACTTACTTTCCTGATCCTGACTCTAGTCCTTAAAGTCACAGGCTCCTTCCTCTTTCTGTGTCCCACCTTGCTGCAAAGTGGGAATTGGATAAATATCTGTGTGGATAAAAATGGTGAAATGAATGAATGGAGTTATTTGAATTGTAAACTCATAGAGCTATAATCCTTGGACACTGGGTAATAGTGATCTGCCTTGAACAGAACCTATAGCAGGACCTATCTTGTCAGGCTTTAATGGGCAAGCTAGCATGACCCTGCCCAGCACCCACTGTCACCACCACCACCACCGCCCCCGATGACCCTAATACTATGCCTGCCAACTCCAATGCTAAAACATGCCAGGAGAGGTCCATAGGTCAAAGAGTTTGAGGTTAAGTCATTCAGTAACATAAGAGCAGACTTTGTAAGACATGTCTATTTTACTAAGTTTACAAATATGGTCTGAGAATAAATATAATCATTTGCATATGATGCATTGAAGAGACACAAATAATTTTCCTGCCATCTTACTAATATTCTGCCTTCCATATAGTCAGGGCACCAGCCTCCTTGGGTCAACTTCTCATTGTAGCATTCCTCATGGAGAGGAGAAGAGAATGATTCTGGAATCCTCAGATAACCTTTCTTTTTCTATTCCCGCCTTGAATAAGTTTAGAATCTGTAGTCCTGGAATTGCAGTTAGTGGAAAGAGCAGCCTTGCACCCACTCCTGTGGAAAGATGTCCACTGAAATAAATACCTTTGGCACAATGACGTGGCTTAGGTGGCATTTCAGAGCCAACAGCAGACATCTGAGCAATCTGCCATCCCACTGACATTCCACCTCATGCCTCAAAATTCTCCAGGCAGGACTGACCAAAAAATCTTTCAAGTCATGTACTTCAGGTAAAATCTAAGTATAATTTAGGTGCATTTGAGTGATTCCAGATCTTTAGATAATAATCACTTGGCAGGACATAGAGTCCAGGAGAAATGGTATATGGTGACTTTAAAAAGATTTCAGCAATGAATGGTCTGAAAGGGTTCCCATGAAATTGCTTTACCCTTACTTAATCTGGCTCTTAGTTTTTAAAACCAGTTGAAATGTACTATATTCAGAGATTTTCCCTTCAAGTACAGTAGCAAAAGTACAATATATAGCCTATGGCTTGACAGGGTAGATATTGAATATGTTCTGTCTTCCTGGGAAGCCATTTTTTTTTCCTGAGTAATTGGTAGCATCCTTTCCCTGAGCCCTGCAAAATGTCACTGTTGAGGTCCAGTCTTCCTGAAGCTGAACAGACTGATTCCATTGGTTACCCTGTGAATGAAAGGAAGTCTCAGCCAGTAGAATTTTTATTTGCTTTGGACAAGCTGTACTCCCAGATACAAAGAGTTGGAAGAATGGCCTCTTCAGAATGAAGTTTTGGAAATATATAGAACAAGCTCAAGATGTATCTAAACTATGGGTCTGATGGATTTGTGTTAAAAGAAAGCCTGGAATATTTTGGATGTAGTACCAAGTAGACTTTTCACTGAATTTTGGGTTTTATTTGAGCTCTCTATAATAAAATGACTTTCAACTTTTTTTAAATTTAGCTGTATCTGTATGGCTTATTAGTCAGTTAGGATAGTGTTTATTATGATTGGTAGACAGATGCATAGATTTATAAAAAAAAATCTCTGAAATTATTCAAGCCTCAGAGTAGTTCATAATAATGAAGAAAGAGGACAGTCAGAAAAAAAGACTACAGTTACGAAAAAATCACAAACATTTTGGTCCCAAACCAATCCAATAATTTAAAAACCAGGACTTGTGGTTTAACAAATATGGGAGAATGAGACTTCATATATTGTTGGTGGGAGTTTAAATTGCTACCGGCTTTCTGCAGAATAATTTGGCACTATATCTCAAAAGCTTTAAAAAGTGCATATCCTTGGATCAATAATTCTGTCAAATTTATTCTAGGGACATGGAGATACACAAAACAATTGATATATAAGGATTGTTTATTGTAGCACCATTCATAATGACAAAGAATTAGAAACAGCATAAATGTCTAACAATCCAGTATTATTTGAACAGATTATTATAAATTCATACAATGGAATACAAAGAAGATACTGAGATAATTTTTGAAGGATATTTAGTAAATGAAAAAATTCACAGGAAGAGCAAAGAAACACATAAATATTTGTTATAAAAGTAGCACTGTAAACAAATGCTCATCAATAATGGACTGATTAAGAAATTGTGTCGAATCTGCAATGGAAAACTAAGAGTGTCAAAAAGAAAAAGTGCATGAGGTGGACCTATCTGTGATATATTGTGAGTAGGAAAAGCAATCTACAAAACAGGTTGTATAGTATGCAACCATTTTTGTAACAATAGTGATGTATACACACACACACACATATGCATAGATATTTCTGGAAGTCTGCCAAAGAACTAGTAATGCTGTTGTTCTGGAGAGGTGAGAGGTGGGTTGGCAGTGAGAGGGAGACTTAACTTCTTGTGTAAAATTTTGTTTTGTTTGGGTATTTTTCCATATGTCTATACAACTTAAAAAATAAATACCAGTATGTACACTCTGATTTTAATTTGTTAGTAATTTCATATCTACCCATCTGAATTGAAAAAAATCAAATCAAACAAAAAATATAAACAGGATTATCTTTGGGTGGTAGGATTATGGATAATGTGCATTTTCTTCTGTGTGTTTTCCTTCATTTTGGGGGCTTTTCTCCCTCCATGACAATCAACATTGATAAAAATTTTGAGAAAATATTGACAGGAAAAGAGAAATAAAAAATTGTCTAAACGTCAAATGAGACAGTGGAGGAAGGGGTAGCTTGGTTCAGGTAGCCCTGAGGTAGTCTACCAGCCCTGTGATAGACAGGCCTGGCCTTCCCGGCTGAAGTAGGTAATTACAGCTGCATTATCCACCTACTGGCAGAGGCCTGTGACTATGTAATTTGTTTTATTATTATAACTCAGTTGTTCTCAATCTTGCCTGCATATTAGAATGCCTGGGGTCATAAAAAATACTATATATATACCAAACCCCACCCCAGACCAATTAAATCCAAGTATCTGGGATGAGCATCCAGATTTTCCCAGGATGATTGTTTAAAGTCTTCCCAGGTGATTCCTAATGTGCAGCCCAGGTCTTTAATCTGGGGTGTTGTTCTAGTTGAAAATGCACCTATTCCAGCAAGGGTGCAGTGATTTATCATCAGTAGGTCGTGGGCTTCCTGAGAATAGGTAAAAGATTAAGTGAACTATTGATCCTTTCCAAAAAGATGGATCTTTCTGACACCTGGAAATCTGAGACCAGAAAGCTGGAGACCAAATATACCTTCCCCCAGAACTCATTCAGTGTAAACGAAGGGGCGTCAGGAAAAGAAAATAGAGAGAGTGAGAAAACCCAAGTCCTAATTCTGCTTTTGCCACATCCTGGCTGCAGAGCCTGGATCTCTAGGTATGACTGCTGTAAAATTGGATTAGCTCAGAGGTTTTGAAAATAGGAAGAGGAAGGAAGTGTGGGGATTCCAGGTTCCCCTTCTCTAATCAGAACATCTCTGTCTTTGTTCTTCTATAGATTAGCTTTCTGGTATGCTCTGTTTTTTAAGAAATGATTCCTGAATTAAAACAGATTCCTTGGATCACATGGCTTTTTAAGTCCCTCTATTCTATGGTCTTTCTTTCTTAATGTAAGCCAAATAGTGATCTTAAAATATGTAACATTTCTGTATTTTTCTCATCAGTCTGGGAGGAGGATTGATTCTCCTGATAACCTGTGCTTCTGGAGATGCTGTGCAAGCTTCTGCTGCTTCCACTGGGACAGTCAATGGCTTTTCAACCCAGTTCTTCTGTTCCAGTTCCAGGACCAGGATAAGGTGGGGCAAGGGAAGCATTTACCTTGAGTGCCAAATTAACAAGAGCACTGAACATCTCAGTAATCAAGATAAGTAATATTTTGAGGTGGTATTTAAAAAAATTAACTCAAAAGTCCATGATGGGACTTCCAGGAAGATGGCGGTGTGAGCAGGGTGGCAGAAATCTCCTCCCAAAACTATATAAATCTATGAAAACACAGCAAATACAACTATTCCTAAAAGAGAAATCGGAGCACACAGGAAAGTGCACAGCATGCAGCCACACCTGGGAGGACGTGGCACCCCGCAAGGCGGGTAAGATACAGAGCTGCAACCCTGCGGCACCCGAACACTCACCCAGCCCAGCGCGTGGGCGGGAGGAGAGGATTCAGAGCTGGGAGGGAGTGGAAGAGCAGGTCCGCGAAATACCAGCCCCGGTGGTCTGCGCCGGGAGCGCTGACACACATCGCGCGGTGCATCAGACATTGGAGAGGCAGAAGGTGTAGGTTTTGAGCCAGGAAGGCACCGGGACCGTGCAGCCAGCACCCAGGGACAAGAGAAACGCGCGTGCCATTTGTAGCGGTGTCGGAGAGGCGGGGGGCCCAGCGAGGGAACACCATGGCCCCGGCGGGCTCAGCCCTGCAGGCTGGAAGTCCTGGGGAACTTCGATCCCCTTCGCTAGTGACAGAGAGAAGGGAGCAGACACGCTGGAACTTTATACAGAAAACAATAGCATCGCATTCATTCCTGCCCCGCCCAGACCTACAAAAAAAGCGGAGCAGCTGCGGCTGCGAATTAGTGGAGCAACAGCGACACCTACAGCACACTTAGAGAATCCACTCCAGAGCCCAGCTGACATATGTGGCACCTATAAGAGACTATTCCTGTCAACATGACAAGACAGAAGAATATGATACAGACAAAAATCACCAAGATCCAGAGCCCCTCTGAGAAGGAATCTAAAGGGGTGGAAATGCAGCATCTTCCTGAAAAAGAATTCAGAATAAAAGTCATAACCATGCTGAAGGATCTACAGAGAAATATGCAAGAGCTGAGGGAGGAAGTGAGGGGAGTCAGGAAAGATAATGCAGAAATGAGACAAGCCATCGACGGGCTCAGCAGCATACTGGACGAGATGCAAGAGACTGTTAATGCAATAGAAATCAGAGAGCAGGAATACAGAGCAGCTGAGGCAGAGAGAGATAAAAGGATCTCTAGGAATGAAAGACTATTGAGAGAACTGTGTGACCAATCCAAACGGAACAATATTCGCATTATAGGAGTACCAGAGGAAGAAGAGAGAGAAAAAGGGCTAGAAAGTGTCTTTGAAGAAATAATTGCTGAAAACTTCCCCATGCTGGGGAAGGATATAGTCTCACAGTCCAAGGAAACCCACAGATCTCCTAACACAAGGGACCCCAGGAAGACAACACCAAGACACATAATAATTAAAATGGCAAAGATCAAAGATAAGGACAGAGTATTAAAGGCAGCTACAGAAAGAAAAAAGATCACCTACAAAGGAAAACCCATCAGACTAACATCAGACTTCTCAACAGAACCTTAAAGGCTAGAAGAGAATGGCATGATATATTTAACGCAATGAAACAGAAGGGCCTCAAACCAAGAATACTGTATCCAGCACAATTATCAATTAAATATGATGGAGGAATTAAACAATTTCCAGACACGCAAAAGCTGAGAGAATCTGCCTCCCATAAACCACCTCTACAGGACATCTTAAAGGAACTGCTCTAGAGGGAAGCACTCCTAAGGCTAAAAAGCAGTCACCAGAGAAAATAAAATCATAGCAAAGAAAGCAGACCATCCAAAACTAACTAAAGGCAAAGAATAAAACACCTAGTATATAAAGAATGGAGGAGGAAGAATAAGCAGGGAGAGAAATAAAGAAACATCAGACTGTGTTTACAATAACTTAACAAGAAAGTGAAGTTAGATTGTTAGATAGTAAAGAAGCAACCCTTGAACCTTTGGTAACCACGAATCTAAAGCCAGCCATGACAATAAGTACATATCTTTCGATAATCACCCTAAACGTAAATGGACTGAATGCACCAATCAAAAGACACAGAGTAACAGAATGGATAAAAAAGCAAGACCCATCTATATGCTGCCTACAAGAAACTCACCTCAAATCCAAAGATATCCCCAGATTAAAAGTGAAGGGATGGAAAAAGATATTTCATGCAAATAACAAGGAGAAAAAAGCAGCTGCTGCAGGACTTGTATCAGACAAAACAGACTTCAAATCGAAGAAAGTAGCAAGAGATAAAGGACATTACATAGTGATAAAGGGGTCAATCCAACAAGAAGATATAACCATTTTAAATATATATGCACCCAACACAGGGGCGCCGGCATATGTGAAACAAATACTAACAGAATTAAAGGAGGAAATAGCAATGCATTCATCTTAGGTGACTTCAACACACCACTCACTCCAAGGGACAGATAAACCAGACAGAAAATAAGTAAAGACACAGAGGCACTGAACAACACACTAGAACAGATGGACTTACCAGACATCTACAGAACTCTACAACCAAAAGCAACAGGATACACATTCTTCTCAAGTGCACATGGAACATTTCCCAGAATACACCACATACTAGGCCACAAAAAGAACCTCAGTAAAATCGGAAACATTGAAATTCTACCAACCAACTTCTCGGATCATAAACGTATTAAACTAGAATTAAACTTTAGAAAGAAAACAAAAAGGCTCACAAATACATGGAGACTTAACAACATTCTCCTAATTAATCAATGAGTCAATGACCAAATCAAAACAGAAATCAAAGAGGATATGGAGACAAATGACAACAACAACACAAAGCCACAGCTTCTATGAGACGCAGTAAAGGCAGTTCTAAGAGGAAAGTATATTGTAATCCAGGCCAATCTAAAGAAAGAAGAACATTCCCAAATGAATACTCTAAAGACACAAATACTGAAATTGGAAAAAGAAGAACAAATGAGACCCAAAGTCACCAGAAGGAGGGACATAATAAAGATCAGAGAAGAAATAAAAGTGAGAAGAACAAAACAATACAAAAAAATCAATGAAACCAAGAGCTGGTTCTTTGAAAAAATGAACAAAATAGATAAACCCCTAGCCAGACTCATTAAGAAAAAAAGAGAATCTACACACATAAACACAATCAGAAATGAGAAAGGAAAAATGACGGACCCCACAGAAATACAAAGAATTATAAGAGAATATTGTGAGAATCTATATGCTAACAAGCTGGAAACATAGAAGAAATGGACAACTTCTTAGAAAAATACAACCTTCGAAAACTGACCAAACAAGAAACAGAAAAACTAAACAGACCAATCACCAGCAACGAAATAGGATTGGTAATCAAAAAACTACCCAAGGAAAAAAACCCCGGACCAGATGGATTCACCTCTGAGTTCTACCAGACATATAGAGAAGAAATAACACCCATTCGCCTTAAAGTTTTCCAAAAAATAGAAGAGGAGGGAATACTTCCAAACTCATTCTATGAAGCCAGCATCACTCTAATACCAAAAGCAGGGAAAGACCTCACCAAAAAAGAAAACTATAGGCCAATATCCCTGATGAACGTGGATGCAAAAATATCAACAAAATATTAGCGAACCGAATTCAAAAATTCATCAAGAGGATCATACACCATGATCAAGTGGGATTCATCCCAGGGATGCAAGGATGGTACAACATTCGAAAATCCATCAACATCATCCACCACATCAATAAAAAGAAGAACAAAAACCACATGATCATCTCCATAGATGCTGAAAAAGCATTTGACAAAATTCAGCATACATTCATGATTAAAATTCTCAACAAAATGGGTATAGACGGGAAGTACCTCAACATCATAAAGGCCTTATATGACAAACCCACAGCTAACATCATACTTAACAGCGAGAAGCTGAAAGCTTTTCATCTAAGATCGGGAACAAGACAGGGATGCCCACTCTCTCCACTGTTACTCAACATAGTATTGGAGGTCCTAGCCACGGCAATCAGAAAAAACAAAGACATACAAGGCATCCACATTGGTAAAGAAGTCCAATTGTCACTGTTTGCAGATGACATGATATTGTACATAAAAAACCCTAAAGATTCCACTCCAAAACTACTAGAACTAATATCTGAATTCAGCAAAGTTGCAGGATACAAAATGAACACACAGAAATCTGTTGCTTTCCTATACACTAACGATGAACTAACAGAAAGAGAAATCAGACCATTCACAATTCATTCAAAAAGAATAAAATACCTAGGAATAAACCTAACGAAGGAAGTGAAAGACCTGTACTCTGAAACTACAAGACATTCCTAAGAGAAATTAAAGAGGATACTAACAAATGGAAATGCATCCCATGCTCTTGGCTAGGAAGAATAAATATTGTCAAAATGGGTATACTACCCAAAGCAATCTACAGATTCCACGCAATCCCTATCAAACTACCAATAACTTTCTTCAATGAACTGGAACAAATAATTCTAAAATTCATATGGAACCACAAAAGACTCCACATAGCCAAAGCAATCCTGAGAAGGAGGAATTAAGCGGGGAATTACGCTCCCTGTCTTCAAGCTCTATGACAAACCCACAATAATCAAGACAATTTGGTATTGGCACAAAAACTGACCCACAGATCAGTGGAACAGAATAGAAAATCCAAACATCAACCCAAACACATACAGTCAATTAATATTTGATAAGGGAGCCTTGGATATACATTGGGAGATGACGGCCTCTTCAGCAGCTGGTGTTGGAAAAACTGGACAGCTACATGTAAGAGAATGAAACTGGACTACTGTCTAACCCCATACACAAAGGTAAACTCAAGGTGGATCAAAGACCTGAATGTAAGTCATGAAACCATAAAACTCTTAGAAAAAAATATAGGCAAAAATCTCTTGACATAAACATGAGCGACTTCTTCATGAACATATCTCCCCGGGCAAGGGAAACAAAAGCAAAAATGAACAAGTGGGACTATATCAAGCTGAAAAGCTTCTGTACAGCAAAGGACACCATCAGTAGAACAAAAAGAGATCCTACAGTATGGGAGAATATATTCATAAAAAACGTATCCGATAAGGGGTTGACATCCAAAATATATAAAGAACTCACACACGTCAACAAACAAAAAGCAAATAATCCAATTAAGAAATGGGCAGAGGACATGAATAGACACTTCTCCAAAGAAGAAATTCAGATGGACAACAGGCAGATGAAAAGATGCTCCACATCACTAATCATCAGAGAAATGCAGATTAAAACCACAATGAGATATCACCTCACACCAGTGAGGATGGCCAACATCCAAAACACAAAAAACAACAAATGTTGGCGAGGATGTGGAGAAAAGGGAACCCTCCTACACTGCTGGTGGAAATGCAAATTAGTTCAACCATTGTGGAAAACATTATGGAGGTTCCTCAAAAAACTCAAAATAGAAACACCATTTGACCCAGGAATTCCACTCCTAGGAATTTACCCTAAGAATGCAGCAGCCCAGTTTGAAAAAGACAGATGCACCCCTATGTTTATCGCAGGACTATTTACAATAGCCAAGAAATGGAAGCAACCTAAGTGTCCATCAGTAGATGAATGGATAAAGAAGAGGTGGTACATATACACAATGGAATATTATTCAGCCATAAGAAGAAAACAAATCCTACCATTTGCAACAACATGGATGGAGCTAGAGGGTATTATGCTCAGTGAAGTAAGCCAAGCCGAAAAAGACAAGTATCAAATGATTTCACTCATATGTGGAGTATAAGAACAAAGAAAAAATACTGAAGGAACAAAACAGCAGCAGACTCACAGAACCCAGGAACGGACTAATAGTTACCAAAGGGAAAGGGACTGGGGAGGATGGGTGGGAAGGGAGGGGCAAGCGGGAAGAAGGGACATTACGATTAGCATATGTAATGTTGGGGGGGCACGGGAAGGGCTGTACAACCCAGAGAGGACAAGTAGTGACTCAATGGATCTCACTACACAGATGGACAGTGACTATAATGGGGTTGGGGGGGGGACCTGATGAAGGGGATAGTGTAATCACCATAATATTACTCATTTAATTGTAGATTAATGATATAAAAATAAACTTATTTTAAAATGTCCATGATGGACAAATTAACAAAATTTTAAATAGAGTGAGGATCACTAATAGTCCTGTGCTAAGCCATATTGGAACCCAAGAAGAAAAGCAAAAACAAACACAGAAAACCTCACCGTACTGCAGGCACTGTTCCAGCACTGCACATTTGGCTCTTAAGAATTTGCATAAGGGTAGAAAGATAGAAGTACAACAAATTTGGGAGATGCCTTTGAAAAGTTTTGTGGTTCAAATAGATCTTGGCAGGCCTAGGAGACAGGAAAGGAACGGAAAGAAAATGAAATGAAACAAGAGAGATACCTTTATATCTAATTTTCTGGTTGGGAAGAGATACTTTATATTCCTATTTAAAACTGAAAAGCTCGTAGCTTTCTTATATCTTGATACAATTCAGAATAGCAGATTGAAACATTTACAAAGAAAATAATTGAAAGGTTAATATCAAGACCATTCCAATCATTAAGAAGACAGACAGCACAGCCAACACTTACAAATGTTTTGCCTCAACATATGCTGTGTTTCATTTATTTATCACACTGAGCAATTAGCAACTTTGGCTATATATCATATCATGGTCTCCAATATATAACATGCATATTACTTGAAATGAATTTGTGTCAGGAATATCAACTTTCCAAAATTTATTTAGATGGAATTAATAAACTTTTCCATCTGGGTTTTTTAAATATAATTTATTTTATTATCATTAATCTACAATTACATGTGCAATATTACGGTTATTAAACTACGCCTTCATCAGGTCCCCCCCACCAACCCCATTACAGTCACTGTACATCTGCGTAGTGAGATGCTATAGAATCACTACTTGTCTTCTCTGTGTTGTACTGCCCTCCCCGTGCCCCCCAACATTATATCTGCTAATCGTAATGCCCCTATTTCCCTCTTATCCCTCCCTTCCCGCCCATTTTCCCCAGTCCCTTTCCCTTTGGTAACTATTAGTCCGTTCTTGGGTTCTGTGAGTCTGCTGCTGTTTTGTTCCTTCAGTATTTTTTCGTTGTTCTTATACTCCACATATGAGTGAAATCATTTGATACTTGTCTTTTTCGGCTTGGCTTATTTCACTGAGCATAATACCCTCTAGCTCCATCCATGTTGTTGCAAATGGTAGGATTTGTTTTCTTCTTATGGCTGAATAATATTCCATTGTGTATATGTACCACATCTTCTTTATCCATTCATCTACTGATGGACACTTAGGTTGCTTCCATTTCTTGGCTATTGTAAATAGTGCTGCAATAAACATAGGGGTGCATCTGTCCTTTTCAAATTGGGCTGCTGCATTCTTAGGGTAAATTCCTAGGAGTGGAATTCCTGGGTCAAATGGTATTTCTATTTTGAGTTTTTTGAGGAACCTCCATACTGCTTTCCACAATGGTTGAACTAATTTGCAGTCCACCAGCAGTGTAGGAGGGTTCCCTTTTCTCCACATCCTCGCCAACATTTGTTGTTGTTTGTGTTTTGGATGTTGGCCATCCTCACTGGTGTGAGGTGATATCTCATTGTGGTTTTAATCTGCATTTCTCTGATGATTAGCGATGTGGAGCATCTTTTCATGTGCCTGTTGGCCATCTGAATTTCTTCTTTGGAGAAGTGTCTATTCATGTCCTCTGCCCATTTCTTAATTGGATTATTTGCTTTTTTGTTAAGGTGCATGAGTTCTTTATATATTTTGGATGTCAACCCTTTATCAGATACGTTTTTTATGAATATATTCTCCCATACTGTAGGATGTCTTTTTGTTCTACTGATGGTGTCCTTTGCTGTACAGAAGCTTTTCAGCTTGATATAGTCCCACTTTTCATTTTTGCTTTTGTTTCCCTTGCCCAGGGAGATATGTTCATGAAGAAGTTGCTCATGTTTATGTTCAAGAGATTTTTGCCTATGTTTTTTTCTAAGAGTTTTATGGTTTCATGACTTACATTCAGGTCTTTGATCCACCTTGAGTTTACCTTTGTGTATGGGGCTAGACAGTAGCCAGTTTCATTCTCTTACATGTAGCTGTCCAGTTTTTCCAACACCAGCTGCTGAAGAGGCTGTCATTTTCCCATTGTATATCCAAGGCACTTTTATAAAACACTAATTGACTGTATATGTTTGGGTTAATGTTTGGATTTTCTGTTCTGTTCCACTGATCTGTGGGTCTGTTTTTGTGCCAATACCAAATTGTCTTGATTACTGTGGCTTTGTAGTAGAGCTTGAAGTCAGGGAGTGTAATTCCCTGTTTTATTCCTCCTTCTCAGGATTGATTTGGCTATTCGGGGTCTTTTGTGGTTCCATATGAATTTTAGAATTATTTGTTCCAGTTCATTGAAGAAAGCTGTTGGTAGTTTGATAGGGATTGCACTGAATCTGTAGATTGCTTTATGTAGTACAGCCATTTTGACAATATTTATTCTTCCTAGCCAAGAGCATGGGATGCATTTCCATTTGTTAGTGTACTCTTTAATTTCTCTTTGGAGTGTCTTGTAGTTTTCAGAGTAAAGGTCTTTCACTTCCTTCGTTAGGTTTATTCCTAGGTATTTTATTCTTTTTGATGCAATTGTGAATGGAATTGTTTTTCTGATTTCTCTTTCTGTTAGTTCATCATTAGTGTATAGGAAAACAACAGATTTCTGTGTGTTAATTTTGTATCCTGCAACTTTGCTGAATTCAGATATTAGTTCTAGTAGTTTTGGAATGGAATCTTTACGGTTTTTTATGTACAGTATCATGTCATCTGCAAATAGTGACAGTTTGACTTCTTCTTTACCAATCTGGATGCCTTGTATGTCTTTGTTTTTGTCTGATTGCTGTGGCTAGGACCTCCAGTACTATGTTGAATAACAGTGGAGACAGTGGGCATCCCTGTCTTCTTCCCGATCCTGGATGAAAAGCTTTCTGCGTCTCGCCGTTAAGTATGATGTTAGCTGTGGGTTTGTCATATGTAGCCTTTATGATGTTGAGGTACTTGCCGTCTATACCCATTTTGTTGAGAGTTTTAATCAGGAATGGATGCTGAATTTTGCCACATGCTTTTTCAGCATCTATGGAGATGTTCATGTGGTTTTTGTTCTTCTTTTTGTTGATGTGGTGGATGATGTTGATGGATTTTCGAATGTTGTACCATCCTTGCATCCCTGGGATGAATCCCACTTGATCATGGTGTATGATCCTCTTGATGTATTTTTGAATTCGGTTTGCTAATATTTTGTTGAGTATTTTTGCATCTACGTTCGTCAGGGATATTGGTCTGTAATTTTCTTTTTTGGTGAGGTCTTTGCCCGGTTTTGGTATTAGAGTGATGCTGGCTTCATAGAATGAGTTTGGAAGTATTCCCTCCTCTTCTATTTTTTGGAAAACTTTAAGGAGAATCGGTGTTATTTCTTCTCTATATGTCTGGTAGAATTCAAAGGTGAATCCTTCAGGCCCGGGGTTTTTGTTCTTGGGTAGGTTTTTGATTACCAATTCGATTTCGTCGCTGGTCATTGGTCTGCTTAGGTTTTCTATTTCTTGCTTGGTCGGTCTGGGAAGGTTGTATTTTTCTAAGAAGTTGTCCATTTCTTCTAGGTTTTCCAGCTTGTTAGCATATAGAGTCTCATAATATTCTCTTATGATTCTTTGTATTTCTGTGGGGTCCGTCGTGATTTTTCCTTTCTCATTTCTGATTGTGTTTATGTGTGTAGATTCTCTTTTTTTCTTAATGAGTCTGGCTAGGAGTTTATCTATTTTGTTTATTTTTTCAATGAACCAGCTCTTGGTTTTATTGATTTTTTCTATTGTTTTATTCTTCTTAATTTTATTTATTTCCTCTCTAATCTTTATTATGTCCCTCCTTCTAGTGACTTTGGGCCTCATTTGTTCTTCTTTTTCCAATTTCAGTAATTGTGTCTTGAGACTATTCATTTGGGAATGTTCTTCCTTCTTTAAATAGGGCTGAATTGCAATATACTTTCCTCTTAGAACTGCCTTTGCTGCGTCCCACAGAAGTTGTGGCTTTGTGTTACTGTTGTCATTAGTCTCCATATATTTTTTAATTTCTGTTTTGATTTGGTCGTTAACCCATTGATTAATTAGGAGAATGTTGTTAAGTCTCCATGTATTTGTGAGCCTTTTTGATTTCTTTCTAAAATTTATTTCTAGTTTTATACCTTGGTGATCTGAGAAGTTGGTAGGTAGGATTTCAATATTTTTGAAATTACTGAGGTTCTTTTTGTGGCCTAGTATGTGGTCTATTCTGGAAAATGTTCCATGTGCACTTGAGAAGAATGTGTATCCTGTTGCTTTTGGGTGTAGAGTTCTGTAGATGTCTGTTAGGTCCATCTGTTTAGTGTGTTGTTCAGTGCCTCTGTGTCTTTACTTATTTTCTGTCTGGTTGATCTGTCCTCTGGAGTGAGTGGTGTGTTGAAGTCTCCTAAGATGAATGCATTGCTGTCTATTTCCTCCTTTAATTCTATTAGTATTTGTCTCACATATGCTGGCGCTCCTGTGTTGGGTGCATATATATTTATAATGGTTATATCTTCCTGTTGGACTGACCCCTTTATCATTATGTAATGTCCTTCTTTATCTTTTGCTACTTTCTTCGTTTTGAAGTCTATTTTGTCTGATACAAGTACTGCAACACCTGCTTTTTTCTCTTTGTTGTTTGCATGAAATATCTTTTTCCATCCCTTCACTTTTAGTCTGTGTATATCTTTGGATTTGAGGTGAGTTTCTTGTAGGCAGCATATAGATGGTTCTTGCTTTTTTATCCATTCTGTTAGTCTGTGTCTTTTGATTGGTGCATTCAGTCCATTTATATTTTGGGTGATTATTGATAGATATGTACTTATTGCCATTGCTGGCTTTAGATGCGTGGTTACCAAGGGTTCAAGGGTTGATTCTTTACTATCTAACAATCTACCTTAACTTTCTTGTTAAGTTATTGTAAACACAGTCTGATGTTTCTTTATTTCTCTCCCTTCTTATTCCTCCTCCTCCATTCTTTCTATAATAGGTGTTTTATTCTTTGACTTTAGTTAGTATTTGGATGGTCTGCTTTCTTTGCTATGATTTTATTTTGTCTGGTGACATCTTTTTAGCCTTAGGTGTGCCTCCATCTGGAGCCATCCATTTAAGATATCCTGTAGTGGTGGTTTATGAGAGGCAAACGCTCTCAACTTTCGTTTGTCTGGAAATTGTTTAATCCCTCCATCATATTTAAATGATAATCGTGCTGGATACAATATTCTTGGTTCGAGGCCCTTCTGTTTCATAACGTTAAAAATATCATGCCATTCTCTTCTGGCCTGTAAGGTTTCTGTTGAGAAGTCTGATGATAGTCTGATGGGTTTTCCTTTGTAGGTGATCTTTTTCTCTCTCTAGCTGCCTTTAATACCCTGTCTTTATCTTTGATCTTTGCCATCTTAATTATTATGTGTCTTGGTGTTGTGTTCCTTGGGTCCCTTGTGTTGGGAGATCTATGTGCTTCGGTGCACTGCGATACTACTTCCTTCCCCAGCTAGGGAAAGTTTTCAGCAATTATTTCTTCAAAGACACTTTCTATCCCTTTTTCTCTCTCTTCTTCCTCTGGTACTCCTATAATGCGAATATTGTTCCGTTTGGATTGGTCACACTGTTCTCTTAATATTCTTTCATTCCTAGAAATCCTTTTATCTCTCTCTGCCTCAGCTGCTCTGTACTCCTGTTCTCTGATTTCTATTCCATTAACAGTCTCTTGCATCTCATCCATTCTGCTGTTAAGCCCGTCGATCGCTTGTCTGATTTCTGCACTGTCTTTCCTCAGTTCCCTCACTTGCTCCCTCAGCTCTTGCACATTTCTCTGTAGGTCCATCAGCATGGTTATGACTTTTATTCTGAATTCTTTTTCAGGAAGACTGTGCATTTCCATCCCTTCAGACTCCCTCTCTGGGGTTGTCTATTTGATTTTGGTCTGAACCATATTCCTTTGTCTTTTCATGGCTGTAGAATTGGTCACTGATAGTTGCCACGTATGTCAGCTGGGCTCTTTAAGACTTTAAAAAGAGAAGAAAAAAAGGGGGAAAAAATTTAAAAAAGAAGAAAGAAAGAAAGAAAGAAAGAAAAAAAGAAGGAAAAGAAAAAACAAAAACAAAAACAAAAAACAGAAAAAATGCCCACCCGACGTAGATTCTGTGGGAATGCTGTAGGTGGCGCTATTCCCCCACTTTTCCACAGCTGTGACTGCGCCGCTCCGCAACGCCCTTTATCGCTCTGGCAGGTGTGGGAACGAATAGGAGGCTGTTGATCTCAGTGAGAAGTGTAAGTATGGCTACGCTTCCTCAGTCGCCAGCTAAGGCGTCTGAAACTCCCCCGGACTCCCAGCCTGCTGGGCTGAGTGTGCTGGGGCGATCCGGCTCCTCCACTGGGCTCCTGTCTCTTTAAGACCGCTGAAGAAAGCGCACGCTTTTTTTTTTCCTTCCCGGGAGTCGGCTGCGAGCACCCTGGCGCGTTCCCCGCTCAGATCCTGCCCCTCTGTCTCTCCAATTTCTGCTGCACTGCGCAATGTGGGTTAGCACTCCCCGCGCAGATCCCTGGGGTGGCTACTTCGTGGGGTGCACTTCCACTCCCTCCCGGCTCTGAATCCTCTCCTCCCGCCGGTGCCCTTGGGTGGGGTAGGGCTTGGGTCTCGCCGGGTCGCGGCTCCGTATCTTACCCGCGTCTTGGGGTGCTGAGTGCTCTCGGGTGCAGCTGCATGCTGTGCGCTTTCCTGTGTATTCTCGTCTTTCTTTTAGGAATAGATGTATTTGCTGTGTTTTCGTAGATAAATAAAGTGTTGGGAGGAGATTTCTGCCGCCCTGCTCACACCACCATATTCCCGGAAGTCTCCTCCATGTGGGTTTTGAACAAAAATATAGCATCCCCAAGTTTCTTGATATCACCTTAAATGGCTAACAGGATTTCCCAGATGGGATTACACCAAGGATCTTAAGATGGGGATCTCATCCTGGATTATCTGGATGGTCCCTAAATGTAACTACAAGTGTTCTTTGATAAGAGAACAGAAAGGCAGAGAGTGATTTTACTGCAGACAAAGGCAATGTGATGACGAAGCAGGGGTTGGACTGATGGGGTCAAAAGCTGAGGAATGCTGGCAGCCACCAGAATCTAGAAAAGGCACGGAAGTGGAGTTTCCCTTATAGCCTCCAGAGGGAGTGTGGTTTTTCCGATTCCTGATATTAACCCAGTGAAACTGGTTTTACAATCTGACGTTCAGTACTGTGAGAGAATAAGAGTGTTTTGTTTTAAGTCACTGAGTTTGTGATGATTTTTTACAGCAACCATAGGGAACTAAGACATACCTCATAGCAACTGTTACTCCCGTGAAAACGTGTGGCTGGAAACACACTTAGTAATGTGTCTAGCACACAGTAGTTACACTGCACACATACACCACTCCTGGAACTGAAGCTTTGGTTTTGAGGGGTTGGTGGCACCAGCACAAGTTTCACCATTTTTCCCCATGTTCATCCTGGTAACAAATGCCTGACACATGTGGCTCTTTCTCCACAGGTCCTTTCTTCTTCTATTACTTAAAGAAAAATGTAACTTCTCCTCACTAAGTCACATTATTCTTTTCCTTTTTACTTTTTTCCCCTAACACTTCATGCAAGCAGTCTTTCTGAAAAAATTTTTAATAATTTATTTTGGTATCATTAATCTACAATTACATGTGCAATATTATGGTTATTAAACTACCCCTTCATCAGGTCCCCCCCACCAACCCCATTACAGTCACTGTCCATCAGCATAGCGAGATGCTATAGAATCACTACTTGTCTCCTCTGAGTTGTACAGCCCTCCCTGTGCCCCCCCCCAACATTACGTCTGCTAATCGTAATGACCCTTTACCCTCTTATCCCTCCCTTCCCACCCATCTTCCTCAGTCCCTTTCCCTTTGGTAACTGTTAGTCTGTTCTTGAGTTCTGTGAGTCTGCTGCTGTTTTTTTCCTTCAGTATTTTTTCTTTCTTCTTATGCTCCACATATGAGTGAAATCATTTGATACTTGTCTTTTTCAGCTTGGCTTATTTCACTGAGCATATTACCCTCTAGCTCCATCCATGTTGTTGCAAATGGTAGGATTTGTTTTCTTCTTATGGCTGAATAATATTCCATTGTGTATATTTACCACATCTAATTTATCCATTCATCTACTGATACACACTTAGGTTGCTTCCATTTCTTGGCTATTTTAAATAGTGCTGCGATAAATATAGGGGTGCATATGTCTTTTTCAAACTGGGCTGCTGCATTATTAGTGTGAATTCCTAGGAGTGGGATTCCTGGGTCAAATGGTATTTCTATTTTGAGTTTTTTGAGGAACCTCCATACTGCTTTCCACAATGGTTGAACTAATTTGCAGTCCTACCAGCAGTGTAGGAGGGTTCCCTTTTCTCGACATCCTTGCCAACATTTGTTGTTTGTATTTTGCATGTTGGCCATCCTCACTGGTGTGAGGTGATATCTCATTGTGGTTTTAATCTGCATTTCTCTGATGATTACCGATGTGGAGCATCTTTTCATGTGCCTGTTGGCCATCTGGATTTCTTCTTTAGAGAAGTGTCTATTCATGTCCTCTTCCCATTTCTTAATTGGATTATTTGCTTTTTGTTTGTTAAGTTGTGTGAGTTCTTTATATATTTTGGATGTCAACCCTTTATCAGATACGTCATTTATGAATATGTTCTCCCATACTGTAGGATGTCTTTTTGTTCTACTGATGGTGTCCTTTGCTGGACAGAAACTTTTCAGCTTGATATGGTCCCACTGTTCATTTTTGCTTTTGTTTCCCTTGCCCGGGGAGATATGTTCATGAAGAAGTTACTCATGTTTATGTCCAAGAGCTTTTTGTCTATGTTTTTTTTTAAGAGTTTTATGGTTTCATGACTTACATTCAGGTCTTTGATCCACCTTGAGTTTACCTTTGTGTATCGGGCTAGACAGTAGTCCAGTTTCATTCTCTTACATGCAGCTGTCCAGTTTTGTCAACACCAGCTGCTGAAGAGGCTGTCATCTCCCCATTGTATATCCAAGGCTCCTCTATCAAATATTAATTGACTGTATATGTTTGGATTTTCTATTCTGTTCCACTGGTCTGTGGGTCTGTTTTAGTGCCAATACCAAATTGTCTTGATTACAGTGGCTTTGTAGTAGAGCCTGAAGTCAGGGAGCGTAATTCCCCCTGTTTTATTCTTCCTTCTCAGGATTGCTTTGGCTATTCGGGGTTCTTTTGTGGTTCCATATGAATTTTAGAATTGTTTGTTCCAGTTCATTGAAGAAAGCTGTTGGTATTTTGATAGGGATTCTGTTGAATGTGTAGATTGCTTTAGGTAGTATAGCCATTTTGACAATATTTATTCTACGTAGCCAAGAGCATGGGATGCATTTCCATTTGTTAGTGTCCTCTTTAATTTCTCTTAGGAGTGTCTTGTAGTTTTCAGAGTACAGGTCTTTCACTTCCTTCGTTAGGTTTATTCCTAGGTATTTTATTCTTTTTGATGCAATTGTGAATGGAATTGTTTTTCTGATTTCTCTTTCTGTTAGTTCATCATTAGTGTATAGGAAAACAACAGATTTCTGTGTGTTAATTTTGTATCCTGCAACTTTGCTGAATTCAGATATTAGTTCTAGTAGTTTTGGAATGGAGTCTTTCAGGTTTTTTATGTACAGTATCATGTCATCTGCAAATAGTGACAGTTTGACTACTTTACCAATCTGGATGCCTTGTATGTCTTTGTTTTGTCTGGTTGCCATGGCTAGGACCTCCATTACTATATTGAATAACAGTGGAGAGAGTGGGCATCCCTGTCTTGTTCCCGATCTTAGATGAAAAGCTTCCAGTTTCTCGCTGTTAAGTATGATGTTAGCTGTGGGTTTGTCATATACGGCCTTTATGATGTTGAGGTACTTGCCATCTCTACCCATATTGTTGAAAGTTTTAATCATGAATGGATGCTGAATTTTGTCAAATGCTTTTTCAGCATCTATGGAGATGATCGTATGGTTTTTCTCCTTCTTTTTGTTGATGTGGTGGATGATGTTGATGGATTTTCGAATGTTGTACCATCTTTGCATCCCTGGGATGAATCCCACTTGATCATGGTGTATGATCCTCTTGATGTATTTTTGAATTCAGTTTGCTAATATTTTGTTGAGTATTTTTGCATCTACGTTCGTCAGGGATATTGATGTGTAATTTTCTTTTTTGGTGACGTCTTTGCCAGGTTTTGGTATTAGAGTGATGCTGGCCTCATATACTGAGTTTGGAAGTATTCTCTCCTCTTCTATTTTTTTGAAAACTTTAAGGAGAATCGGTGTTATTTCTTCTCTATATGTCTGGTAGAATTCAGAGGTGAATCCATCAGTTCGTGGGTTTCGTTCTTGGGTAGTTTTTTGATTACCGATTCAATTTCGTTACTGTTGATTTGTCTGTTTATTTTTTCTGTTTCTTGCTTGGTCAGTCTTGGGAGGTTGTATTTTTCTAAGAAGTTGTCCATTTCTTCTATGTTTTCCAGCTTGTTAGCATATAGATTCTCATAATATTCTCTTATAATTCTTTGTATTTCTGTGGGGTCCGTCGTTATTTTTCCTTTCTCATTTCTGATTCTGTGTATGTCTGTAGATTGTCTTTTCTCCTAATGAGTCTGGCTAGGGGTTTATCTATTTTGTTTATTTTTTCAAAGAACCAGCTCTTTGTTTCATTGATTTTTTTCTATTGTTTTATTCTTCTCAATTTTATTTATTTCTTCTGTGATCTTTATTATGTCCCTCCTTCTGGTGACCTTGGGTCTCATTTGTTCTTCTTTTTCCGATTTCTGTAATTGTGTCTTTAGACTATTCATTTGGAAATGTTCTTCCTTCTTTAAATAGGCCTGGATTGCAATATACTTTCCTCTTAGAACTGCCTTTGCTGCATCCCACAGAATTTGTGGCTTTGTGTTGTTGTTGTCATTAGTCTCCATATTCTTTGATTTCTCTTTTGATTTGGTCGTTAACCCTTTGATTAATTAGGAGAATGTTGTTAAGTCTCCATGTATTTGTGAGCCTTTTTGATTTCGTTCTAAAATTTATTTCCATTTTTATACCTTTGTGATCTGAAAAGTTGTTTGGTAAGATTTCAATATTTTTGAATTTACTGAGGTTCTTTTTGTGGCCTAGTATGTGGTCTATTCTGGAAAATGTTCCATGTGCACTTGAGAAGAATGTGTATCCTGTTGCTTTTGGGTGTAGAGTTCTGTAGATGTCTGTTAGGTCCATCTGTTCTAGTGTGTTGTTCAGTACCTCTGTGTCTTTACTTATTTTCTGTCTGGTTGATCTGTCCTCTGGAGTGAGTGGTGTGTTGAAGTCTCCTAAAATGAATGCATTGCTGTCTATTGTCTCCTTAATTCTGTTAGTATTTGCTTCACATATGCTGGGGCTCCTGTGTTGGGTGCATATATATTTAAAATGGTTATATCTTCTTGTTGGACTGACCCCTTTATCATTATGTAATGTCCTATTTTATCTCTTGCTACTTTCTTCGTTTTGAAGTCTTTTTTGTCTGATACAAGTAGTGCAACACCTGCTTTTTTCTCTTTGTTGTTTGCATGAAATATCTTTTTCCATCCCTTCACTTTTAGTCTGTGTATATCTTTGGGTTTGAGGTGAGTCTCTTTCTAAGCAGCATATAGATGGGTCTTGCTTTTTTATCCATTCTGTTACTCTGTGTCTTTTGATTGGTGCATTCAGTCCATTTACATTTAGGGTGATTATTGACAGATATGTACTTATTGCCATTGCTGACTTTAGATTCGTGGTTACTAAAGGTTCTAGGGTTGCTTCTTTACTATCTAACAATCTAACTTAACTTTCCTGTTTGGTTATTGTAAACACTGTCTGATGTTTCTTTATTTCTCTCCCTTCTTATTCTTCCTCCTCCATTCTTTATATATATACTAGGTGTTTTATTCTTTGCCTTTAGTTAGTATTTGAATGGTCTGCTTTCTTTGCTATGATTATATTTTCTGTGGTGACATCTTTTTAGCCTTACAGGTGCTTCCCTCTAGAGCAGTCCGTTTAAGATAACCTGTTGTTGTGGCTTATGAGAGGCCAACTTTTTCAAATTTCGTTTGTCTGGAAATTGTTTAATCCCTCCGTCATATTTAAATGATAATCGTGCTGGATACAATATTCTTGGTTTGAGGCCCTTCGGTTTCATAACGTTACATATATCATGCCATTCTCTTCTGGCTTGTAAGTTTTCTGTTGAGACGTCTGATGATAGTCTGATGGGTTTTCCTTTGTAGGTGATCTTTTTTCTCTCTCTAGCTGCCTTTAATACTCAGTCATTATCTTTGATCTTTGCCATCTTGGTTATTATGTGTCTTGGTGTTTTCTTCCTTGGGTCCCTTGCGTTGGGAAATCTGTGGGCTTCCATGGACTGTGAGACTATTTCCTTCCCCAGCATGGGTAAGTTTTCAGCAATTATTTCCTCAAAGACACCCTCTATCCCTTTTTCTCTCTCTTCTTTCTGTGGTACTCCTATAATGCGAATATTGTTCCATTTGGATTGGTCACACAGTTCTCTTAATATTCTTTCATTCCTAGAGATCCTTTTATCTCTCTCTGCCTCACCTTCTCTGTATTCCTCTTCTCTGATTTCTATTCCATTACCAGTCTCTTGCTTGTCATCCAGCCTGCTGTTAAGCCCGTTGCTCGCTTTTCTGATTTCTGCATCGTCTTTCCTCACTTCCCTCACTTCCTCCCTCAGCTCTTGCACCTTTTTTCCAGGCCCGTCAGCATGGTTATGACTTTTGTTCTGAATTCTTTTTCAGGACTACTGTGCATTTCCATCCCTTCAGGCTCCCTCTCTGGGGTTGTCTGGTTGATTTTTGTCAGTACCATATTCCTCTGTCTTTTCATGGCTGTAGAAGTGGTCGCTGGTAGTTGCCACGTATGTCAGCTGGGCTCTTTAAGATGGGAGTAGATTCTGTCGGGATACTTTAGTAGGTGGCGCTATTGCCCCACTATTCCATAGCTGTGGCCACGCTGCTCCGTAGGGCCCTTTGTAGCTCCACCTCTTTCGGTGCCGAATTCTCTCAGATGTAGCTGCACGCTGTGCGCTTTCCTGTGTATTCTGGTCTCTCTTTTAGGAATAGTTGTATTTGCTCTATTTTCGTAGATAAATATAGTGCTGGGAGGAAATTTCTGCCGCCCTGCTCATGCCACCATCTTCCCGGAAGTCCAGTCTTTCTGTAATTTAAAGAAATTATTTCTCAGTGATTTAGATGCTCCTCTAAGAAACTGACTGAGCTTTTGTTTTGTTCCCTTTACATCAACACCCCACTTCCCTCCACCAACTGCCATTTCTTTGTCCATAACTTTCATTTGCCCTCCATCTTATGAAAATCAGCTTCTGAGAAAGTCTCTAATATCAAACTTAGTGTGGATTTAAAACAAAGGTACTATTTACCTCAGAGAGACTATTTTTCAGGAGTAGTTTTGTTTTGTTTTTCTCCCCTGTCCCCACACCCCAACCTTGGGCAAATCCGCATCCATATCATGGCTCAAACACTTAGTTTGTGTCTGTGAGCCTCAGTTTTTCTAAGGGGCATCTGACGGCAGCCCTCCTCTTTTGGGGCTGCTGATAAGACCATTGCCAGTTCTCTCTCAGGTAAGGTGTGAATTGCTCCCAGGAAGCCTTGTTACCTCCCATCATCTGGGATCATAAAGGCGATTGGTTCAGAGAGGGTCTGGGCAGGCCTATCACAATCAGAGGCAGTTTCTAGGTCTCTAAAATGAATATATTTAGGGCAAGAAATCCATGAATCTGAAATTCTCAAATTTTCAAGCTACCTTCTAGTTCTTGAGAAATACATGCAGGGAAAATACTGTTTATTACTAACTGGAGTTTTGACCCAGAATCCCATACAAAATTTTAGTCTTTTGACATATATAGGGCCTTTGGTGAGCTCTCGCTTAGGTCCTAGATCAGTACCTGGCACAATCTGGAGCATGGACTATCTGCATCATAATTACTTAGAGTGCTGGTTGAAATCCAGATTGCTGGCTTTCCCACAAAGGTAGGAAACTAGGATGACAGGGCCATAATCACACATTTTTGATAATTAGCAAATAGCCCTCTGGTTTGCCTAAAAGCAATTTGAGTAGCACCTTTGGCACCTTTCCTCTAGGTCCCTATCCTTAATTTATTTATTCTTATCATCTTATATTTATAGTCTTGAGTAAAGGAAGGGCAAGTTTCTAGGAAAGGAAGGTGTAAGTCCGAGGAGAGGAAATCTTGGGGCAAAATACCTCTAAAAACTGAAATCAGTCAAAGGGAGAAATAAAGTTTAAAACCTGTTTATTGCTCACAAACTGCAGTCCAGGCCTTTTCTCTTTCCTGCTCCAGCAGAAGCAAAACCGGCCCTCCCCTCACCTCTTGGGTACAGATAAGCCCTCCTTGCCCAGGAAATTACCCATTGATATGGAGATGAACTTCTCTCCACCCCTGAGGAATGATGCAAATGCACTAAAGCCATACTTCTTTCCACCTCTGAATACCTATTGATATGGAGCTATACTAAAGCCAGGCGAGATATTCTGGAAATGTTACAATTTTACCCACGGAAGCTACCCAGCGAAGTAAATACTACTGAGTTCGAAAATTAAAAAATAACAACAAACTTTATTATGACAAATAATGCAAGGGGAAAAAAAGCAAAATTAAGTGAATATGATGCATTAGGAAGAGGGTGGAAAAGCAGTGGACTTGAGCTTATCTTCCACAGATTAGGGGGGCACAAATGTCTAAACTGGATATGTCATGATACAGCAGGATAAGTATAGTGTTTAGAGTTATGGGGGTCACATCAAAGTGTCAAAAACTGTCTCCCCAGAGGGATTCTGCAGAGAGAAGGGCTGTATTTCAGTATTATTCAAGTTGCTATCAAGTTCATGTATTATTTTCACAAACAATGAAAGATTTCTATTTATTTAGAAATAGCTTCAACTGTGTGAGTGCATCCAAACATGAAATTCAGAATCATCCTTACATCTCTCACACATTTGTTAAATGCTTGCTATATCTGGATCATTATTTTTAGCTTGAAGGCCTTAGAAAAAAAAAAGAAAACATCCCAAGGAATATGAATTGTAAAGATTTGTCCCTGGTAATATTCCCGGGCATGGTAGAGAGTAGATGTGGAACTATTAGAAGCAAACTGGATTTCAACCCTGCTTCTAAGAGGCAGGTCTGACTACAAAGGGCAGGCGATTCTCTGCAGCCAGGGAGCAGGAGCTTTGATCCTCTGGAACTGTAATAAACAACTTCGAGCAAATGAATCAGGCAGCGGGGTGCCAGGAGGAGTCCAGCAGCCTCTCTGTGATGGTGTTCTTTGTTTTTACTGAGCTAATCTCATAAATGTTGCACTAGGCTCAATGCTGTGCATTTTTAGACTCAGTTATATTTTTCCATGTGTTTACTCCATAAATGTAAGCATTTTTATGGTCCTGTTAAAATGCAATCTCCTGTTTGAATTGCCTAGTGAAGGCAATCAAAGCTCTATTGCTGTGGAACTCATTAAGCATACATATCTCTGTATAGGCTCTAGCTTCATCCATCATCCAGGTATCAATGTATCTACTTACCTAACCTACCTTATTAGTCTACCCAAGCTGATAACAAAATAACAGAGACTGGGGGCTTAATCCATAGACATTTCTTTCTCATTATTCTGGAGACTAGTAAGTCCAAGATCAAGGCAGATTCAGCTCCTGCTGAGGTCACATTGTCTGGCTGGCAAATGGCCACGTTTTCGTTGTGTCTTCACAGGGTAGAAGGAGAAAGATCTGTAGTCTCTTTCTCTTATTATTGTTATGGAAAAACCTGAAAAACATGGACTGGATCGCTGATGGAAGAACCAAGCAGCATTTGGAGGTCTTGGAATGTTGAGGCTTTATTTCACACCGGTGGGCTCAGAGGGAGCAATCTCCCAGGGTCTGAGCCCCGAACTAAGGCAAGGGGAGCAATATATATCTTTCTGCTTCTGTACCTGCAACATTTCTATGTGCACAGCAAGCAAGGGGAGTGAGTTTTGGGAGTGAGTGCCTAGGGGAGCGGGGAGTGTAGGGGAGGGGCAAACGGGAGTTTCTGCTGTCTTTGCTAAAGAAGAGAAGCAGAAGAGAGCCACCTGGACTAGATTGCTGACCTTGTAAATATTTCCCTATCACTCCCCCCTCTGATGCCCCTTTAAATACTTCATTTTAAGGGGCCATCATCTCCTTGGTTTATGATAGGGTCATAATGGCTTTAAATATACATGAGCTGTACAGAGAAAATGCATTCCTTGATAAAGTTAATGAGCCAGTTAAAGATGCAGGGTCCCACTAAGGGCACCTGGAGCAAAAGAACCCCTGGCCCAGCAAGGCCAGTTAAGAGTTGATAGCTATGGATTCCATTTAATCCATCCCTGGAATGAGGACTTTTTGTTTTCTAGTATCTTATTTCTATGCTGGATGTTTCCTTTTATTTTAGCTAGTGAGCTTCTAACTATGCCAGACCGGTTTGCATAAAAACAACAATCTTTTCCAAGGGCTACACATAAGCCTCCCTGGGACATGAATAGGTCGAGTCCTCTATGATTTTGCAACACCATTTCAGCCAGGCAATCAATTTGATCTTAAAGTTGATTCGTGGCAGATTTAAGCTGCTCTAAATTTTAATCAACTTCTTGTGTTAGGGCAGTGAGCTCTAAGTCTCCCTTTATGAGGGCTGCTGTGCCCGCTGCAGCTGATCCGGCTACACTGAGCACAACTAGAGCAGGGATCAGCAAAGGGGCAGCCCATTGTGCTGAATCCGGCAGGCAGGGTTTTTGCTTCTAAGACCTCAGTGGCAGTAGTTACTGCATAATCTGCTCTCCGAATACCCTCTTGTAGGTAACTGCTGCCATCACTGAACAGTGTGAGTTCTGGATTTTGTATTGCTTGATCTTGCAAATCTGGACGACTTGCGTAGACTTCGTCAGTTACTTCGGAGCAGTCATGATCTGGTTTCTCTTCTTCAGTGGGGAGGAAAGTTGCTGGATTCAGTGTCCATACTATTTCAAGAGTAACCCGTGGGTTTTCAGAGAGGAGCCCTTGATATTGTGCCAGCCAGGAGTTGGAGAGGAAGCAGTGTCCCTGTGTGTTCATGAGGGACACAACAGCATAGGGAACCTTGACATTTAGTTCTTGTCCCAGGGTGAGTTTATCCGATTTCTTAACGAGTGGAACTGTGGCTGCAAGCGCCCTGAGGTAGGGTGGCCATCCTGCCTCAACCGGGTTCAATTTCTTTGACAATATGCAACGGGTTGCTGCCAGGGCCCAACAGTCTGTGTGAGAACCCCAAGGGCCACTTTTCCCTTTCATGTACAAAGAGATTGAAGGGCTTCTCTGTATCTGGCAGACCTAGGGCTGGTGCCTGTCCTAAAGCAGCCTTATTTCCAAGAAGGTGGCTCTTGCCTCTTCTGTCCAGACAGGGGCTCTCGGTCTGGCACCCCAGGAGGCTGTAGAGGGGTCTTGCCATGGCTGAGAATCTGGGAATCCAGATTTTGCAGAACCCAGTGGCCCCCAGGAACTCTCCTATGCCTTTCTTTGTCTGGGGTGGGGTAAGGGGATAATGTCCTTTTTCCCCTCTGGCCCTAGTGCCCTCTTTCCCTGGGTGAGGAGGAAGCCCAAGTACTGGATTTGCTGCTGGCAGATTTGTGCCTTTTTCCATGAGGCTCAGTATCCTGAGTCTGACAGGAATTGCAGGAGGACCTTTGTGCCTTTTGCACAATTTTCCTGAGTGTTCCTGGCAAGGAGGAGGTCATCTACGTATGGCAGGAGGGCGCAGCGTGTTGCTTCCCTTGGAAAGCTGGTGAGGTCTGCAGCCAATGCCTCTTCAAAGGGAGTGGGTGAGTTATTGAAACCTTGTGGAAGGCGCGTCCATGTTAACTGCATCACCAGGCCATATCGAGTTCAGTCCATTCGAAGGCAAACAAGAGCTGGCTTTGTGGGGGCGAGCAAGAGACAGAAAAAGGCATCTTTTTTTTTCAATTTTATCCTTTGTTGTTAGACGTTGAGAAGAAGTCGCATCTTCCAGCCCGACAAGCCCCCAAAGTGCTCCCTTTCATCCCTGCTTGCAAAGCAGAAAAACATTTTTTTTTATTAAGGTACCACTGATATACACTCTTATGAGAGTTTCACACACAAAAAATGTGGTTATTACATTCACCCTTATTACCGAGTCCCCTCCCATGCCCCATTGCAGTCACTGTCCATCAGTGTAGTAAGATGCCACAGAGTCTCTATTTGTCTTCTCTGAGCTACACTGTCTTCCCCGAGACCCCCCACACACCATGTGCAGCAATCATGATACCACACAATCTCCTGCTCCCTCCCACCCCACATGCCCTGCCCCACCCCTCCCCTTTGGTAACCACTAAAGGGGAGGGGTGGGGTCTGTGAGATTGCTGCTATTTTATTCCTTCAGTTTTGCTTCATTGTTACACTCCACAAATGAGGGAAATCATTTGGTATTTGTCTTTGCCTAACTTATTTCACTAAACATAATACCCTCTAACTCCATCCATGTTGTTGCAACTGGTAGGATTTGTTTTCTTCTTATGGCTGAATAATATTCCATTGGGTATATGTACCACCTCTTCTTTATCCATTCATCTACTGATGGACACTTAGGTTGCTTCCATATCTTGGCTATTGTAAATAGAGCTGTGATAAACATAGGGGTGCATATGTCTTTTTGAATCTGAGGAGTTGATTTCTTTGGGTAAATTCATAGGAGTGGGATTCCCAGGTCAAATGGTATTTCTATTTTGAGTTTTTTGAGGAACCTCCATACTGCTTTCCACAATGGTTGAACTAGTTTACATTCCCACCAGGAGTGTAGAAGGGTTACCCTTTCTCTGCATCCTCACCAGCATTTGTTGTTCCTTGTCTTTTCTGTTGGCCATCCTATCTGGTGTGAGATGATATTTCATTGTGGTTTGAATTTGCCTTTCCATGATAATTAGCGATGTGGAGCATCTTTTCATGTGCCTGTTGGCAATCTGAATTTCTTCTTTGGAGAAGTGTCTGTTCATATCTTCCATCCATTTTTTAAATCAGGTTATTTGTTTTTTGGGTGTTGAGGCATATGAGCTTTTAATATATTTTGGATGTTGACCCCTTGTCAGATATGTCATTTACAAATATATTCTCCCATATTGTAGGATGCCTTTTGGTTCTGCTGGTGGTGTTCTTTGCTATACAGAAGATTTTTAGCTTGATGAAGTCCCATTTGTTCATTTTTGCTTTTGTTTCCCTTGACTGAGGAGAAGCATTCAGGAAAAAGTGGCTCATGTTTATATGCAACAGATTTTTGTCAATGTTTTCTTTTAAGAGTTTTATGGTTTCATGACTTACATTCAGGTCTTTGAGTTTACTTTTGTGTATGGGGTTAGATAATAATCCAGTTTCATTGTCTTGCATATAGCTGTCCAGTTTTGTCAACACCAGCTGTTGAAGAGGCTGTCATTTCCCCATTGTATATCCATGGCTCCTTTATCATATATTAATAGATCATATATGCTTGGGTTTATATCAGGGCTCGTTAGTCTGTTCCATTGGTCTATGGGTCTGTTCTTCTGCCAATACCAAACTGTCTTGATTACTGTGGCTTTGTAGTAGAGCTTGAAGTTGGGGAGCATAATCCCCCCAGCTTTATTCTTCCTTCTCAGGATTGCCTTGGCTATTTGGGGTCTTTTGTGGTTCCGTATGAATTTTAGAACTATTTGCTCTAGTTCATTGAAGAATGCTGTTGGTATTTTGATAGGAATTGCATTGAATCTGTAGATTGCTTGGGCAGGATGGCCATTTTGACAATATTAATTCTTCCTATCCATGAGCACGGGATGTGTTTCCCTTTATTGGTATTTTCTTTAATTTCTCTCATGAGTGTCTTGTAGTTTTCAGACTATAAGTCTTTCACTTCTTTGGTTAGGTTTATTCCTAGGTATTTTATTCTTTTTGATGCAATTGTGAATGGAATTGTTTTCCTGATTTCTCTTTCTGCTAGTTAACCGTTAGTGTATAGGAATGCAACAGATTTCTGTGTATTAATTTTGTATCCTGCAACTTTGCTGAATTCTGATATTAGATGTAGTAGTTTTGGAGTGGATTCTTTAGGGTTTTTTATGTACAATATCATGTCATCTGCAAACAGGGACAGTTTAACTTCTTCCTTGCCAATCTGGATGCCATTTATTTCTTTGTGTTATCTGATTGCCATGGCTAGGACCTCCAGTACTATGTTGAATAGAAGTGGGGAGAGTGAGCATCCTTGTCTTGTTCCCGATCTTAAAGGAAAAGCTTTCAGCTTCTTGCTGTTAAGTATAATGTTGGCTGTGGGTTTGTCATATATGGCCTTTATTATGTTGAGGTATACCCATTTTGTTGAGAGTTTTTATCGTGAATGTATGTTGAATTTTGTTGAATGCTTTTTCAGCATCTATGGAGATGATCATGTGGTTTTTGGCCTTCTTTTTGTTGATGTGGTGGATGATGTTAATGGGTTTTTGAATGTTGTGCCATCCTTGCATCCCTGGAATAAATCGTACTTGATCATGATGGATGATCTTTTTGATGTATTTTTGAAATCAGGTTGCTAATATTTGTTGAGTATTTTTGCATCTATGTTCATCAGGGATATTGGTCTGTAATTTTCTTTCTGTGGTGTCTTTGCCTGGTTTTGGTATTAGAATGATGCTGGCTTTGTAGAATGAGTTTGGGAGTGTTTCCTCCTCTTCCACTTTTGGAAAACTTTAAGAAGGATGGGTATTAGGTCTTCAATAAATGTTTGATAAAATTCAGTAGTGAGACCATGTGGTCCAGGAGTTTTGCTCTTAGGTAATATTTTGATTACCAATTCAATTTCATTGCTGGTAATTGATCTATTCAGATTTTCTGTTTCTTCCTAAGTCAGCCTTGGAAGGTTGTATTTTTCTAGAAAGTTGTCCATTTCTTCTATGTTATCCAGTTTGTTAGCATATCATTTTTCTTAGTATTCTCTTATAATTCTTTGTATTTCTGTGGTGTCTGTAGTGATTTTTCCTTTCTCATTTCTGATTCTGGTTCTGTGTGTACACTCTCTTTTTTTCTTGGTAAGTCTGGCTAGGGGTTTATCTATTTTGTTTATTTTCTCAAAGAGCCCGGTCCTGCTTTCATTGATTCTTTCTATTGTTTTATTCTTCTCAATTTTATTTATTTCTGCTTTAATCTTTCTTATGTCCTTCCTTCTGCTGACTTTGGGCCTCATTTGTCCTTCCTTTTCTAGTTTCGTTAATTGTGAGTTTTGACTGTTCATATAGGATTATTCTTCTTTCCTGAGGTAGGTATGTATTGCAATATACTTGCCTCTTAGCAGCCTTCGCTGCATCCCACAGATATTGGGGTGTTGAATTATTGTTGTGTTTTTTGTCCATATATTCCTTGATCACCGTTTTTATTTAGTTATTGGTCCACTGATTGTTCAGGAGCATGTTATTAAGCCTGCATGTGTTTGTGGGCTTTCTTGTTTTCTTTATGTAATTTATTTGTAGTTTCATACTGTGTGGTCTGAGAAGCTGCTTGGTACAATTTCAATCTTTTTTAATTTACTGAGGCTCTTTCTGTGGCCTAGTATATGATCTATTCTTGAAATTGTTCCATGTGCACTTGAGAAGAATGTGTATCCTGTTGGTTTTGGATAGAGTGTTTTGCAGATGTCCGTTAGGCCCATCTGTTCTAATACGTTCTTCAGTGCCTCTGTCCCCTTACTTATTTTCTGTCTGGTTGATCTGCCCTTTGGAGTGAGTGGTGTTTTGAAGTCTCCTAAAATGAATGCATTGCATTCTATTTCCCCCTTTAATTCTGTTAGTATTTTTTTCTAGATGATCCTGTGTTGGGTCCATAAATATTTATAATAGTTATATCCTCTTGTTCGACTGACCCCTTTATCATTACGTAATGTCCTTCTTTGTCTCTTGTTACTTTGTTTTGAAGTCTATTTTGTCTGATACAAGTAGTGCAACTCCTGCTTTTTTCTCCCTATTAGTTGTATGAAATATCTTTTTCCATCCCTTTACTTTCAGTCTGTGTATGTCTTTGGGTTTGAAGTGAGTCTCTTGTAGGCAGAATATCAATGGGTCTTGTTTTTTTATCCATTCAGTGATTCTATGTCTTTTGATTGGTGCATTCAGACCATTTCCATTTAGGGTGAATATCGATAGGTATGTACTTATTGCCATTGCAGGCTTTAGATTCATGGTTACCAAAAGTTCAAGGGTAATTCCCTTATTATCTAACATTCTAATTTGACTCACTTAGTATGCTATTACAAACACAACATAAAAGTTCTTTTTTTCCTCCTCCATTTTTTATATATTAGGTATCATATTCTGTAATTTTTGTCTATCCCCTGATTGACTTTGGGGGTAGTTGATTTGATTTTGTACCTGCTTACTAATTCATTGTTCTGCTTTCTTTACTGTGGTTTTATTTCCCCTGGTGACAGCTATTTAGCCTTAGGAACACTTCCGTCTATAGCAGTCCCTCCAAAATACACTGTAGAGATGGTTTGTGGGAGGTAAATTCTCTCAGCTTTTGCTTATCTGGAAATTGTTTAATCCCTTCTTCAAATTTAAATGATAATATTGCCAGATAACATATTCTTGGTTTGAAGCCCTTCTGTTTCATTGCATTAAATATATCATGCCACTCCCTTCTGGCCTCTAATGTTTCTGTTGAGAAATTTGATGATAGCCTGATGAGTTTTCCTTTTTATGTGATCTTTTTTCTCTCTCTAGCTGCTTTTAAAAGTTTGTACTTATCCTTGTTCTTTGCCACTTTAATTATTATATGTCTTGGTGTTTTCTTCCTTGGATCGCTTGTGTTGGGAGATCTGTGTACCTCCATGGCCTGAGAGACTATCTTCTTCCCCAGATTGGGGAAGTTTTCAGTAATTACCTCCTCAAAGACACTTTCTGTCCCTTTTTCTCTCACTTCTTCTGGTACCCCTATAATGTGAATATTGTTCTCTTTGGATTGGTTACACAGTTCTCTCAATATTCTTTCATTCCTAGACATCCTTTTTTCTCTCTGTGCCTCAGCTTCTTTGTAGTCCTCTTCTCTAATTTCAATTCCATTTACCGTCTCTTCTACTACAGCTAATCTTCTTTTGAACCCCTCCATTATATGTTTCATTTCAGATATGGAATTTCTTAATGATTGAATATCCATCCTAAATTCGTTCCTGAGTTTTGAGTGTTTTTCTGTACCTCCATGAGCATGTTTACGATTTTTATTTTGAAATCTTTTCAGGAAGATTCATGATTTCAATTTCACTTGGGCCTTTTTTTGGTGTTTGTGAGATTTTGGGTTGAACCAGGTTCCTTTGACATTTCATATTTTTATGTGGTGCCTTGTAGTGCCCACAAGCTCTGCTTTCTGGAGCTGCTCAGCTCCTGGAGTAATGTTGTTGATCACAGGGGAGCAATGTTAGGGCCCTGTTTCATGAGGTCTGCTCTGTTCTCCAGGTATTTGCAGTCTGGTGCAGCCTTCTTTCCTGTTGCTCTTTTAGGATTAGTTGTATTAACTATATTTTCCTATTACATGTGGTTTTGGAAGGAGTTCTCTGTCTCACCTCTCACATCGCCATTTTTTCAGAAAAAGGTATCTTTTAAGTCTAGGCGATCGAACCATTTGACAAACCCTGGGATCTGGCTGAGGAGGATGTATGGATTTGGGACCACCGGGTATAAAGAAACAGTCACTTTATTAATGGCTTGCAGGTATTGAACAGCCTGGTACCCTCCTCCTGGCTTTTTGACTGATAGAGTGGGATGTTCCAGGGAAACTGACACTCGATTAGAATGCTTGCCTCTTTGAGTCTGATGAAGTTTTCCTGGATGCCTGCTCTCACCTCTTGTGAGAGGGGTACTGCCACTGTCTCTGTGGCTGGGCCCCCTTAGTCAATTCTACAATGACAGGGGCTCAATTATGAGCAAGTCCATGTGGGTTGTATTCAGCCCATACTGAGGGAAGGCAGCGCTGAATTCTGGTGGGCTACTTGAGAGGGTTTGAGCACAGAGTAGTCTCCACTTCTCTTTCCTAGGTGTGGTTATTGCCGGTATGAGAGACCCTGGCTCTTCTTGGCCTGGGTTTAGTTTGAGGCTGGTGCATACAGTTGGTTCAAAAGTTATTTAGGTTTCAAGCTTTGAGAGTATATCGTGGCCGAGGAGGGGAATGGGGCCCTCAGGCAGGTTGAGAAACTCATTTGTGGCCTCCCAGTTCACATTGGTGGGCTTGGCAAAGGTGTTGCTGGACTGCTTTTGTCCCAGTGGTCCCGAGAATAGTTGCAGTCTTTTTCCTGAAAGGGGGCTACAGGGTGCATGACCACATAATGTTCTGCCCCAGTGTCAACCATAAAAGTCATGTTTTGGACCCCCACTCCCATTTTGACCACGGTCTCATAGGGGCTGAGAGTGAGAGAACTCAGTCCTTGTAAATCTGAGCCTGTTCCTGTCAGGGCAGTGAGCTTCTTCCCGTGAGGCTCTTCCTGGTAGTGACTGGGTTTCGGGGCCTTCCCTTGGTTGGGGCATTCATTCTTCCAATGCTCCTTCAGTGGTAGGACGGCAACTATTCTCAGAGTCACCGAGATAAAAGCAGTTCAGCAGCACCCCTGCCAAGCCTGTCAGTGTGAACTTGGGGGCCACAAGGTCCGAAATAAATTTCTCTACACCAGCCTGAAATTAAATCCAGGGCAAGAAAATCCAGGGCCCCTCATACTATCAGTAACCATACCCAGGGAAGAGGAATAGAAGCTATTCTGTGCCCAAGCCCCCTCAAGTAGCCCACCTGAATTCAGTGCTGCCTTCCCCTCTGTATGGGCTTAAGACAACCCACCTGGACTGGCCCATAACCAAACCCCTGTCATTGTAGAGTTGACTCCGGGGACCCACCACAGAGACAGTGGCAGTACCCCCTTTCACAAGAAGCGAAAGCAGGCATCCAAAAACACCTGACCAGACTCACCAGATCCCGGGGTCTGCCAAATGGTTCACTTGCCTAGACTAAAGGATGCCTTTTCCTGCCTCTGAATGGCCCCCTAGAGCCAGCCTTTGTTTGCCTTCAAATGGACTGAATTGGATACGGGGAAGCAGATGCAGTTAACATGGATGCAGCATCCACAAGGGTTCAAGAACTCACCCACTCTCTTTGGAGAGGCATTGGTGGCAGACCTTGCCAGCTTTCCGAGGGAAGCCAAACACTGCGCCCTCCTGGGGTATGTAGATGACCTCCTCCTTGCCAGTGACACACAAGAGAACTGCACAGAGGGCATGAAGGCCCTCCTGCAACTCCTGTCAAATTGGAGATACCGAGTCTCATTGAAAAAGGCACAAATCTGCCAGCAACAAGCCGGGTACTTGGGCTTCCTCCTCACCCAGGGAAAGAGAGCACTAGGGCTGGAGAGGAAAAAGGTCATTAAGAAGGCAGACAAACTTACCCTGGGACAAGAATTCAATTCTACATTGCAAAGGACACCAAGAGGGGAAGGACCCTATAACACAGGGAAATTGCCTGGCAGATGAAGCAGCTAAAGCAGCAGCCAGTAAGGAGACCAGTAAAGCTCCTTCCCTCACCATGGCCCTAATGCCCCCAGTGGAGGCCCCCCCACACAAGTCCACTGAAAAAAAAAAGATTGGGCCACAGCTGAAGGAGCCATCCTAACTGAGAAAGGGTGATAGGTACTGCCTGATGGATGCATCTTTGTCCGAACTGCAACTGGAAGGCATCTAGTCAGCAAGTGCCATCAGCTCACCCACCTAGGAAAGACTGCACTGGAAGTCCTCCTCAAAAAGCAATACTACAGGATTGGATTAAAGATGGCAGGGTGAGAGGTGAGACACAGACTTCCTCCTAAAACTGCATATAATATGAAAATATAATTAATACAATTAATCCTGAAAGAGCAACAAGAAAGAGGACTGCGCCAGACTGCATACACCTGGAGAAAAGAGCAGACCTCACAGAACGGTAATGTACCAAAGCTGTGGCCCTGTGGGACACAAGCCCTTCCTCCACCCCAGCTCACCAACGGGAGGAAGAGAAACCAAGCAGGGAGGGAGTAGAGGCCTGGGACTGCTGAACACCTAATTCCAGAGGTCTGCTCTGGGAGCACAAACCTACAATTCATGGTGCTTGCATGACACTCTAGATTAAAGGGTTGGAAAGCTAAGACAGGCAGAATTCCTGGAGAGACTGAGATTCCAGCCACTTCTGGAAAGCAGGGATCCATATCTGGCTGCTCTGGGACAAAAGAAAGGTGGGCAGTCTGAGAGACTTCCTAACAAGGAATCCCTTAGCAAGAGGGCTGCTAAAAGGGAAGGACTGCACAGAGTTTACTGCTCAGGAGAGAGGACAGGTAGACAAAATTGTCCGGGTGCAATCTGCCCAGCAGGTTGGGAGCTTTGCCATATAGACTCTCATATTTAAGGAGGAAAAATAAATCTTCCTCCTAAGACTATCTTCAGGTGCTCCAGCTCTCTGGCTGGCTACACAGCTCCAAGGACCCCTCTGTGATACACACCCTACTGCGCCTTTCTCCCGGCCAGCCCCACCTGACTAGCAAACCAGCAAACCCTACCCTGGCATTAGGCAAGCCAGAGGGAAGATCTGTCTACAGCAACTACAAACACAAAGCATAGAGGCTTATACCTGTGTACTTGGCCCACTGCTTCAGGGACAGGAGACATGCATAGCAGCCGGGTAACAGAAAACAGCTCTTTCCTCCCCCCAGGCACCAATACCAATCCCCTGCGACCCCCGACATTGCTTCAGGGGCCGAGCAGCTCCAGGGAGTAGAGCTTCTGGGCACTAGAGGATGCCATATACAAATATGAAACGCCAAAGGAACCCAGTTCAGAGTAAAATTATTAATACCACTCCTAAGAAAGATTTAAATGACATGAACCTCATGACTCTTCCTGAAAGGGAGTTCAAAATAAAAATCATTAACATGCTCATGGAGGTACAGAAATATATTCAAGAACGTAGGAATGAATTACGGTAGGAGATCCAATTGTTGAAGAGCACAATGGAGGGTATTAAAGGCAGATTGGATATGGTGGAGGAGACAATAAATGAAATAGAAAATAGAGAAGATGAATATAAAGAAGCTGAGGCACAGAGAGAAAAAAGGATCTCTAAGAATGAAAGAATATAGAGAGAACTGTGTGACCAATACAAACAGAAGAATATTCATATTATAGGTGTACCAGAAGAATAGAGAGAAAAAGGGATAGAAAGTGTTTTTGAGGAGGTAATTGCTGAAATCTTCCCCAATCTGGGGAAGGAGATAGTCTCTCAGGCCATGGAAGTTTGCAGATCTCCCAACACAAGGGACCCAAGGAAGATAACACCAAGACATATAGTAATTAAAATGGCAAAGATCAAGGATAAGGACAGACTATTAAAAGCAGCCAGAGGGAGAAATAAGATCACATACAAAGGAAAGCCCATCAGGCTATCATCAGACTTCTCAATAGAAACCTTACAGGCCAGAAGGGAGTGGCATGATGTATTTAATGCAATAAAGCAGAAGGGCCTTGAACTAAGAATACTTTATCTGGAAATATTATCATTTAAATTTGAAGAAGGGATCAAACAATTTCCAGATAAGCAAAAGCTGAGAGAATTTACCTCCCACAAACCATCTCTACAGTGTATTTTGGAGGGACTGCTATAGAAGGAAGTGTTCCTAAGGTTTAATAGCTGTCACCAGAGGTAATAAAACCACAGTAAAGAAAGTAGAACATCTAATTACTAAGCAAATGCAAAAACTAAAATAACTATCTCCAAAATCAATCAAGGGATAGACAAAGAGTAAAGAATAATATGCCATATATATAAAGAATGGAGGAAGAAGAAAAAAAAGAACCTTTAGATTGTGTTTGTAATAGCGTATTGAGATAAGTTAGACTCTTAGATAGTAAGGAAGTTAACCTTGAACCTTGGGAACCACGAATATAAAGTCTGCAATGCAATAACTACATACCTATCGAAAATCACCCTAAATGTAAATGGACTGAATATACCAATCAAAAGACATAGAGTCACTGAATGGATGAAAAAACAAGACCCATTGATATTCTGCCTACAAGAGACTCACTTCAAACCCAAAGACATACGCAGACTAAAACTGAAGGGATGGAAAAGATATTTCATACAACTAATAGGGAGAAAAAAGCAGGAGTTGCAGTGCTTGTATCAGACAAAATAGACTTTGCAATAAAGAAAGTCATAAGAGACAAAGACATTACATAATGATAAAAGTGTCAATCCAACAAGAAGATATAACCATTAGAAATACCTATGCACCCAATACATATGTGAAACAAATACTAACAGAATTGAAAGGAGAAATAGAGTGCACTGCATTCATTCTAGGAGACTTCAACACTCCACTCACTCTGAAGGACAGATCAACCAGGCAGAACATAAGTAAGGAGACAGAGGCACTGAACAACACAACAGAACAGGTGGAACTAACAGACATCTACAGAACTCTCCCCCTAAGAGCAGCAGAATACACATTATTCTCAAGTGCACATGGAACATTTTCAAGAATAGATCATAACTAGGCCATAAAAAGAGCCTTGGAAAATTAAAAAAGATTGAAATAGTACCAACCAGTTTCTCAGATCACGAAGGTATGAAAGTAGAAATAAATTACGCAAAGAAAATGAAAAATCCTACAAACACATGGAGGCTTCAGAACATGCTCCTAAATAACCAATGGATCAATGACCAAATAAAAAACAGAAATCAAGCAATCTATGCAGACAAATGACAACAATAATTCAACACTGCAAAATCTATGGGATGCAGCGAAGGCCTTGCTAAGAGGAAAGTATATTGCAATACAGGCCTACCTCAGGAAAGAAGAACAATCCCATATGAACAGTCAAAACTCACAATTAACGAAACTAGAGAAATAAGAACAAATGAGGCCCAAAGTCAGTAGAAGGAGGGACATAATAAAGATTAGAGCAGAAATAAATAAAATTGAGAAGAATAAAACAATAGAAACAATCAATGAAATCAGGAGCTGGTTCTTCAAGAAAATAAACAAAATAGATAAACCCCTAGCCACACTTATCAAAAAAAAAAAGAGTCAACTCACATAAACAGAAACAGAAATGAGAAAGGAAAAATCACAATGGACACTACAGAAATACAAAGAACTATTAGAGAATACTATGAACAATTATATGCTGACAAATGGGATAATGTAGAAGAAATGGACAACTTTGTAGAAAAATACAACCTTCTGAAGCTGACCCAGAGAGAAACAGAAAATCTGAACAGAACAATTATCAGCAACGAAATTGAACTGGGAATCAAAAACCTACCTAAGAACAAAACGCCTGGTCCACATGGTTTCACTGCTGAATTTTATCAAACATTTAGTGAAGACCTAATACCCATCCTTCTTAAAGTTTTCCAAAAGTGGAAGAGGAGGAAACACTCCCAAACTCATTCTACAAAGCCAGCATCATTCTAATACCAAAACCAGGCAAAGACACCACAGAAAGAAAATTACAGACCAATATCCCTGATGAACATAGATGCAAAAATACTCAACAAATATTAGCAACCTGATTTCAAAAATACATCAAAAAGATCATCCATCATGATCAAGTACGATTTATTCCAGGGATGCAGGATGGCACAACATTCAAAAACCCATTAACATCATCCACCACATCAACAAAAAGAAGGACAAAAACCACATGATCATCTCCATAGATGCTGAAAAAGCATTCAACAAAATTCAACATACATTCATGATAAAAACTCTCAACAAAATGGGTATAGAGGGCAAGTACCTCAACATAACAAAGGCCATATATGACAAACCCACAGCCAACATTATACTTAACAGCGAGAAGCTGAAAGCTTTAAGATCGGGAGCAAGACAAGGATGCCCACTCTCCCCACTTCTATTCAACATAGTACTGGAGGTCCTAGCCATGGCAAGCAATCAGATAACACAAAGAAATAAATGGCATCCAGATTGGCAAGGAAGAAGTTAAACTGTCCCTGTTTGCAGATGACATGATATTGTACATAAAAAACCCTAAAGAATCCACTCCAAAACTACTACATCTAATATCAGAATTCAGCAAAGTTGCAGGATACAAAATTAATACACAGAAATCTGTTGCATTCCTATACACTAACGGTTAACTAGCAGAAAGAGAAATCAGGAAAACAATTCCATTCACAATTGCATCAAAAAGAATAAAATACCTAGGAATAAACCTAACCAAAGAAGTGAAAGACTTATAGTCTGAAAACTACAAGACACTCATGAGAGAAATTAAAGAAAATACCAATAAAGGGAAACACATCCCGTGCTCATGGATAGGAAGAATTAATATTGTCAAAATGGCCATCCTGCCCACGCAATCTACAGATTCATTGCAATTCCTATCAAAATACCAACAGCATTCTTCAATGAACTAGAGCAAATAGTTCTAAAATTCATACGGAACCACAAAAGACCCCAAATAGCCAAGGCAATCCTGAGAAGGAAGAATAAAGCTGGGGGGATTATGCTCCCCAACTTCAAGCTCTACTACAAAGCCACAGTAATCAAGACAGTTTGGTATTGGCAGAAGAACAGACCCATAGACCAATGGAACAGACTAACGAGCCCTGATATAAACCCAAGCATATATGATCTATTAATATATGATAAAGGAGCCATGGATATACAATGGGGAAATGACAGCCTCTTCAACAGCTGGTGTTGACAAAACTGGACAGCCACGTGCAAGATAATGAAACTGGATTATTGTTTAACCCCATACACAAAAGTAAACTCAAAATGGATCAAGGACCTGAATGTAAGTCATGAAACCATAAAACTCTTAGAAGAAAACATGGGCAAAAATCTCCTGAACGTAAGCATGAGCAACTTCTTTCTGAACTCATCTCCTCGAGCCAGGGAAACAAAAGCGAAAATGAACTCATCAAACGACATCAAACTAAAAAGTTTCTGTACAGCAGAGGACACTGTCAGCAGAACAAAAATGCATCCTACAGTATGGGAAAATCTATTTGTAAATGACATATCTGACAATTGGTTAATGTCCAAAATATATAAAGCACTTATACACCTCAACACCCAAAAAGGATATAACCCAGTTAAAAAATGGACAGAGGATATGAAGAGACAGTTCTCCAAAGAAGAAATTCAGATGGCCAACAGACACAGGAAAAGATGCCCCACATCACTAATCATCAGGGAAATGCGAATTAAAACCACAATGAGATATCACGTCACACCAGTAAGGATGGCCAGCATCCAAAACACTAAGAACAACAAATGCTGGTGAGGATGCAGAGAAAGGGGAACCCTCCTACACTGCTGGTGGGAATGTAAGCTAGTTTAACCATTGTGGAAAGCAGTATGGAGGTTCCTCAAAAAGCTAAAAATAGAAATACCATTTCACCCAGGAATCCCACTCCTTGGAATTTACCCGAAGAATAGTACTTCTCAGATTCAAAAAGACATATGCACCCCTATGTTTATTGCAGCACTTTTTACAATAACCAAGATATGGAAGCAACCTAAGTGTCCATCAATAGATGAATGGATAAAGAAGATGTGATACATATACACAATGGAATGCTATTCAGCAATAAGAAAGAAACCAATCCTACCATTTGCAACAACATGGATGGAGCTTTAGGATATTATGCTCAGTGAAATAGGCAGGTGGAGAAAGACAAGTGCCAAATGATTTCCCTCATTTGTGGAGTGTAACAACGAAGCAAAACTGAAGGAACAAAAAACAGCAGTCTCAGAAACTCCAAGAAGGAACTAGTGGTCACCAAAGGGGAGGAGTGTCGGTTGGAGGGTGGGGAGGGTGGGAAAAGGGGATTGTAGGGTATTATGTTTAGTACACATGGTGTGGGGGATCACGGGGAAAACAGTGTAGCCCAGAGAAGGCAAATAGTGAATTTGTGGCATCTTACTACACTGATGGACAGTGACTGCACTGGGGTATGGGTGGTGACTTGGTAATATGGGTAAATGTAGTAACCACATTGTTTTTTCATGTAAAACCTTCATAAGAGTGTATATCAATAATACCTTAATAAAAAAATAATAATAATTTGGAAAAAAAAGCAATACCACATAGCCAGTTGCCAGCAGTGTGTCAGGCAACAAGTGAGCAGTGCGTGTCTTGTGGCAGAAATAACCCTCAATCTGCACCGCGACCCCCGCCACGTGTCCAAAGGCCCTGCGTTGCCCCCTTTAAAGACCCAGAAATAGACCTCACAGTTATCCAGCCAAGCAGAGAACTTAGATACGTCCTAATAATAGTGTGTACCTACTTTGGGTGGGTCAAGGCCTTCCCGACCAGAAGAGAACAAACTGAGGAGGTAGCCAGAGTCCTCCTGAGGGAGATTGTACCCCGGTTGGCCTACCGTCTACAATCCACAGTGATAATAGGCCTGCATTTGTAGCAGATGCAGTACAGATTTTAACTAACTCTTTCAACATCACCTGGAAACTCCCCACAGCCTACAGGCCGCAAAGTTCAGGGAAAGTGGAGCAAATGAATCATACCCACAAGGGAACCCTAGCCAAGTTCTGTCAGGAAACTGGCCTCCCGTGGCCCGACCTACTACCCCTGGCCCTCCTGCATGCATGTTGCCCACCCGGAGCACAAGGCTTTTCCCCTTTTAAATTAGTGTATATATGCACCCCCTCCCACCCCCGTGTCTAGGAAGCCTTCCAAGGAACCTACACCAAATAGGAGATAAGGGAGTGAGGGAGGAGCTCCAAGCCTTAGGAGCCACCATGAATAAGCCACAACAATACACCATAGAAAGAGCCCCGATCTCCTTGGGGACCCCAGTGCATTCCTTCCAGGTAAGGGGCTCAGCTCAGTCTGGGTCAAAGATTGGAAAAAGGACCTCCTCAGGCCTCAAAGAACTAGGCCCCACCTTATTGTTCTAACCACTCCTACTGCCCTCAAGGTTTCAGGCATCACTCCGTGGGTCCATCATTCCAGAGTAAAAAAGGCCCATCATTCTGATGAAGAAATACATCAGTGTTGAGCCCAGCTAGACCACAAGAACCCCCTCCGCCTCTGCATCCCATGAGAGCCCTCTGACTAATGAACACCTGCACACCGTGGATCCTTGCCCTCGTCGGTGTGGGATCTCTCATTCTGAGGATGAAACTCTCTGCTGCTGCCCCTTCTGATTGGACTGTCCCCCAACAGGTGCCCTTTCCATTGTTTATTGGGTAATCATAGGTTGTGCTGCTGCACTTGCTTGCCTCTCTTAACTCCAGTCTTGGGCCTCGGCCTGTCTAACTTCCCCACATCTCCAAGCCAGGTTTCTCCCCAATACTTCTCTAGAATGTTGCCTCTGTACCTGCTTGGCTGTGCCTAACTGCCCCAAAGGCGCTGAGGCAGGAGCACCCTGCACTGTACAATTTCACACTGTCATCAGAAGGATTCGATCATAAACCAGGACGATGCCCTCTAAAACGAATTGTTTAAAGGGGCAACAGAGGGGGGAATGATGAGGAAATATTCAGAAAGTTCTCAAATCCCTCCCCCCTCTCCGGGTCTGGTAGGAAGCCAAGGAGACAAAGTTTCTGTTAAGCCTTCAAGAATATACAGGTATCACAAGGTAATAATGCTTAGGTGCTTGAGATTAAAACAATGTAACAATGTATTCACTTCCCCCCTACCAGGACTCAATGGTATGGAACAGCTTGTTAATCATAGTCATGGAAGCCCATTAATATATAATATGGTATCCAGGTAACCTTTACAGAAATAGATTAAAATATAACTAGCATCCTGGATACACCTATAGTGACCTAGTAGCTCCTACTGCAACAGTTTCTGGGTGCTGACTCCCCCCTTAGCTTTGTAGTAAATGTATAAAAGGCATAGCCCTGCTGTACTCGGGGCTCAGACCTTTGGAGATCACTCTCCTCTGAGCCCCACTGTTGTAAAATAAACCTCCACCCTCCAAAACCTCTATGAGTGCCCCTTGGTTCTTCCATCAGTGATCCAGTCCAGGTTTTCCAGTTTTCCATAATACAAACACTAGAGAAAACTGTCCTTACAACATACACACTCTTGAGGTGCAGGCTTCTGGCTTGCTGTAGGAAGAGCGCAGGTTGAATTTCCATAAAGAGCAGATCCTCTTTCTAGTAGATCCAAATCCATTCATGTTACACACAGATTGCAGAGAAACCTCTTTCTAGTAAAGTCCATTCATGCTACGTACAGATTGAAGACAAACATCATCTTCATTATTTGTTGCGATTCACGACAGGAGGACAGAATCGGATGGTGGTTCCTGTGAAGCTCTGATCAGGCACTGAGGGTGCTGTAAAGGCCAAGTGCAGCTTGCTGTGCCCAGAGTCCAGGCATGGCTGTTTGACCAGGAGTCTCTAAAGATGACGCTGGCTCCTGCAAAGTCAGAGGGCTACCTGCCGTTGGTCAGGGCGGGAACAGGTGTTTTGGCTGAGAATAGTTTCCTCTTAAAATTTATGGTATGATCCCCCACTGCACCACCTGCATTTTATTGGCTAGCAGGGCCCCAGGTGCCCCGTATTGAAGATGTCCATGAGTATATCCAGTCACAGCAGGAGTGGTGCTGTGGTCCATACCACCACCTGTGCTCTGGGCGGGTGGGTTCCAAGTGTTGGAAGGGCAGGTGATGACACAGGGCCCTCCTATTACAGGTGAGATGTTTTCCCCTCCACCTGTGTCACCTGTGTCCTGGCCAGGTGGGCACCAGCTGCGCTGATGGGAACCTGGAGCACCAGATCCTCCCATCATGGGAGTGATGTGGCTCCTACCTTTGCACCTCTCTGGGCAGGTGTGCTCCAGGTGCTCAGCATGAAGGTGGAATTAGAAATGGGTAGTTGGCACAGGGACAGCGCTGGCCCTTTTAGCTGCGTTGGCTTTGGTGTGCCCAGGTGAGCCCTGCTATCCAGATGGAAGGTGTTAGCAGGCATGTTTGTTGACCCACATTTCTCTTTCATGATGGTGGCCCCTCCACATGGAGATCTTACATGTCCAGGTGGGCTCCAGGCACACTGATGGAGTGTGGGGACACTGGGGCTCCCATCATGGGGACAGTGGGGTGGCCTCCCATTACTGCGCCATCTGTGTTTGGGACTGGGGGGGCCTCACATGCTTGGGTTTAAGGTGGCCTTCATAGGGTGTCCTACCATGGAAGTGTTTGCCTGTTCTCCCGGGGCAGCCGTGCTGTTACCCTACAGAACCCCCATTAGCTCACCGTGAGGACGAATAGGAGTGCCACATTCACTCTTCCTGTGTGACCTCTTGCTGACTGTTTGGGATGCCTGTGGATGAGTGGGCCCTAGGGCAGGCACACTGAGCCCTGGTGTCCCCCCACTCATAGGGGCTGCAGGGGTGTGGGGAAGTTGGGGTTCCTATGACCAGGATCCTCACTGAACTTAAACCACCTGATGATGTAATTGGCCTGTTGCTAGGCTACCACCTCCACACCTTTAGGCAATAAGCTATTATTGTGCTATATAGAGAACCTTGCCCAGTACTCTGGGCGGAGGCAGAGATGCTATTGCTCAACCTACCTCTGGGAGGGGAGAACAAGCCGGGTAATAAACCCTTTCACCCCAAAGAATGCTCTACTTTCAATATCTTTGGTCGCATTGAATCCATAGTGAACTTGCCCGGGGCTGAAACCCATTGGCAAGACAATTGGCAAAAGCCAGCAGGGTTCATTGTTGACCAAGGAAAAAGACAAGCTGCGCTTATGGGAGGGGTGCTTCAGCAGGCTGCCCCTGTGAATGGGGAAACAGTGGATCGTCCCCCAGTGGGTATGTGGTCTGAGGTGGCTTGCCTCCTACAGGACTGGGCCCGACCCCAGGACTGGAGGCAAGTGGAGGGGGCACCTGAGGCAGTAGAGGCGGCCCTTGGTATAGTAAGCAGATCCTTTGAGAAGCAGAGTGTCCGTGAGGCTGCAGGGATGTGTGTGGGTTGGCTGCTTCTCACAGTATTAAAAAAGTCTACAGAGGAGACCCAAGAAATGGCAACACGAGAACATGAGCTGCAAACTTCTGTGGATTCCCTGAGGAGATAAATGGCATTGATGCGAGAGGAGGTGGCATGAGAATGCGAGCTGCACACTTTTGCGGATTCCCTGAAGAAAGAGATGGCATTGATACAAGAACACTGGCAGCAAGGTGCCATTGAAGATGAAACGGCAGCGCTGCCAGGTGTTCTGAAGGAGGAAGGGGCCATCAAGGAAAAAAACGAACTCCTGAGGGAAGCTCAGGTGGAGGTGGTACGAGAACGTCAGCTGGGAAGCATTGAGCTGAAGGTAAGAGACCTTCTGAAGACTGAGGTAGCATTGCTGCGAGGTGCAGTAGAAAAAGTAAAGGCTGTAGCAGAGGAGGCACTCGGTGGAGGGGAGAGAAAGGTGCCATCAGCCCCAGTAATGGAGGAGCTGGAGAAAGATGAAGGGGTGATGTCGGAGGCACCAGCTCCTCCTGTATTGAAAGCATGCCCAGTGGTTGTAAAGAAAATAAAGACCCAGCAGCTGAAGGTTCCCCAAGGAGAGGAGCAGCCCCCTCCCCAGGTCGTGGAGCACTCTATGGTCCGCCCCTATACTCAGGCTGAGCTGGTGGATTTGGGCTCCCGGTTTAGGCAGAAGCCCTTGGAGTCAATATCAGCTTGGCTCCTGTGTCTGTGGGACTTAGGGGTGGGTGGAATTGTTCTGTCGGGGTCAGAGATGGGAAAGCTGTCTTCCCTGACAGTGCAGCCTGCCTTGAGGCAGTGATTACAAAATGCACATCAGACCCCAGGGAGTCACTCCCTCCTCTATTGGCTCATGGCTGCACTTCGTGCTATGTGGCCCAGTCCGGGTGATCTGCCATCCTCTCCTGTTAGATGGCAGACATATGCTGAGCTCCAAAAGGTGCTACGAGAGCTAGGCATGAGAAATGCCATCTATAGTCCAGAGAATTATGGCCCAGATGAAGAGATTTTCACTACTGGGATGAGAAATATTGTACTTCAAATGTCTCCTACATCCCTCTTTGGGTCTCTAGTGGCCATTCTTTCCCTTCACTTAGGGCATCCCATAAGCGAGGTGACACATACAGTAGCAGACTTAGGAGAGGCTGAAGCAATGAGAATTCGGAAAGAAATAAGACCTGTTACTCACAAGAAGAATTTACAGGGCTCCATGAAGGTTATGAGGACCCAGATGTGGGTTGACTTAATATAGGCAGGAGAAGATGGAAGGTCATTAGATAGGAAGTCAAATAGGATCTTACTAGAGCTATGGCAACAGCTGAAACCAGAGCAGCAGTTCCAGCCAGTAAGACCAAGGAGACAGAGATCAGAGACAGAGCCACGAGTCTGGCCTGTATGTTTGCAAGACTTCCTGCTAGTGAACGAGCCAACCACACTTGAGCCCGCACAGGAAGGTGACTGGGGAACATGGTTTGACTGAGGGGAAGATCAAGGTATCTTCCCTGAGGGACCGGGGGGGACCAGAGACCACATGTTGAAATAGCTATCCATTGGTGCCCAGTGAACGTACAACGTGTCCTGGCTCTGGTGGACACTGGGGCTGAATTTTCACTGATTCATGGTAACCCTGAGCGGTTCCCCGGGACCCCCACTATCATAGATGGATATGGTGGTAAGGCTATCAGAATGAAAAAAGCCCAAATCCCTTTGGGAATAGGGCATCTACCCTCAAGAGAGTATACTGTGTATATATCTCCTATCCCTGAGTATATTTTGGGGATTGATATCCTGCAGGGTCTATGGTTGTGGACCACTGCAGGTGAGTTCAGACTGAGAGTATGTGTGGTGAAGGCAGTTCTGAGGGCACATGCTAGGCACCCACCCATAGCTTTGCCTGTACCTCGGCGGGTGACTAATACCAAACAACACAAACTGTCTGGGGGGCATAAAGAGATTGGAGAAATGCTCCAGGAGCTGGAAAAGGTGGTATTATAAAGCCCACCCACAGTCCTTTCAATTCCCCAGTGTGGCCAGTAAAAAAGCCAGGTGGCTCCTGGTGTATGACTGGATTACAGAGAACTGAATAAGGTCGTACCCCCTGTGCATGCTTCTGTCCCCTCTATTGCAGGCTTGATGGATACTCTCAGCCATAAACTAGGAACATATCATTATGTGGTAGATCTTGCTAATGCCTTCTTTTCCATTTACATTCAGCAGGAAAGTCAGGAACAGTTTGCCTTCATGTGGGAAGGATGGCAATGGACTTTCATGGTCCTCCCACAGGGATACCTCCACAGCCCCATCATCTGTCATGGACTTGTAGCCCAGGACTTGGCTACATAGGAGAAACCGCCAATGGTGTGGCTGTACCATTATATTGATGATGTCATGCTCACGTCCGATTCTCTTTCAGATCTTGAAGGTGCAGCACCTAGACTGCTGCAACATTTACAGGAGAAAGGATGGGCTGTGAACAGCACCAAGGTTCAGGGATCTGGTTTGTCTGTCAAGTTCTTGGTCATCTGGTCGGGTACGACCAAAGTGATACCAGAAGCGGTTATAGATAAAGTCCAGGCCTTTCCTACCCCCACAACTGTAGCATTGCTACAGGAGTTTTTGGGTCTTCTAGGCTACTGCAGAGTGTTTATCCCGCACTTGACACAAATTCTGAAGCCCTTATACCGGTTGGTATGAAAGGGCGTCAGGTGGGACTGGGATGAGACATGTGCATCTGCCTTTACTACAGCAAAATGGGCAGTCAAGGCCGTGCAGGCCTTGAGTGTGATAGACCCATCAAGGCCCTGTGAGCTGGTCGTTCATGTCACTGAAGATGGTTATTATGGCTGGGGTCTCTTGCAGCGGCTTGAATGAACTCTCCAACCCATTGGATTCTGGTCACAACTCTGGAAAGGGGCAGAGGTATGATACACTTTGGTAGAAAAACAACTGGCTGCCATGTATTATGCCTTGCCAGCTACAGAGCCCATCACTGGAATGGCCCCGATAAAGGTAATAACCACATATCCCATCTAGGTGTGGGTACGAGACTGGACCCAAAAGCCAAGGAGTGGTGTGGCACAAATGCCCACACTAGCCACGTGGGGTGCTTACCTACATCAGTGTAGTGCCCTTTCTAGTAGCCCCTTGAGTGAAGAACTCCAATGCTTATTGGGACTGGTGACATATACTAGTAAAAAGCAGGAAGAACTTGCTTTTGAACCATTAGTAGCAGAGAGTCCCTATCGGGAGGGAAGAGCCCTTAAACCCGAAGATGCATGGTACACAGATGGCTCCAGCCGTGGGCAGCCCCCAAAATGGAGGGCCATAGCTTTCCATCCTTAGACTGAGACAATATGGATGGAAGATGCTGAGGAGAAGAGCAGTTAATGGGCAGAGTTGCGGGCCGTGTGGCTTGTGATCAGCCAGGAGCCCTCTCCTATAGTTGTCTGCACTGACAGCTGGGCTGTCTATCGGGGCTTGACCCTGTGGCTACCAACCTGGTACCATGCTAACTGGCTGGTTGGTCACCAACCCCTTTGGGGGCAAGACTTATGGCAAGACTTATGGGCCTGTGGTCAGACTAAAATTATTACAGTATACCATGTGACAGGTCATTTGCCACTGACATCCCCAGGAAATGATAAAGCAGATAAATTGGTCCAGATATGTTGGTTAGAAGGAAAGCCTGCCTCTGATGTAACCCAATGGTACATCAGCATTTGTTGCATGTGGGGCAAAAGACAATGTGGGCTGTAGCTCGTCGGTGGGGCTTGCCTTTGACCTTCGAAGAAGTTAGTGGAGCCCAGCAGGAGTGTGTCGTGTGCTCCAAAAGGGACTTACACTGAGTTCCGCAGCAACATGCAACAATAGCTAAGGGGCCTATACCCCTTGTCAGGTGGCAGATAGACTATATATTGGGCCTCTACCTGTGTCAGAAGGATATTGGTATGCCATGACCTGTGTGGACACAGCTACTGGACTTCTGGTTGCTTTTCCTACCCGTTGTACAGATTAGCAGACAATCAAAAGAGGCCTGGAGTGTCTCTTTGCTGCCTATGGCTGACCACAGGTAACTGAGAATAATCAGGGCACCCATTCTACTGGACATACACTGCAAGAATAGGTGTGACAGCTGGGAATCAAGTGGAAGTTTCATGTGCCATACAATCCTACCGCAGCAGGCATGATAGAAAGGCACAATGGCTTGTTAAAATCTGGACTAAAGTAAGATACCAGTAGTCTGCGGGGATGGTCAGTCCGCTTATGGACCGTGCTATGGCATTTGAATGAGAGACCCCGAAAGGGAGCCCTGAGCCCCGTAGACATGTTAACACATATGGCAGCCTCCCCTATACAACTGCAAGTGCAAACCAAGGAAGAATCACTGAAGCCGAGGTTTGGCCACCAGAATAATATCTTGCTGCCAGCACCAAGTGCACTGAACCCTGGAGACTCCATTGAGTGGACATGGCCTTGGACCTTTCAACACATGGACCTGGACCAATGATGGCTGGCTCTCCTGGCACCGTGGGGACAAGGCCTGGAAGCTGGCCTCCTGTGTATTCCTGGAATAACAGCAGAGTGGCCGCCAAAGGTCACAGTAGTATATCCTGAATGGCCAGAAGGTAGGAGCATCTTACCAGGGAGTTTTGTTTTATCATTATGACCAGTGCATGCACCTCCAGTAACACTATATATAGACCCTTCAGTATCCCCCACAGGGAAAGGAGTAAAAGTATGGTATACTAGACCTGGAAGAGACCCCCTTCCTGCTACAGTCCTATCACAGGACCACTCTCTTGCATGCATCCTACCTGATGGACAAGATTTGCCTATGTTGGTGGCATTAAAACATGTGTTTTATCACCACTAAAGTCTTTCTGGATTGGGAACTTCCTCTGGCTTGAGGATTATTATAATTTTTGTTACCTGTATCTTAATTTTTTATTATCTCTAAGTTGTTGTTATCCTCTGTTGCTGTTGTGGAATCTGGTTACAGTGCTCCAGCTTTCTCGCACCAGGATCATTGCGGAAGATGGAAAGCGTGTAGATTGTAAGGCAAGAATCCTGGAGGGGTGGAGTGTGGGGAAGTTGGAGGCCAGGATCCTCACTGAACTTAAACCACCTGATGATGTAACTGGCCTGTTGCTGGGCTGCTGCTTTCACACCTTTAGGCAATAAGCTATTACTGAGCTATATAGAGAGCTCGGCCCAGTGCTCTGGGCAAAGGCAGAGACGCTAGGGCTTGACTTACCACTGGGAGAACAAGCCGGGTAATAAACCGTTTCACCCCAAAGAATGTTCTACTGTCAATTTCTTTGGTCGCATTGAGTCAATAGCAAACTTGCCCAGGGCTGAAACCCACTGGCAAGACAAGGGGCTGCCAGCATGAATGGGCCTGGTGTGGCACCTGTAAGCAGCGAGCTTCCTTCCCAACTCCTGGACATACTGGCAGGAACTCTTAAGTGCACTGCTGGTGGTGATGCCCCTGGGAATACCAAAGGCTGTCTGGCTGTTGACAGGGGTTGCAAATGCAGGAACTGGCAATGTGAAACTACAAGGTTTGGTTGCATTTTGCTGCCTCTGGGAACTGTGCGGCAAGAGAGCCTGGGACCATCTGTTTTCTGAGATATTTTTCAGGCTTGTTCCCATCAGAGTTCCAAGAAGTGCTTGGAACTGGGATTATTGAGTTAGAAAGATAGGTGGAAATTGCATTTTTTCTGCCAGTTACTTTGGAAGGTAAAGAGGTGGAGACATGGCCTGAAGTAATACTGCCACTGCCTGGTTTGTTCTGAGATCTGGGAGGTACCATGGAAGCCAGGAAGCGATTTGTCCCAGAGACGGGGAGGGTGGGAAATGACAGCCTGGGAAGGCGGTGTTGTATCCATGGCATCATCATCAACAGTGCGGTTTGCAGAGGTGCCGCCGGCTGCACTGTGGCAGACCGAAGGAGCCATGAGGCATGAGCCGGAGAATGCGAGAACCTTGGGGAGACGGGCTTCCTGGGGCTGCCCGTTAACAATCCCAGTTGTGGGCTGAGGGGTGGCTTGGGGGCCAGTGGGGTGGTTAAAAATGGGGGTGTGGCTGGGGATCAATAAAAGTGGGTTGGTGGGGACTGGTCCCTTTGCAGGTGCCTGGGGTCAGTCTCCCCGCAGAGTCTGGGGGAGAAGTGAAGATGACAGCATGGGGAGGGGGACTCGTATCCATGTCCCTCTCAGGATCTGAAGTAGGTGGGGGGGCAAGCCTGCAGGGGCCTGGGGCTTCTTCGGGCGGGTCTATCAGGTTCTTCAAGGGCAGGACACCCAGAGGGGAGCATCTGGGCTGCCGGATAGGATATTGCCTCGAAGCTGGATGGAAAAGCCCGCTGATAGCAGCACACCATTTGGGCGGACCAGCCGGCAACCAGGGCAGTCAGCAGGTGCGGGAATGGCTGGGTGCTCCCTGGCAGGAGGGGCAGTGTCCTGGGGCAGGAGAAGCAGAGGACGACCACGGAGGTCTGGGGACAGTGGTAGGGTGGGGCGCAGAACTTAGAAAGGAAATTGCCCATACAGACAATCAGTTGTGTGCCAAAGGATCTGAGAATAGAGTATGAAACTAGGAGAGCAACCCTCCTCGAGGCCAAGCACACACTGAGCTAACTGCCCAGCAGCTGCAATTGCGATGTCACCCGGGCACGTGCCACAAAGTCCTGCCCCCAGGGGTAGCTGGCCACCCCCCAGGAGACCTCGCCAAAGGTCAAAGGGCATGGTGGAATTTCCAGCGCCTGGGACCGCCCTCTGACAGCTGCAGGTGGTGGGCACCAGGTAGACCATCATGAGGGGCCATTCAGGGCTGCAGTGGCGCATCCATCAGCGCTCACACCGCCTGGGCACTGGCTCTGCAGGCCCCTCGGCACCCCGTGTGTGGTGGCCAGCCTGGTGCCCCGGGGTCCCAGAGGCCAGGGCCTGCTCAAAGCCATACAAAACCACCCAGATCCTGCCAGGGTGGCCCGTCTCTCCTGGGCATTCCCAGCTTCTCCAGGAAGCCTGAAGCCAGGCCTGCCTTCTCCACAGCCACCAGCCAGGCAGGTGATTTCGGAGGAAGGGACCAGAGGCTGCACCTTACTGGACAAGGTAGCCCACAACACCCTTCCTAACAGGCAGGTCCTTTCTTTGCTTCTCAGAAAGTAGGTTAGGGACTGCCCCTTGTCAGCATAGCACCATCCCACTTTCTTTCTTTTTCTGGCTCAATTTTTCTCTAATTTCCCAAATGTCACTTATTTTCCTATTCTTTTTGCTTAATTTTAACAGGCATACACTTGTTCTGGAAAACATCTGTGATTACAACTAAATAATATGCACCCAAAAGTCCTTACCATTTAAAATACCCAAATGTCAATGCCAAATTTCTGATTCTAGTAAAGAAAGTTCTTAACATTAAATGAGCATTGTTTCATTGATGATGTTGACTTTTAAAAGATATCTGAAAATGAAATGTAGAAAATTATCGCTTCCAAAGTTAAGTTGGCACAATTTATAGAAGACAGAATTGAGATAAAAGCAAGATACATGAAAGCAGTTATTATGTAACTGTCTTGCAAATGAGTTTCAGCTCCAGGCAAATTTGCTATAGATTCACTGTGACCAAAGAAATTTACAGCAAAGGGTTCTTGGGGTGAAAAGGTTATACCCAACTTTATTACCAGGTGGCAGGTCAGTCCCTCAGCGCTGCCACCACTCCAGCCACCATTCCAGCCTCCGCTACGCTCTCCTACAGCCTTGCAGCCCGGCCACCCCATCGCCCGCAGAGCACTGGGCGGAACTCTTTATATTAACACAATAATGGCTTGTTGCCTAAAGGTGTGGAAGCGGTAGCATAGCAACAGGCCAGTTACATCATCAGGTGGTTTAAGTTCAGCCAGGATCCTGGCCATAGGAACCCCACTTTCCTCACAGTGACCAATCTTTATCCTTCTTTGACATTTTATACAGCTTTACAGAGCTATCATTTTACAGTCTCTATCTTGACAAGGATGTCCTGCCATTTAGATATTTAAATTCTATACATATTACTGAGGGTATTAGTGTGTGTGACCATCAGAATGACTTAAATTTTGCATGTTAAGGAGTACAATAAATGCTTGGTGAATGTTAAAGTGAAGCTTGTAGGTGTATTACTTTGCCCGATAACACAAAAAATTCACAACGCCAAACCAAGAGTATTTATTTTCATAATTAAAAAAAAAAAGAAAAAAATACCGCAATTATTTCACAATCCCTGGAACTATAGAATAGCTGTTCTTTCAATTTACAGAATTGAGGGGAGTATTTTAAATGTCAAAATATACACGATGAATGTGATTTTAGCATATAAGCACCCCAAATCTGAAAAGTTTACAAAAATTGTTTAAATGTGTAAGGTGCATTTATTCATGAATTACATTCAGTTCGAGCGAATAAATAGTACCCCAAAGCTCTTTAATATTTAAGAAATATCTGAATAGCTTCCAACTTGGATAACAGCGAAATAAAAAATACTGCTTTTAGTTTTTTATAGAAGTCATTGAAAATTTAGGTTCAAAATTTAAGTGCTGCCTTTTACTGTGAATGGCAGTTTGATCATTAAGTTTGCTTATGTTCCAGTTTAAGATACTTCATACACAACTGGTATTTAATGTCCTAAAAAATCACTTGAGTCACTTAATCAGGCATCTGAAGTCAACAAAAAGTTAGATAGCCTATATTAATGTAGACTTGGGTGTAAAGTCATTTTGGATGGCACCATCCCACTTTCTAATTGAGCCTTGCAGCCCAGATTTTCTCTTTGATCTAGTTTGAAGGATCTGAATGTATAAAAATTGTATTCTATGTAAATGTGGTCTGTCCTGAAAGAGATTTATCAGTGGATTGTTCCATGCGGATTAAAAGCCAGTTTCTCTGGCCTTCTTAGACTGTCACATCTCATTCATGTCTAAAAAGCAAATGCCTCATTTATTCCAAGTTATAGTGGTGCAGTGTATTGGCTTAAGTAAGATTGGCACAATTTGGTCCTTGTGAGCCTGTCAGCTAGGGCTGCCGTTTCCTACACAGTATTGGCATGGTAAGAATTGTTAGAGAAGCCAAAAGGGAGGTGAAGTTGGGGGGCCTGCAGGGGAAGCTCTCATTCCTGCCCTTCCTGGTCTCTTGTGAGCCCCACAGAAAGAAGAGGACACCTGGCAACTCTATTTCAGCCACTTTCACACCCAATAGGAGAAAACAAGAGATTCTGTCTCTCCCAGAAGCAGCCCCAAAACAGCTCAGCCAACAAGACTGTTACAACTCAGCCAGTGAGCAGCCATGCCAGTGGCCCTTCCTTCTGTAAAAGGGCCTCCTCTCCGTTGTTCCCCAGACATGCCTGTGCTTTTGCTCTAGATTGCTTGTCTCAAACTGCAATTCTCTGTTGTTTCTCAATGAACTCCTTTTGTCAATAAAATAACTGACAGTTTTGTTTTGGATAAGCACAAAATAGATAAATTTGATTAGTCAGAGGATCACTTGGATGCATTTTGGAGGGTGGAAATGGAAAGATGTCACTGAGGTCATCTGCTGCATCTGGAACATCTGGTCGGGCGCTTTGCAGTGTGGGTATTTTCTCTTTCAGAAGAAGGTATTCTGTTTCAGTCCTCATTTCTCATCTTCAACGTGTTGACCCTAAAACCCTCTTTCTTTCAATTAAGATTCATAATCTTTCTGCTGTTATGAAAACTGTCCTCTAGGTGGCGCCATTTGCACCTCTCTGCGTCAACCTGGGCAGGCCGGCCTGCCATCCCATCAGCAAGGCCGCTTTATTCCTTGGCCAGACAGTGGTGCCCGCAAGCTCTGAGCAGAGCAGACCTTCCCCAGCTCTTGTGGGATCGCAGTGCTTCAGGCTCACTTCTAACTGGTCTTTCAGGTGACTGTTGTGTGCCTACTCATACTCTTTCCGTTTGCTTTGAGTGGTGGCTTTGGATTCTTCTAGCAATAGTGTAGGTTAGCAGTGAGTGCCTCTCTTTCGCATCATTGTTTATTCGCTTATGCATGTGGACTGTCTGGCCAAATAGATTATTAAGCCCTTAAGGACTTTGTGTGCCTCAGGCATCTGGCACAGCACGCTGCCTGGGACTGGCAGTCTGCGAGTGTTTTTTGTTGATGTAGGTTCTGGTATTCTTTAGTTTATTCGTCAGTAACTGAGTATCTGTTCTAGGCTAGACACTCTTTTGGGTGCCCTGAAAACAGTTATGAAAGACAGGGTCCTTGCTCTCAGGCAGCTCCTAGTATTTATTATGAGAGAGAGAGGAAGAGAGGGACAGAAAAATAGGTCATCCAAGTGGTGCGGTGCACGCTGTGCAGCAGCCAGGCCAGGTGACTGGGAACAGGCTTTTCCTTCCCCAGGAGCTCCTTTTACAAGTGTGGCCTTTTTACTCTGCCATCTCTCCTAAAGACTGAACTATGCCTTTGACTGTTTTTCTTTTCCAGTATCCAAAGGACAGGGGGATATGGTACCCATTTCAGGATACCATAGAAGAGGTGACTTCTTCCCATTTTCCGCTGGTATTCATAGTCCCAGGGTTTTGTGGTTTGCTTTTCAGCTATCTAGTCATTGTCCTTGAATTCTCCAAACCACTTATCTTACTGCCCATCTGAGATGATTTGGAAATGCTGACTTAACTTTTAAGTTGTGTGGATACATTATTTATTGAAAACCTATGCATCCAAATGTTTCCTTTCCTATGAAGTCTTCTCCAGTTCTCCCTGACAGAATGAATTATTCCTTTCTTTTTACTTTTATTATTGTTACATCTATCCCAACTTTAATACAAATTGATATTTTATCTTTTATTATAGCTGTTCAGAGCATAATGCCTTAAGCCTGTAAGTCTATTGAAGGCAAGGACCATATTGTATTCATCTTAGTTTCCCTCCTTGTACTTTGACCTTAGTTATTATAAACAGTAGGAAGTGAATAAATGTTTGTGATTTAATGAACTGGCACTTCGTAATATGATCCATGTTTAGTTGCATATTTTCTAGTATTCTAAAACATGGTTAATAACTTACACAGTTTCTACATAATTTTGTTTGCTTAACTTAGGTTGTCTGAATATTTGCATGGCAAGTGCTTTCCAGATATGTATGCAGAGGTTTCTGGGTAGATCTGGGCTCAGACTTGGAATTTTTTCCTGTTCCCTTCTTGACACTCATTTATGGCTTTATTAGTGTAGAGTGTTGGTTTTCCTTGCTTCCTGATTTCTTTCCAATACTTGAATGGACTTCCTATTTATTTGTTCTATCCATTCAAATACCTACCAAGTGTCACGGCAGTGTCCTTGATGCTTGAGCTACATGGATGACAAAATAGACTTTGACTGGATCTACAATGTGTTTAGATTTAATTCCTTTTCTTCAAAATATAGGTCAATGCAGTCCAAATAGATTACCTGATAGCTTGATGGCACAGTCTGAGACACTTTTAAAATCTCACAGGACCCTCAGCTAGGACACTGGAGACTTGAAACTTATTATCATTTGATTTTCTGGTGTTTTGTATCTCTCTGAAAGTCATATATATATATATATATATATATATATACACACACACACACACACAAACACATATATTAGATGCGAACTTAAAATTTTTTCCCCTGAAGCCATTTTAAATTTCTGCATAATGAAGTTCAATCTTTAATTTCATTAGCCACTTAATTTTAAATTTAAATTTAAAATTTTAATTTCACAGCATGTCTAGTGGATTTTTGTGCACATTCATATAAAGGGGGTGAAGTTTGTCTTCTCGGCTCTCCTGGCATAGGTGAAATTTAATCATTTTCTAGACAAGATATCCTTTTAAAAAGGGAGTATAAAGTATAGATCTTATTATCTCCTTGAGTCCTTTGATCTCAGTCCTGGCTTGCGTGTGTGTGTGTGTGTGTGTGTGTGTGTGTGTGTGTGTGTGTGTGTGAAGGGGTGGAGGTACTGGCAAATGAAAGTAGTCACACACCTGCCATCTAAAACCCTATGTGCATTCTTGACCTGTAGCACTAGTAAAGTCATGACCTTACTTTACCCTCTGGGTCAGCAGGTTGCACCACAGATACCTCAGAAAACATAAATTTTGAAGAAGGGATTCATAAAATACAATTTATTCTCAAGACCAGTTTCCATTAAAGCAGGAAACAAATATGAGTTTCATCTCTTGCAGCTATTAGTCTAAATGAAACCGGAATAAGCAAGATTTGGGGGGCCATTTATCAGTCGAATATCACAACAAAATAAACAAACTGCTTCAATTGAAGTGGAAAAACAAAATACTAGAATGGAATTTTTCTGGGGCGATCTTGTTTTCTTTTTCCCTTTTTTTCTCCCACATTATTTTGCATTTTCCCAGAAGTCATCCATAATTCAATCTCGGTTTAGAAGGGTAAATTTGATTACCTGGCTGTTAAACATCCTGTGCTTTTTCAAAAACAAGAGGAGAGCGTGTGAGAAGCAAAACAAACACAACCTCTATGGTATGAAAAGTTGGGAGCTCTCTGGAGGCCCTTGGAACTTCAGCATCTTCATTTTTCAGTCGAAGATTTAGATTTCCAGCTTCAGGAACTTTTGGGCAGTTTCGTGTATTAATCGCCACCCCCACCCCATTGGGACCAGTGACAATTGCTTCTCTTCCTTCAGTCTCACTCCACCATTGAATGTATCTATCTTCATAGGGGTTAGAGGTGATGCGAGACCCTTTGTAACCGAGTGGCGTTGTAGAAGTAGGGGCGGAGAAGACCACAGAAGCGGCGGAGAGCAGCCCCGCCCCCGGAGCCGACCTGAGCTGCCCGACGCGGGGGCGCGAGCGCGGCGGCCGCCTGCGGGGAGCCGCTCGGGGGCTTGAGGGGCTGAACCCGACTTCGCGGGGGGCCGAGGCCGCGTTCGGGCGGAGGCCTGGGAGGCAGACCGAGGCCGCCATATTCCTGCTCCGCCACGTCCGGGCGGCAGGTCGGTGGCGGCGCCCACCGCCATCCACCGCCTCACCGGGCCGCCGGGGTCGCGGGGCTGGCAGCGCCCGCAGAGGGCGGGTCAGGGCGGCCAGCTGGGGCGGCGCGGGCGGGCGAGAGCCGCACCGGGAGGCGGGTCGCGGCGGCTGCGAGGCCGGGACGGCCTCCCAGGAGGGGCCGGTGGCCCCGCCTCCCGCTCCCCTCCTCCCGTGCCGTCCCCTCCTCCTCCTCCTCCTCCTCCTCCTCCTGCCGCCGCCGCCGCCGCCGCCGCCTCCCTCCCGGATCTGTGCTCCAGTTCAGAGAAAGAAGAAAACGTGCGTGTGTGGCGAGGGGCAGGGCGAGCACTGAGCAGTCGCTCCGCGCCTGACAATCGCGGCCGGGGGCGGGGCGTCCGGCGGGGGCGGGGCGGGGCGGGGCGTCCGGCGGGGGCGGGGCGGGGCGGGGGCGGGCGCGCGCGGCACGGGCGGGCGAAGTGGGCTTTGCGCGCGATCCGGGCGGTGGGCGCGGGCAGGGCCGAGGCGCCCGGGAGCGGTGTCAGGCGGCGGCGAGGGCGAGTTCGCCGGGGAGCCGTCCGGCGGCCACAGGCTGCAGGGACGCCGCGGTGGATGTGCTCTGCCGCCAGGGCGAGGGCTTAAGGAACCTCGGCGGCGGCGGCGGCGGCGCGGGGGGCGAGGCGGGCCGCCGCTTCCTGGGGAAGGAGGCGCGGGCGTCTGAGCGAGGCCGGGCGCGGCGGCCTTCCCTCGCGCGCCCCCCGAGCCAGCGCCCGCGGCTGCCTCCCGCGCCCGCCTCACTCGTCCCGGCGGCCCTAGCCGCCCGCTCCCGCTGCATCCCCGGCCCACCTGGTGGCCCCGGCCGCGGCCCCCGCAGCGGTTCCCCGAGCTCGTCCCGGACGCGCGCTCGGGCGGCGGGGGCTCGGCGGCCAACGCTGCCTCGGGGGAGCGAGGGCGGGAGGGTGTGTGTGCGCGCGTGTGAGCAGGGGGTGCCGGCGGGGCTGCAGCGGAGGCACTTTGGAAGAATGACTCTGGAGTCCATCATGGCGTGCTGCCTGAGCGAGGAGGCCAAGGAGGCCCGGCGGATCAACGACGAGATAGAGCGGCAGCTCCGTAGGGACAAGCGGGACGCCCGCCGGGAGCTCAAGCTGCTGCTGCTCGGTGAGTACAGCCCGGGCCGGTCGCCGCGGGCCCTGTCGCTGGGCCGCTGCTTCCCCCGCCAGCCCCCCACGTCCCCCGAGGCAGCGGCCCTCAGCCCGGGCCCCAGGCTACTTGCCCCTACCCTCCCCGGGCGCGCCCCCGATAGCGCGCGCGCGCGCGTAGGGGGTCGGGCTGCCCTGCCTGGGGCCTCGGTGTAGTGCCTGGGTGTCCCTGAGAGCTGTGCATTCGGGTTGCGCGTTTCTGTGCTGTGCATCTGCTAAATGGCAGATATCTTAGAGAAGGCGTGGGGGTGAGAAGGTGGGCAGAGGGAGCGAACTTCCAGTGTCACGGCCTCGGCGCCTTGTGGGGTGGTGGAGCGGGGAGCTGTGTGTGTGGCCCGAGGGTGGCAAGCCGAGCCAGGGCATGCTGGGGGATGGCGTGCGGTGGGGTGGCCCGTGTGCATCCATTATCCGTGCTTTCTGGGGTCAGGAGTGAATGGTGGGCCGACTCGCGACTGCATTCTCCAAGGAGTGGTGATGAGGGAGCCTTGTGGTTGGCCCTCCAAAGAAAGGGGGCCTATTTTTTCTTTGGGGAGGGGCGGAGAGGCAAGCTCCAATGTGTCACACAAGTGTTGTTTTCTATCCACCAGACCACCGAAAGGAGGGACCCGAAAGAGTTTCTTGCCTAGGGGATGGTAACAGGCATGTTTCTCGTCGGCACCATTCCTGCCATAAAAGATAGAGATACGAGAGGGTTGTGCTGTGTGGCTGTTGACAGCGACGACGGGTATCTTTTGTTTAATGTGGCAACCCAGATGTAGGCCTGAATTCACATTAGTTACTACTGAAAACCAGTGCAGCCTCTCAATTACGCTTATGGAAACGAATAGAAACCTATTGTCTGAAATGGACAGCATTTTAATATCTGTGGAATCTGGCCTAAAAAGAAAATGGGAAGTGTAAGCGAAAATTTCCCTTTAATCTCTGAAAAAACAACCCAACATTCTGCCTTAGCTCTAAGTTTGTAAGAAAACAGGAATTCTATTGATTATTATCTCTGAGAGAATGTTAAGAATCAACGATCAGGGTACACATAGAAGAAAGCTTGACAGAACTCTGAGCTATTGTGGCAGGAAGGGCAAACAGCTTTGCAGTAACAGGCCTGAAAAATGTCTGCACTTGTGTTCAGAATATTTGCATGTGTAATAAATATGTTTTCAGACATTTCTGGAAGAAAAGAATATTGTATTGCCAATTCGGATTTCAGAAGCATGCATTTTCTTATCTTGAGCATTCCATCCCCAGGTTCAAGGAACCAATTGCCTTTGGGACTGAACTGCTAATGTACTGGATCACTTATAAGAAGGAACAAAATACAATGATCACAAATAGTTACAAATGGTCAATTCACATGCCATGCTTTATTTTGCAACCAGATTAGATAAGGGCACATGTTTATAAGGCATAGAAGGCAAAGTGCTGGGTAAAAGAGGTAGGCATTAGAGGATGAAGCAAGGAGAGGGGAAAAAACTGCAATTGGAAAATGATCCTTAAAATTTTTTTTTAATTCTCATTTTGAGCCATTTCTAATGGCTGAAAACATAGTTGAATGTGTTCTGAATTCTCAAGATTGCAAAGGAAATAAAGGGCAAGAAAAATGCATAGAGTGCTTAGGCGCAAGTTTGAGGGGAAAAGCATGTTTTAGAAGAGGCTTAAGAATGGTTTTCCTTTTTCTTTTGCCCTGTTCACCATCTTTATTTCTATTTAGCTGTGAATAGAAGTGTTTGCAGTCCCTCAAGCCAAACTCTCTTGCCTGAAATGTGACTGCTCTCGGTTCCTAGCATCTGGGAGTTAGAACCTGGGGGCTTATCTGTCTGAGGGCTTAGGTTTGAATGTCTGGGAGGAGGACTTTGCGGGAAATACATGTATATGGATTGTTAATTGCATATTGTGTATTTAAATAACATCCTGTGCTTTAAAAAATGAATTTGTATATAATTTTATGAGGAAAAAAGATTAAAACAGTTTTACTGCTAAGGTGATGGTAGTGTGGAGAACTTCGCCCCCTCCGTAGCTAAATTTGTGTTTAATACAGTCCCACCCCAGCCCCTAAATATGACCTCTTGGAAGGCACTAATATGGTATTAATTTAGCACCTACATTCATCAATAACATTTAAAATTTATACAAATTTGTGTTAGAAATGTGATCCCTAGACATCAAGTGATGTGTGTGTGTATGGGCTTGTGGTTTCATGGTTTTTGGAGTCCAGGAGAGAAATAATGGCTAATTTTATCTAGGGTGGGTACTGGGGAAGGGGTTCCCTTGGAGGAACTCCTTGATGTACTGCTTTGATGAGTCTTCAGTTCCTTCATTCATTTAAACAATACCTATCCAAAGGTGACAGGATGTATCCTTTCCCAGTTTAAAGATTCACCAATATTTTTAACCCACTTTATTTAAATTGAGTAATCACCCTTATATTTCAATGAAATTCAGTATAAAGTTATTTTCGAAGTACATTTTAGTTCAAGGCATGACACCATTTTAATGGAAATGGGGATTTATTTAGCAGGGGACCCTTGCATTTGTTCACATAATTACTTAATTTTATATGTTACTAATACAGAGAAATTAGAAAGGGAAAATAGTGGTTACCTGCCTAGATGAAAGAATGGCAGTAAAATTGGGCTATGTTGATACTTATCCAGCAGTTATGCCAGTGTGTTACAAATTCTACAGTACTTACATATTTTGATTTTTATTCTTTTTAGAAACTCAATCCAGAAACCTACCACCGTAAAATATCATATTTAATTCTGAATTCTGTACCTTATTCATTTTCTGAATTCATTTAGTGTTTAATTTTTTTTGACACCTCAAAGACAACTTTGTATTCTACAATACTTTAACTTGGATGAAGTTTTCATATACTCTCTAGGTTTAATGTGCATTATATTTCCTTTAATTGATTAATATTCATGAATATTAACTAAATATTTGAATTGTTAGTATGTAGGTCACCCTATTTAATATTAATGTGTCTTTAAGTATGTAAAGCAAATTGGCTTTGAATGCTTGCTTCTAGTCACAGATACTCATGCTGAAATTTTTTCAGTACTTTGAAGATCCATATTTATTTCCTGTTATTCTGTTATTTTACATGTTTTTTTGTAATCTTGACTCTTCAGATCTTAATCATCCAATAGGAAGATTTAGTAAACCTTATTTTTTTAAAGTATCGTTGATATACAATCTTATGATGGTTTCACATAAACATCACTGTGGTTTCAACATTCACCCATATTTTCAAGTCCTCACCCCCTCTGATTAGCAAACCTTTTTTTTCATTGACTGGATTCCACCTATTGGAAAAAGGCAAACTTTAGGCCAGTCTGAGATGAAAGAAAATACATTCTTCTAACTGAATTACATATATGATTGTAGATATTCTTCCTATTCTAGACTGGAAGCTTATGAGGTGGGGATTGTGGCTGTGTTGGTTACTGTTAAATCCCAGTTTCTAGCACAGTGTAACTCATAGAATGCTCTCAGAAAGTGTATGTTGAGTGAATTTATTTATGATCTGCCTGATAGAAATTGGAACCATAAAATAATGAAAAGACTGTAGAGCCATGGGGATATGTAATGTTTTTAATCCATGGCAGATAAAATCATTGTCTTCTTTAAAAATTTTGAATAACTTAGAGCCAATTGAATACCAGTGCAATCCAGGATAGAAAGTGTTAATTTAATGTAAGATGTTACATCACATATTGAACCAGTGTATTACAGTTATGTGCTGGGTGCTTTTGGGAATGATAACAGTCATGCTTAAAGTATGAAAGTTTATAAAGGAAAAAAAAAAGAAACTATTCCATATTTTGATTACTTTTTATTGTGTAGTAGTTACTTTAACCCTGTCATCTTTTTGCCATGTATTTTTCTCCATGATAGGCTCATCAGAGTGAATTTTTAAATTCTTCAGAGTACAGGTGGTGACTGAACAGATTTTTGTGATTTGCCTATGCAAGTTATATGAGGAGAGCCATAAGGATTAAGTACAGAATTTAAGGAATTGCAGATAAAAATTTTTAACTTGAGAGGTGCACATTTGTACTGAACACTGTACAGTTAGAGAGCAAGAAGGGGCCTGGAAGGAAGGCTGGGAATGGTCTGGCAAATGTAGATTCTATAGAGAATTCATTCTTGCTGGTCTGGATAAAAGCACCTGCCTTCTCTCTACTCCTCAGTAGAGTTCACTGGAGGAAAAATGGGGATGTTGATTGACTGAATTAACCTGAGGTCAGTGGCATCTAGGATGGATGGCTACTTAGAACCGCAGCATGGAAGCATCCCTCTAATGCAGCCCTCATGACAAAACAGCATCTCCCTGGAAATACCAAAATAGGGTGTTTATGAGTCTGCTTTAAGACCAACCGGCTTTATTTTTGCTACTCTTTTAGCTTCCAAGTGTTGAATATGTTTCTAAATGTCAGGATTTATTTTGGATGCATTTCCTCTTTTCTTCGTTCTTTTCTTTCTTTTTCTTTCAAAACAAAGTACTTCTAGTTCATATCTGAAGAGTGAAGTGGGAGCATCTCTCATAAAAATCAAAACTGTAGCTCTGACTGTATAACAAAGCCTTCAGAGTAAGACTGCATTGAAGCACATAGGTTCATTGTGTAGATCCGCTCCATGCTGTCAGTCTACTTAGGTTTCTTATATGGGAATTTTGGCACAGCTTAAAATCCTACAGAACAGTGAAATTATCCCATTTTTTTTTTCACTTATTTTTAGGTAAGTTAGAAAGGAGAACCAAGAAGAATAACTTGGTAGCCATTTTATTACAAATTTGATAGCCTCTTTTCATTAAAACAAATACAAAACCCCAGCTCCACTTTATCAGAAATGGCTTACATTTAATTTTTAGAGGTGCTTGTTAAATAGGGTTTTGATTTTTCTTGCGGATGAATTTTTAAGAACCTGAAACAGCTTTTGCAATTGTGAGGCTGCATGCTATGCTAAACTTAGCAGGAAAAAGGAACAGATTTTTCTCCATAATCCAGGCAGATTTATGTTTGAGATGAACAAGATTTTCCAAGGATGATTTTGATTTCAGCATGCATATTAATTTCTCTTCAAAGGGAGGTTATTGCATTGATATTAGTGGGAATGTTGACTAAATGTTGTAGGGGGAAAATAGGAAGCTCAAAGGGTGCATCTTGGAAGACAGAGAAGCCATTTTAAGAAGGTTCTGATTGCTTTCTCCCTAAGAAGGTGGAGGGAATATTTTTCCTTCAGACTCTTATGTTTTGGATTGAGGGAAATAGAAGTATTTGTAACAACAAATTTAAAGTCTAATTTCCTGGTTGAACTGGGAGGGCAGTGACATTTTTCAAAAGGAAATTTTTATAATGGCTTTTAAGCAATGTTAAGGTCTTTGCGGAATTAATCCTGGGGAAGTGTGAAATAGCAATGGAAGGTAAAATGTGTGACTGTTGGTAATTAAATCTGTGGCAGTAACTGACTACAGTAAACAGTGAATGTTTTCTCTTGTTCTGCTGCATAGATTAACATTAAAGAAAGCTATTCTCAGACCCAAACACTATTTTGTGTGAACAGCTGTTACTAATAAAATTATAGGAAGTTGTTTGACAGTCACCTTTGATATGCTGCATTACTGATATATGTAAAAATCTGATTTCTTGTCTAATGTGTAGTAAAAAGGAAAAAAAGGACCTTAAACATGCTTTTGGAAATGAGTTCATAAATCCTAGGTGCTCGCGAAATCTGGTCTTTACAGACAAAAATAAAGATCCATATTGCAATGCTGAGAACCAAAATCTGAATTCAATGAATAGCTCTGGGGTTGACCATTAACACCTGGCCATAATATCTGAGATTGTACAGAATATTTTGTTAAAAGCCTTCATGGTTCAATTGGAAGAACAAAATTAGTGTTATTGTAAAGTGAAGTTAAGATATTTCAAATTGATTTATTCAATGAACACTTGTCAGTTACTGGAAAATAAACATTTCCTTCAAAAAAAATTTTTTTAACAACACATACATTATGAAACAACAGTTGCATACAGACGCTGGTCAAATGAACAAATATTAAGTACCTACTATGTGCAAAGTAATGTGCTGTGTGAATCACTTCTTATTTGCTATTTGTCAACCGGAAAGACAACAAGCAGTTTTCACAGTTCTTGGTTCACAGTTGACACCTTCCAACTGACATGTCTTGACTTTTATCCTTCCTGGCTTTGGCTTCTGTGCTGGCTCTTAATACAGAGTAAAAGACAAAATAATCTGAAGGCCATTGTAGAAGCTTTCCTGGGATTACGCAACGGGGGAAAGCAGATCTTGAGAACTGGAACTCATGAGTTAAATATATTATTTCCTTGGAGTGTCTCTTTTCTACCTTTAACTAAGAGAAACTTAATGACTGCTTGCTGGTGGTCTGACTGGATAGAAAGCTCCCTGAGGGCAAAGATAGTGTCTCTTGTTTCTTTGTATCTCAAAGTAGCACAAAGCCTTGCTCAATTTACAGTGATTCCATTGTCAATAACTGGGGGCTTGTCTTCCAGGGAGGTGGGGTGCAGGATGGGCAGCTGCAGTCCCTAAAGAAAGTAGAGGAATGGGAGGAAGTGAGTTTGAAGTTACTGCTTTCTTTAAACGGGTATCATCCGTATGTTCTCCATTTGGCACTCCTCTTTGCTGTTCCGTGGGCCACCTGGGGCACAGTCAAAGGAATTCTGTTTTAACAAAGGCATCTTCTTTGTCTCCATGCCTGCTTCTCATTCACTGTATAGCAAGAATGATTCCGTTGAACGTTCTCTGTTTCGGGTTGAAAAGCCAATAACAGTTTATCCAGCAGTTTGAATGGAAAGCTGTTACACAGTCCTTTGAGATTTGAAAATTCCGTGCACCTTTATTACAGGATTAATTTTAGATTGTAAGCATTTTGACTGCTTTAGAAACAAAGTAGTTGTTTCAAGGAAGTGTGTAATGGATGGTGGTGTGGTTAGGAACTAGAATGTTAGTAATGCCATTATATTCCTGAAACCTCGCAGAAGGGAACAATAAATTGATCCACAAATTAAAAAGGGCTAGAATGAGACTTTCCGGCTCTGTTGCAGGAAGTGTATAGTGATGTTTGGAAACATATTCATGTATATTTTTAAGAGATAACCTCTCATTTTTTTCCCTTTGCAGAGCTGAAATCAGGAATTAATTGCCTCTCCCAGGAATTTACTTTTTTTTGATCATCATCCTTTGCTAAAAAATTGAAACAGAAATTTTCTTTTGCTTCTTTTTTATATTTTAAAAACTTGTTTCATCTGTTTAATTTCTATCATTTCTTTTCTGCTTTTCCTGTTATTGTAGGGGCAAGCAGGGTCATTGGTGGCATGCATCTTCCATATATTTCCTGGTGACTGCAGCTGACTGTTTCAAAGAGAAATGCTTCAGTATGTTACCCACCATTATTCAGTCTTCCAGCTGTTTGCTGCAGGACCCCCTAATAATCCTTCCATGCATATACTACTCAGCTGTTTACTCTCTTATTACAGCTTCCTTAAACAAATGCTATGAAAGGGTTCCTTAGAATCCCTGGCACGCTAATTTCTTTAAGATTTAGGGAACTTCCAAGTTGGTGCTTCTTTCAAACATCATGTGGCTGTGAGCTGGTGAAGGGGAAGCTGGGTGCTTTAATACATTAAAAGAAAGACACTTGAGAATGTGCTTTTAGGAGATGATTAACTTTCTTTAGCAACACTGTAGTCTGCAAAACAAAATACTGCACATTGTTATTGAACAGAATGTGAAATTCTCCTTTTTTTTTTCCAGAGGGCAGTGATTTAAGATTGGCTCATGATTACCAGCAAAGAGTTAGTGAGCTAGCACTGGGTAATCTATCATGGGCCAGTGGGTTTCAAAATAGGATGCAGTGCATTTGCTGGAAGGGGAGAAGGTGCTGTAGGCTTGTGTGGAGTAATAGCACATCTTCCCAATTAATGATTTGAACGTCCTTGGCTCGGTTACTTGAGAGCCCTAAAACATCTCTTTCTAGCTGTGCTTCTGTACAGATAGGGGAGGATAGGATTAGCAGCAGCCTTTGCCTTTGTTATATACCCAGTCAGTCTGCGTAGGTTTTTTGGTTGGTTTGTTTTTCAAGGTAAAACATGCAGTTATTTTCTTGCCATGTGAATTGATATTTTAGGATCTACACTCTTCAGAGCCCCTTCATTATATTATATGTCCTTTCTGCTGATAACAAATGCAATTTTCCTCTTCTCCTAATGAGCTGACCCATTTCCTGTGACTTGTTCTAATAATACAGGATGACTTTAATTCTCGTTCTTAGTTGGCTCTTAAAAGCGTGCCAGGGTATTTGTTAAGCAGTTAACATTCTCGTCTCTCCAACTCTTGTGATATATTTTTGAAAATTGGTAAATTGTGCAAAAACAAAGGCAGACTGGCTTTGTGAAAGTTTATTTGGCTAGATAATGAAATACTCCTGTGGCTCTGATTTTGGTTTTCTTATTTGTATCTTTCCTAAAGCCTCTAAGTGAAAGGCTATCATGGGCCTCCCACCCTACCTCTCTGAATTAAGCTGAGGGTGTTTCTCATTTGTTCGTTACTGTTTTCTGTAGACACCTGTAGAATGAAGAGATTGGGCCACATCTAAGAGCTGTTTGGGCTTGGAAACTTTATCAGTTCCATCTCAGCCAATTTCTGCCCACACACCCCTGGACAAGGGGCCTGAGCCCCAGCCCTCTCCAGTTGTGCTAGGCTTTCCAAGGAGGCATTGCCAGGCCTGGGGGGCTCCTCGTAGCCACATGCATCTGCCTCTCCCCTTGGGAATAAGTCTGAGCGCCCTGCAGGGTGCTCTAGCAGTTGTGGGGGAAGAGTGAGGAGGCATGAGTGAGTTTGTCCAGAGCTGCCTGGCACACTGCTGATAGTTTCACTGCCTTCACACGGAATGGTATCAAAAGCCTCCTGTCATATCAACGTGGGTCTCTCGCTTCCTGCAGGAAGGGCGATATCCTGGGAGGCACAGAGGTGGAGCCTGAGAGGCACAGTATTCAAGTAGCTGCCCTGCTTAGGCCTGGGTGTGTTCTTAGACACCCTGAGGCAGCTACCTTTGACTCATTATTACTTCTTGTTTTTCTTTTTTCTTGCTTCATTGGGCTTTAAGCAATGCTTTTTATTTGCTTACAAAGACTGCTGCCTAAGCCCATTTCTGCCATTTTCCATCAGAGCAGGCTTTGGCCATTTAAGCCTGGGCAATGGGAGTGCTTCGTCAACCTTGCTGGAGCACGTTTGGGGGACTGCTTTGTATTTGGAGCTTACAGGTCCTCCTTCTAGGCCTTTCCAGGAAAGATTTAGAATTAACCCTTGGGTGGACCATTTGTGTCTGTTTCTTCTTCCATTACTGTGCCCATTTTTCTCCTTGGGGCTTTCACTGAAACCAGAAAAACAGATAGTGGTGGACACATCCATAACCTGAAGTAAGAAATTTTCATACTTCTTTATTAAAATGTGTGTCTATTTGCTGTGGCCTCTGAACCGCCCTCAGTTGTCATGGCTGTGATCAGAGAAACTTTAGGAAAGCAACTTCCTGTGTCCCTTGTCTGCTTTCTGGACAAAGGGCTGTATGACCAAAGAAGTAACAGACAGGCTCTCACACTACGTCTGTGAAACACCGTTACAAGAGCCTAATTCCACTGGAGGTGCCAAGCAGGCAATTGGCATTCATCGGCCTCTGCTCTCCTCCTGGCCACAGCCTTTTCTCATTACCCTGTTTTGGGGGATTTGGAGTTGAACAGGTGCAGGGGAAAAGGCCACGGTCATAGGCAAAGGACAGTGATAGGCTTGGCTGGGCGGAGGATGGCGTTGGTAAGGGAGGTAGGTAGGTATTGGTCGTGTCTTCACTAGACTCTGTGTGGAAGGAAGGGAGAGGCGCAGGAGGGGGGCTTCCCTTGGCGTGGTGTCTTTGATCAGGAAGAGCCGGGCCAATGCAGTTTCTGCTTGCCAGCCCCACTGCCCTACAGCATTTCTTCACCGTCACATCTGCAGCCCAGATCATGAGTTGGGAGATGAGCAAGCGTAGAAGTATGGGTTGTATGGGAGGACTTTTTGTTGCGCTCACTTTCTCCTGTCCATTCTCTCCCAGAGGCGGTTAAGTAGATGAAGCACAGAGCTCATGTCGGGCAGGGTCCTGGGAGAAACCATTCACACAGCAAAAGGAAAAGTTTACAGCATAGCTCCTCCATGGGTTTTTTTCTGTCTGCTGTTGCTGGTGATAGAAATGTATCTATTACTGTATTGAGAATCCTGCAATCTGATCATAGGTTACTAGAATGTCTTTTGAAAGATCCTTGTCCAGGAAATCTGCTTTTTTACCTGGCTTGCTTCTCCTCTAATAGAGCACCTTTCAGTTGCCCAAGGCAATATGGAGATATAAATAGGATCTTGAGATTTTTTGCCAAGTGGGTTCATATTCAGGATGTTTATGGAAGCATTTGATATTGAAGTAACTCAGATTTTCAGTGGAGAAGGGCATCTATCAATTGGTATGTTCTTTTATGAGCTGTTCACATTCTGGGTTATCACAATCAAGCCTAGGGTGTAGACTCTGCAGGGTCCCTACTGCCTGTTTCCAATTGTGACCAACATTCAGAATGGCCTACATTTGTCCGTGGTAGAATTGACTCACGAGGGTGTCTTACCTCAAAATACAGGCAAATATATTTGAGTAATTTTGAATAATTTGGGAGCAGAGCTCGGGAGTGCTAAAACAAAGGATACTTGGAATCCACCTCTATTTTTATTACCAGTCACTTCTTAATGGGTCAGGAACTAATGATTTGCCATAATACTGGCTCCTCTTGGAGCCAAGCTCCGATCGGACTAGATTCTGGAAGTGGAAGGGCCTTCATGTGTTCAAGGACTAAAAAATGGGATATCCTCTGAACATCCTGCTTTCTCCTGTTATGTGTTGGGTTTCTGTCTAAGATGTTAATCCAAAGCACATTAGAAATCATAAAGTAAAATTGGGGGCACATATATCTCTTGTTATGGTAAGTTGCAAAAGTTTCCCATCTTATATGAGAGAAGATAACCTATACGTTGCTTGATCAGTGTCTGATAAGTAATTTTTATTTCCCTATCCATACAATTCTTGGCAAAAGTTTGCATTTTAATGGAGGAAATCATAGGACTTCATTAATATTTCTTTAGGGAGATGTTGGCTTCAAATACATTTTCATGAAAATCACCAGCTATGTCCTTTGAGAAACACATTTTCTGAGGGCTTTCCATTCCAGGCCGCTCTTAATATGGGAACAGAGATTCTTGTCTAGGGTTTTTCTAAATCCCCAGCGTCTATCCGAATTGCTACTCAGATTACAGGGTGTCCTTCCCAGCATTAATTAATACATTGTATCCTTATTATATTGAATAATGGGGCCACATAAGTATCTGTTTTTTTCTATTAAAATATTCTTTTATATTACTTTATGATGTATCTTCAAGCAGCATGTTACTGCCTGAATATATATTGTATTTAATTCTCTTTCTGGAGTGAAACAAAGAAGAGCACTTGAGATATAGAGCCTCTTTTGGTATGGTTATTTTCTAAAATAGTGAAAAACTGTAATGAAGAAAACTGTTGTATTTAATAGACAATCAAAGTTTGAGTCAAGAAGTGTTTATTATTCTTCCACTTAAGAATTTTCTTACATTCTTAAAAACTACATTCTGTTGTTTTCATGGTGTCCTTCAAAAGGACAGCCCATTCTGTGTTAATAGCATTGATATTTTGTTTTCCAGTGATTTTGAAATTTTGCAAATTAATGCAATAGTTTTTTTACATAAAGTTTGAAAATAAGGTTTTAAAATTTATTCATAAATTTACCCAAAATGTACCAAATATAAGAAACATTATGATTCTTTCTAGTCAGTTTTATTTTTACATAGTTGTATTCATAGTGTTTCTTATATAGTTGTACTGCACAACTTATGTTGTAAGCATTTCTATGTGGCTGTTATACTTAATATTTGGAATTGCTGTATGATATTCTTTTATAAGATATAGATTTATTTGCTTGCTTACTCTCCTTTTCTGGGGAAAATTTTGGTTTCTCCCCTTGTTTCTGTTTTCAAATTAATGTTGTGATGAAATTCTTAATGGACATAGAATTTTTTAAAACACACACATATGCATACACACTCATTGGAATAGATTAATAGAAATGTTATTTCTAGATCAGAAGGTATGAAAAATTTTGTGACTTGATGACACACACCTTAAACATCTTGAGATGATTGTATAGTTTGCAACATCTCATGAGCCATAATGGAGGGTATCAGTCAGTTAGTAGCAATAGCAATATATGGTACTTAATTTTAAAGTTTGCATTTATTTGATTACTAGTTAGAATGATCGTTTTCCTGTATGTTTGTTGTTAGTTGAATTTCTCATTTTGTTGAAAATCTCATTTGTTAGTTGAAAATCTCTCTTCATTTCCTTTGCCTGTTTATGAGCTCCAAACATACAAACGAAATTAGCCTTTTTCATATTTATAGCAAATACCCCCAGTCTGTTGTTTTTCTTTTTCTTTGTTTTGTACTATTGAATGCAGACATTTTAAAATTCTTTTGAAGCCAAATCTGTTGATCATTTGGTATTCTGTTTTAAAATAAAAATCTTAATCTGGTTTAGATACTCCATGAAAGCCAGATATCCTGCTGTTGTCGTGGGCGAAACTAAATTGAATGTTGTATTTACACATCATTGTTGTATGATGTTTTTCTTTTCAAAATGAAAATGAAGTATACACACATACAAGTTGATACTGTCACACATTATACAGCCTAAGTTGTTCTGTGGGTAATTGGCTTTTCTCATCCAGTTATAGGAGTGGATATCTTGTTATATCCATTGGATGTCCAGTTATAGTAATGGATATATCATGTTAATTTGCATTACATATATATATATATGTCTTTTTGCATTACATTTATGACTTCTTAGTGTTTCAGTGTATTTTTTTGTTGTTCCAGTGTATTTTCAGTTACCTAGTGGTGTGCTGTGGCCAGCTTGCTTCTGCTCATAACAGCCAGTTGTACACATTTCTTCTCTACCCTGTGTTCAAGATTTCACTTTGGTAGCTTGAAATCAGCCATGATAAGAGTATTTACACCACAGAAATTGGCAAATACTGCAAATCAGGTTTCCTCCTAACCACTAGGAAAACATTCATACCTGACCTCTATTGATGGATATTTAGTTTGATTCCATTAAAAAAAAATTCATGATCAATGCTACAGTGTATATTGTAGGGTGTGCACAGTGCGTCTCTGTACATGTGTACAATTGACCCTTAAGATAAGTTCTTCAGGATTGGTCATCAGCCAAATGATAGGCTTTAAAAAATTTTTGATACACATCACCACCCAATCTTTCAGAAGAATTCTATTAGTTTGCTTTTCTACCTCTAGTTTACATTAGTGACTATTTGGCATGTCTCAGCTGTCATTAGATTTTGTTAATCTAATGGGCTAAAAAAACCCCTCACTTTCTTGCATTTTATTGAATTAATCTCTATTATACAGTCTTTGTTTTCTAGACTGCCCGTTTACAAAAATAACTAACAGATGCCTCAATTTATTATTTGGTTTAGGATTCTAATCACTCTTAACTTCAACTTTATTAACTTAGGTATTTTTAGAAATAATTTTTTTCTATGGCAACATAGTCTTAAGATGAATGTCTCGAGGTGAAAAAAAAACAGAACAGGTAAGATTATATGATGGATTTAGCTATGTGCAAAATAGTACTGACTGAAACACAAAAGTTTTTAATTGAGGTGAGTTTGATTTATTTTTTCTGTTTTGTTTCTGGTGTCATATGTTAAGAAAGGATTGCTAAATGCAAGGTCATAAGGATTTACCGCTGTTTTTTCCTAAGAGTTTTGTAGTTTTAGGTCTTGTATGTAGGTCTTTGATCCAGTTTGAATTGATTTTTGCATAAGGTGTGATGTAGAGTTTCAACTTCGTTCTTTTACAAGTGGGTGTCTAGTTGTCCCAGCGCCATTTGTTAAAAGATATTCTTTTCCCATTGTCTTGGCACCCTTGTTGTTAATTTATTTTTATTTTTTGCCTTATCTTTGTCACTTTTCTTGCAGTATCTCTAGTTTTGTTTAGTTTTGTTTTTTCTACTTTCTTCACTTAAAATTCTTAAATGATTTATTGTAATATTTTCTTGATTTGAATTAGCTGTGTTTAAAGCTTTGAATTTTTCTACTTGTTGCGAGGTAGTAGTCTTATTCTTTTGCAGACTTTGTAAAATTATGATTTTAATTTTTATCTCTGAGTGAGGGTTGTACAAGATAGTTTAAAAATTTTCCAAGTGGTTGTGATTTTTTTCAACCCTTGTTATTTATTCCTCATCTTACATCATTTTGATAAGGAGAATGTAGTCTTTATTGTTTTTAGTTTTTGGAATTTATATAGCCTAATGTATAGTTGATTTTTGTTCTCTGGATACATAAAATATATGCATGTGTGTATAGAATAAAACATAAGTATGTGTATTTAATTTTATTGCTCATACTTGTGGTGATCTCCTTAGTTATATTACGTTGTGAATCTGCCAAGTACTGAGAATTGAGCTGAAGTCTTCCACTGTTCTGGTGTTTAGGGCAGTGTATCCTATTTCAAGAAATTTTTGTTTTATTATAAGTAAGTACTCTGTTTTGAGATGCAGTAAAAAAATGTCCATGAAATTAAATTTTCACCATTATAACATTATCTTTTTATGTAAGTTAATGCTATTATTATATCCTGAATTTGTCTTTATTGGGCATTAATTTTTCTCTTTAACTTTTCATTTGCTCGGTGTATTTCTCCATTTGTTTTCAACTATATCTCTTTGTTGTTGCTCCTCTCAGAGTTCTGTATTTTGCTTTTGTTTTTAACCTCAGTTGAAGAGCCTTTTTCCCTAAATAGGCGAGTTTATTCTACTTACACTTGTTGATAGAGTAGATAACAAGGGGTGTTTTTGTATCTGGGTTTTGTGTTGTGATTCTTTTTATTGACCTGGGCTGTTGTCTTCCCCTCCTTTCTTCTCTCCTTTCCTCTCTCCCTCCCTTGCTGTTTGGTTTGTATTGGGTTTCTTTTCGTGTTTTCCACCTCTGATATGTGAAAGGTATGTAGTCTACTTTTAATTTTACTGTCGGTAGTCTACATAACTTTTAGTAGTATTCTTTAAGTTGTTTTTCAGCTTAGCAGCTTCAGAGATGAAATCGTATTTATTGTGTCCCTCCCATGTGCTTTGGAGAAATTCATCTATTACCAGGGTTGTGAAACCTTCTATGTAAAGGGTCAGATAGTAAATATTTTTGCTTTGGGGCCCATATGGTCTCTGTTGCAACTTCTCACCTCTGCTGTAAACACTTGGTTAATGGATGGGTGTGGCTATGTTCAAATAAAACTTTACAAAAACAGCAAGCTGAATTTGGAGCTCTGGCTGTAATTTACCAACCCCTGATCCATGTTACTTCCATTCTCTGCTTTTCCATGGCGTTTTATTTGCATCTTCTGAACCCTTTTCACTGCTGTCTATGATAGACAAGTTAGCAATACCAGACTTAAAACACTTGTCTAAATCTTAATGGTTAGTAATAACATAAACACATTTTATTCTATACATTATTCTATTTTCTTTAACTGTCTCCTCTGAAACAACACAGAATGTATTGAGTAATAAGTTCTTAAAAGAACGATATAACCTTGTCCATGGCTAAGGACATTTTTCTGAAGGTTCAAGTCTGGCCCTGTGATTTTACTGATGGTCATTGAAAGGATGAACATACAGAAAACTGAAATTATCTCAGTTTGGATATAAAAAGGACATTTTCATCAGTTGGAATGAGAAGTGAACATCAATTCAAGATTGTTTCCATTGCCCATTGTTTTAATCCACATATAATTTATTCTGCTCTTCCCCTTAATCACGGCTTTCTGACAACTTAGATTCTGTGTATCTGCGTTCCCACTCCTGAAATGGTTTGCTCTTCTCCTGCTTGTATTCTCCTTCAGTGTTTTCTGTTCTCCTTTGTTGGCATAAAGTTAGCGTTTGACCTTGCAGCTTATGTGAATTTGAACATTTTACAAATGATTCTGCAGTTTCACAAAGTTCATACATACAGTTAATGTATTTTCACTTTCTCAAACTTTCAAGCCTTTGATTTCATTTTCAGTTCCTGAGATGATCATTTCTAGTTCAGCCTAAAGAACTCATTAAGTATTTTGTATATATTGCTTATCTATTACTTAGTTTCCAGTCAGAAATTTTAATAATGTCTGTAATTAAAACTACCTATTTAGCATTAATTTTGTATTTTAATAAATACTTATCACCATATAATTCCTTTCTCAGTTTCTTTAATTGTGCGCTTTTATTTATTCCCATCACAAATTGTCTGGATTACACCTTCTGATAGATTTTCACAAAAGTTCTTTGGATAATATATTTTCTGGGTTCTTGTGTATTTGAGAATGCCTTTCTGTGGCATTCTCATACTAACTACTTGCACAGGTATAGAATTTTTGAATTATGCCTCTCTTCTATCCACATTGCATGCCATATGGTGGATATCTCTCTATTGCTCCACCGTTTCCTGACATCCAAATTCGATGAGAAGTTTAGTCAGCCAGAATGTTTTTTTGTGTGATTTGCTTTTTCTGTTTGAATGTTTGTTTGTTTGTTTCTTTTATATGGTAGTTTAATGACTTCACCAGGGTTTGTTTCAGTGCTTTTATATTCTTAATTTATCCCAAAACACTCTGAACCCATTCAATCTGTATACTTATTCTTTCATTTCAAGGATTTCCCCCAGTTTATCAATGAATACAGGAATTTCTTTTAAGGCACACCAATGATTCATATATTTGATTTCTGTCATTTTTCTACGAAAGCTGTCAACCTCCCTCTAATTGGTTCATTTCTCCATACTTTTCCTTGTGTGATTTGCTCAGATTTCTTATCTGCAGCACTGATCTGGCAGTGGTTGGTATATAAATGTCAAGTGATGATAAATAGGTTTCGAATGACTGAAGTGCCTGGTAACACATTTTTGATGCTTTGAATTCATTTTTAAGTTTTGCAATACATTTTTTTGCCTTGTTTTTTTCCTAGCTCTAAGAAAAACTAAGCTCTGACTTAGTTTCTTTCTCTCTTATTCTGTTTTTTTTGAATTTGTATCTTTTTTTTATTGTATCATTAATATACAATTACATGAGCAACATTATGGTTATTAGACTCCCCTCATTATCAAGTCCCCGCCACATACCCCATTACAGTCACTGTCCATCAGCCTAGTAAGATCTATGAATCACTACTTGTCTTCTCCTTACTCTGTTTTTTTAATATCTTATTTCAAATAGTCCACATTTTCTAGATAGTACAACACAATTTTACTCATTTTTTTCTTCTCTTTTCTAAAATAAAACTCCCAAAGTGTCCTCTGCATTTTTCTTTTTGCATGTTCAGTGCCTTGCCTTCATTTTTTTCCTTAGGAATGTTCCACATTCTGTACTGGCCCACTGTTTGTCCAAAAGTAGCGCAGGTGGGATTTGCTGACTCCCTTCCCTGTTTGTCTTGGGTCTGTCTGTCTCCTTACCTTAGCAGTTGAGCTGGAGGGTTAGAAGATGGTGGCATATATCCTACTTTTAGCCATTCAGTGGTTAGAGTAGGGTGGTAGGGAAGGCTCAGTGGAAGTGGGCAGTTTCAACCTGTGAGTTTTGCTACTTCTTAATTTTGTTGTATTTTACATGCAGTTCTGTTTCTTCCTCCTCTTTTGAGTGAGCCAGCCACTTTGATGAGAGACCGTTGAGAACAGTGCTTCGCTGTTGATGAGGTTTTGGTTCTGTGCTGTTAGGTGTACTTTGTTCGTCTATCACTTTGTAAAGAAGGCATGCTTTCAGCCCTCACCTCTGGGTAGGAAAGACTGGGATTGGTTGGCGGCATAGTTTCTCTATAGCCCTCCACTGCGGGTGCAGGCAGGAAAGTAAGTTCCAGTACGAGACACTTATCCTTGCAAGTTGGGGGAGACCAGTCAGTCTTTTAGAACCGTTGCCACTTGCTTCTCTCAACACTGAACTATTTTACAAGCGGAGAAGCTGGAGATAGATAGACCCCCAGCACGTTCTTTCCATTGGGTCCATTTGTATTGCCTGCGGTTGATTAAGTCTTTTGTTTTTAACATACATGAGGTTTTTTTTCTACTTCTTTTCTTTTTGTACATTTTGAGGGGTAGAAAGGAAATTATTATTGTTTTTTAGAGCACTTTGCACTTCTTTCCAGGAAGTCTCCTTTATGAGTCTTGATACCTTTAATTAACACATGTGAAGTCTTCCCTCAAGAGTTACAATCCTAGAATCTCAGTTAAGAATTTGTGTTGAAGTCCAAGCTTGTGCCCTGCACTTGAGTCACCTCTGGAACAGCCCCCAATTTACTGTGTGTGTTCCCCTCTGCATTCGGTGGTGGGAACATCATCCCTGGAGAGAAATTAATTCTCCTTGGTCATCTGTGTTTGTTAGAAAATTTTCATATATCGAGCTGAAATCTGTCCTGAAACTACTTTGAGGTCTCATCCTTGGGGGACACTGGGATTCTGGGGCCGGCCCCCTGGAACACAGCTGCTTTCCTAGCAATTGAAGTTGGCTGCATGATGGTCTTGGCTTGCTTTCTCCTTTGTGCTAGATGTTGTGAGATCTTTCCATCATTTCTAATAAGGTAGGGTTAAAATCTTATCATTTATCATCCTAGTTATTTTCTTCTTTAAAAAAAAAGTACCCCTTTGAGGATTTAAGAGTATGGGTAACTGTTAAATGACTGTGTTGTATATTTAAAACCAAAACAAGATTGTATATCAACGATACTTCAATACAGAAGAAAAAAGAGTACTCATAATTGAACTCAGCACTGAAGGTATGGTTTTATGAAGTCAGAGTGGTTAATATTTCTGCATCTTCTTCCAATCTAAGACACACGTGACTCCAGAAATCTGTCTTTTGTCTAAATAAATCATCCCAAGGAACAACAGTTCTGAGTGCAGAGGGCTTCTGTCGCTTTTCTCTACAAGCATCTTGATTGTTCTTACTTGTGTTTTTCATTGCTGGCTTCGTGTCTGACCTGTGGTCATCTGTGATCTGCACACAGGCCTCTGCATTTTTGTGTTTCTCTTCATCATGTATTTGCATGGATTTGTTTTGTTTTGTTTTTTCAATTGTGGGAATACTCACTCCTATTGAATTTCATCCTGATTCTGTGGGAACATCCTTCTAAGGTCAAGCTGATTTAAACTTTTTTTCCAACTTCTAGCATTTGTAATCCTACCCAGCTCATCCACAGAGGACAGTAGATGAACCTAGTACAATAAGATCTATAAAGAATTACATGAGGAAAGGGAAATATTATCGTTAACACTGTCAATAAAGCTATGGAAGTTATTAGCTTTTAGGACATATCCTGACCACTCATCATTGTATATGAATCTCCATTTGATTCCAAGCCTTTGGTTTCTACTTTGTACTTTGCTTACCTAAAATAAACCATGTAAAGCCAGAAATATACTACCTGAATTTGACCTCAATATGTAATTTGTGTTGGTCTAAATGGGAATAGAGAAATCAGGGGAAGGTACCACTGATCTGCTTCCTCTACTGTGGCCTGGTCACCTGTCATAGAAGGAAGTCTGGTTGCCCTGCCTGAGGGGGTCTCTCACACAGCCTGACCTTTAAATTGGGAGTTGGGGGGATGGGGGGTAGGATGGTAGCACCCCTGAACTGCACATGGTGAGCGGTCTGTTTTAATCTCTTCTTACATCCTGAAGATTAGGTTTATAGCGCCTCTGGTTTTTAAGGAAGGAAGAAGCATTTTCTTAATTTTTGTCCTCTGTAAGTTCTAATTTCCATGTAGGAGAAAAGGAATATTCTTGGAGAAGCAAATTCCATTTGGTACCTGTTTGCTTTATAGCTATATTGGTTTAATCACTCTTTTTCTTCTCATACGGCAAGTGGTTCTTACAGAGAGAAAGACAACTTAACAATTCTGTATAGTTTACACAATTAGACACCATGCTCTCATTTGTAGCATTTATATTAAGTTTTCTTATTTAGGAAATCTGGTAGTTGAGTGGAAGTTGTCCTGTTCAGTGTGTATGAAATTCAGTTCATGATTTAATATGAGATGAGCTCAGTTCTTAACAGCTGGATGGCGGTAGTCATGGTGGGAGAGGAGCTGGTAGTAAATCAGTCTGCTTCTTAAACAAAACAATTAAGAAGGTATCTTGTCCTCCTCTGCCCCCTGTCTCTTAATTGAGTCTGTCAACCATGGGTAGAAGGCCCTTCTTCACAGTGGGTAGGTATTAGTTTGGGGACAGTGGGCAGCCCAGTATATTGCCTCTTTCTAGGACTATTAATGGAGTGGGTGACTATGTGAAGATTGGAACATGTCACCTCTCCAAGGGTGGCCTTCCTCATGGCTCAGCTGTGTGCATGGTAGGCCTTGAGGCTGCTCAACACAATGTCATTGTTTTGCGTCTCATCTTATTGGGGAAAATGGGCTCATTGCTTGTGAGCAGTGCTAATCTGGAGTAAGTTTATTTCTTCATTAATTTGGTGCTTTACCAGAATGTGTTCTGTTCTAGCACCGATTATTGTAGCTTGTTGAAATGCCTGAAGTCATTTCTCTCTTACCCAAGAGAATTATTCTAAAAAAATTTTGGCCCTTACACCACTGCTTTAAAATTGTTCTATACCTGGATTTATAGCAGGGCGCACTGGCCTAATTCCAGTTATGGTTAACAAGATATCATACATTTTTCTGGAGATTTCAGCCTCGGAAGCCAAACCCAAGTTAAAAAAAAAATGTGCTGATTCGGTATGGACAAATTATGGCCATGTTCCAAGATGTGTGGGATCTTATAAGGTGAGGATTGCAGGTGGAGGTACCCCTTGAGTCACCAAAGGGCTGTTTCAGGGGCTGCCCTCCTTGAATGATTTTAGTGATCAAGATTCCTCTTAAGAAAAAAAATCGTCGTGCCAACATTTACTTTGAGCAAAAGAAGCATAGTTCATATCTGTTGAAATTGCAGTTAATAATGCATGGGTCTGTGAGTTCTTTTTCCAACCCTCTTTGTATGTTTTTGCATATAAATGTTTAGAACTCGTGGTAAATCAGATGGTGCAGAGGCTGTTTGATTTTTTTTTTCTGTCTTGCCTGTTTTCCAGTGGGTGGTTAGCTTGAACAAGGGAATGCAGTGAATAAATTTATCAGCATCAGAATCTGTATTTATACAATTAGGTTATTTCTTTTTTATTAAAAATTAAGCATTTTGGTCTACAGGTTTTCATTTACGTAAGTGTCCTATGTTTGCAAAAACTCATCTTTTGTATTGCTCTTCACTGGGCTTTCAAGTGTTCTTATCCAGATAAAATGAAAGATAAGGGATAAATATTAGTACTCATTCTTTTTTTTTTTGGCATGCTTTTCCCATATGATTGTTCCTTTCCTCTTAGTCCCTGATGATGAATAGGTTAGAGGCAAAATTCACTTTTCTTGAAACCATAAAGACTTTGTTTCTGTACCAGTGTTTTTAGGTGCAAATGCAGTCTGATGTCTCAATATAAAATCAGCCCTGACTGCACAACAGGGAGAACCTGCACTGGCTCAGTGGCCAAACCAAACAATCTAGGTTGCAAAGAATGCTTAGCTCCTCTTACGTTTTCGTGAGGAATAACATCACGTGTGGTACTAAACCTCACTAGCAAAGAACTGAAATTTACTCCTGGCAGAGCAGACACCTAGGCCACCTCATGTGATCTTTTACCCATCCACCTGAGGCCCTATCTCTGAGGTTAGGGAAATCGTGTGTTACATTGCATAATCTCCTTGTGAGTTAGAAGAGAAGTCTCAAACTGGACTATTTGTTACTTTCAATAGTTTTAAGTTAGTACACATGTGTAAACATCTCAATTTCCATCATAACTTTGAAGCAACATTACAAAAGGCAGATTTCAGGAGACTTTCAGAATAGCATTGTTTCTAAAGCATGATAAAACAAAAGGGGGGAAATGCAGTATTCCAGTTTAAATGATGCTGAGGAATGTTTTAGCCCTGGGATTTCAGATGATTTCGTTTTTGGCAGTACTAACTAGACACAAGCTGAGAACAGGGAAAAAAAAGCAATAGTAGGTTTAGTCCTTATTGTCTGGTTGAGTTTTTTCCTCTTGAGATTTTTTTTTGTGTTTAAAAGGCAACATTATTTGGCGGGGGTGGAGGTGGGGGGTTGTTTCCACATCTCAGTGGAAGAAGACAGTCCTAATAAACTGGGATCTTGTGGAACAGGAGCTATATATTTCTTTTTTATTGACATAATTGTAGCCAGATGGAAATGTGTAATTACATTTCTTATTATATACACATAATGGATTGGTTTTATATCTGACTACTTCCTGAAATTAGTTGACAGGTTAGAACAAATTTATCCAGGTAGAACTGGCATGTATACCTGTATCTGTATTTAACATAACCAAACTCCCTGAAAATTCTCCAGTATACATTTATGACAGTTTGCCTCTGGTAAGTGGCCAGAGCTTTAATTCAGTAGCATGGTTAGAACTCAAGACTCCAAGAATGCATTGTTATACTGGGCAAGAAAGAGTTCACATAGCAGGTCTGGCTGCTGTCTTTTGAAAGGCCTGCTTGCAGGATTGGCCTTCAGGCTGCTGTCTGGAAACTTGGATTTCAAGAGAACCGATTAGAGTGGCTCCCAGTGCTTAGGCTGTTTATACAAACAATAGGTTTTCTGTTCTGTGAACACCTGCTTTCCTTTTGGGACTCTGGAATTTTGGCAGGTGCTAGGCAGATGGTACCTACGTTATTGGCCCCCAATAAAAACCCTGGACTCCAACACTCGGTTGAGCTTTCTGAGCAGATAGCATTTTACATATGTTGCCATAGCTCATTGCTGGGGGAATTAAGTGCATCATGTGTGACTCCACTGGGAAAGGACCCTCGGATGCCTATCCCTGGCTTCTTCCAGACTTTGTCCCATGTGCCTTTTCTCTTTGCTGATTTTGCATTGTTACAGTACATCACAGGCTGGGCATGGCTGTATGCTGAGTCCTGTGTGCATCATCCACCAAGTGACCATTGAACCTGGGGTTTATCCAGTGGTACCTGACACTGACCTTATTATCAACTGAAAGTCCCAGCCTGGTTGATGTGGAGTGCTCTGGGGCAGGGTATTCACACTGCAGCTGGGCCAGTGCACTGGGGGCTGACGCGGGGAGAGGGTGGATGTTGGGAGGACCACATGGGATGATGTTTGTGTAAGCTCCTTGAAAGCAATGAATCATTATCAAAATAAATGCACAGTGATATTATCTTTCCTCTTCCATAATACATTTCAATCACTACTGTGAGTCAGACATTATTATGTACACATAGAACACTCAGTTATTTACCCATCAGGTAGTGTTAGGCCTCTTTGTCCAAACTGGACCAGGCAATCCCCCACTTCCCCAGCAGGCTGAGCTTACGGGAGTGACAGCCAATGGGGATAGTATAGACAGGAGTTCTACCCTCCGCATGTTTCACATTGCTCTCAGGTGACTTTCCTTAAACTATATTGATTATGAATATCTTCTGCTCAAACCGTTAATTACTTCTCATCAGTTAGAAAATAAAGGCCAGATATCTTCATCTGTAGGTCTTGTTCATCTGATCCCACCCTTCCTTTCCAGCCTAATTTCTCCTTGCTCACCTTCACCCATCTCTGGCCAAACTCAGGCGTTGGCATGTGTCCTTCCTTCCCCATCCCAACATGGTTTTTGCTAGGCTCCTACCGCCACCTTTCCCCCGCTCCCTCAGGATGCCTTTTTCTCCCTTCATCTCTGCCTGTGCAAAGCCCATCTCAAATGCTGCCTCTTTCTCATCATCTCTGATCTCTGTACTAGTGGAGTCTCCTTTGAAGTCTGTCTGTTCTGTATGTCTGTGTTTATTGGGTATGCGCAGGAAGGCTCGGTGGGAGAGTGGAGATATGATAGCCAAGGGAAGGCAACCAATAAAGGTCCATTCTTAAGTCGCTGGGCAGGCAGTGGGAGCTCAAGCCCAGGAGAAGCTGTGGTTGCTGGTGAGTAGCAGGCTTCTCAAGCTTTACTCTGCCTCAGATTTGCCTGGGGACCTTGTTACAGGTCAGAGTCAGACTCTAATCTGGGCTGAGACCAGAGAGCCTGCATTTCTCACAAGCTCCCGGGCGATGGTGATGATCTGGCATGAGCCCACAGACTGCATTTTGGAGCACACTAATGCTGTAACATTGTCTCATCTAAAGGGTGAGGGAGCTGGAGCTGGGATATTTATATACCAATTCTGGGTGGTCATTAGGTGAGGGCTTTCTTGCCTCCTTTGGCCTGTCAAGTGGCTGTCCGTGACTTGGAGAAAGTCCTCAACTAGAAAGGTGCAGATACCTGTAGTTGGAAGTCTGCTTTGGGTGGTCCAGAGTTGGCTCCATCTTGTAATTATGGTCATTTGTACACTTGTCCTCCTCCATGCCGGACTGTCAGATCTGAGGGCAGGAGCTCTAATTTCTAATTCATCTTCTTGCCTGGAAGCATCTGGCACGCGTTACGCTTCTGCGTTTGTGCTGTGAGTTGATTGCTCCTGTTCTCCACTTTGGTAAACTGTTAAGAGTGTGGTTTACGGTACAGTCCAGTGACAAACTCTAGTTTGTTATTCGTAATCTCAGGGTCTAAGGTAAAGATCCATCGGGAAGAGAGTCCTCTTTCTGGGTCTGCCTCTCTGAGGCAACAGTGGCCAGAGCTAACAGGTCCAAGAGAAGAGAGGGCCCTGCACGAAAGCACGAAAGCAAAAATTACCCCTTCAAGGACTTCTGAAACAGGTTCACAGTGAAAACAGAAAATGGCTCCAGAGACGACTGGGTAGCTAGTGCTGCCTCATCTAATTCTCCTTCTTGAATGCACTTTTCATTCCTTCAGGGATTTCTGTTCTTTTGTTTTACCTGTTGCTTTACATTTGGATGGATTTCCTCTTTGTAAGACAAAAATGTGGTTTCTAATCATAAACAGATCTTTGACCTGGTTGCTAAATTTCCTCTACATTGGTAAAACTTTACCCGTTTCTTTTGAATATCCTTTCCCACATGTCATTTTTCTTTTGACTCATAAAATTCAGCGTTTAAAAAACTTTCTGTAATATGGAACTTTCCTGCTGTTTTATATGAAATAACCACTAAGTGTTTATTTAAGACTGCCCATGTATCTAGGTCTGTGGTTGTTTGAAAGAAAATGAAGATTTTCTCTTGGCTTTCAATGAATCATTTAGGTGGGGCTAAAAAATATTCAATATGAAAATGATAAAAAACTAAGTTTAAGTGTTTAGGACCATCAGTGACAAATGGATATCTGACCTTTTCCCCATTCAGTCCCAATTTTGTATATTTTATCTTACTAAATTGTGTTAGTTGTGGTGAGATTTAGCAATTTATCTGTAGACAGGATTGTAGGCTGGTGAGTTTAGGGAATATCACAAAGAGTGAGCAGTCTTCTGGCTCATCCTTGAAAAGTAGGCCATTGTAGAAAAGCCTGCAAGAAGATCAAGGACGTCGCAGCCATTGTTTGCCTCAGTACCCAAGGTCTGGTTTGGTTATCTGGATGGCTCCTAAAGTTATGGAAGATGCATCTGTTTTCCAGTGAAACCAGCAACCAAATCAGGATTCTTGATTCTTTTTCAGCCTGTCTTTGTTAAGTTCTTTGGGTTCTTCTCTTTGAGTCTATAAATATTGTCAATATTCATTTTATAATCCTGTTGACTCTGGTCCTTTCTGGCCTTTGACAGCTAATAGTCTCTTCTCATAGACCCTTTCTCTGAGGTGTTTTAGAGGAAAGAGCAAGTGATAAGAGAGTTGTTTCTCAGATCTGATTCATTCTCATCACTCCCCGAATCATGTATGGAATGGTTGAGTGCTAAAGTAGAAAGAGTGCAAAGAAAAAAAGTGCAAATCACTGAAAAATGTTACTGTTTTTCCATATTAACAAATCCTTATTTTCTTGATAAATATGCAGCCATTATACTTTATGATGCCCTCCCACATGGATGATTTCATTTGGAATAGAAAATTATGGCAAAATATACTCATCTTGAGTGGCCTGGAGAGGTTGCGTAACCTTGTGGAGTAGAGTCCTCCAGCTCTGAATCTTAGTCTTACTACTTACCTGTATTGTAACATTGATTAAGGTCTTAAGACCTCAGAGCCACGGCTTCTTTATTGTGAATGAAGGATGGTACTATCTTCCTTTGTGGGTTGTTGTGAAGAGTAGTTAAGAGAATGAGACTGCGCAGAGGTGAGGTATCTCAGTAAATGTTTCTTTCCTTCTGCTCTCCTATTAAGCTTCCAATTAGTAGAAGCTGGGTCCAGAGGAAGACTTAGGTGTTCAACTCAATGCATGGCTTCTGGGAAAACAAAGGTAGAAAGGGGTTTGGAAAATTCAAAATAATATTTATTTTTGTAATTCAACTGAGCTTTTCTCATGATTGTTGATAGCAGCTCTACTTATTAAGTGCATTCTAATAATCCACTGTTTGGGGATATTTCTGTTTCTCATCCAAATCCAAGACCCTTGTTCCTTGTTTTATAGAAACAGTTATCAAGACATAAATGCCTTTCTTTAGTTTCTATATTTATTTACTGTATTCTGACAGAGTTGCATGCTTTTCTGATACTCAGTTGGTCACAAGATTACTGCAGCATTTTTGTTTTTTAGCCCTGCCTTTATTCTCGTTGGTTGGTGTGTCTCTTTTGATTGATGTATATAGTTTGGTTATTAAATATGTTGAATCTCACTGGGGATTACATGCCCTTAAACATCCAGGCCGACCATAGCTTCCTGGATGGAGTATTCTTTTGTGTAGGATTTTAGGATGTATCTTTTAAGAGAAGGCTATTTTAGTAAATTCTGCCAAATTAAGAGATGACTAGTAAGAATTTGCTAGTTTCCTGTTTATGACTCTGAGAAAGCATTTATAGTTACTTTCTAAAATAATCTTAAATTAATGCTAATGGAACTATGTATTATCAGTCCCACATTGGTAGGCTAATTATCAGTCTATAATCTTAGCAAATTATCATGCATGTTGGTGGAATCCATGTCAGCGAGGTGACACATGGTAATTATGTTTTCATTTTTGCTTACTTTAAGACTTCTACATGTATCATCAGACAAGCTTTCTTTATTACAGTTACGGTTATTTTAGTGGCACCTCTTTCACTTAAATTGACAGAAAAACTATCCCTTATCTCTGGATCACATGGTCTTTCCTGAGGCATAAATGTAGTATGGCATCTGCTACATAATCTTTCTAATGATATATTTGTAGACACCTTAAAGCTCTTTTTGTTTCTATATCTGAACTTTTGGGTCGTGAGCAGATTTACCAGTGGGCGAATGTGTTTCTCTAAATTCTACTAGCATCTGATTGTGGGCCTATTTTTCATCACTCTATATTAGATTTCCCTATAAATCATCCCATAGTTTTCAATCCAGGGGGAAAAAAATGAATTGTTGATGTTAATTACCATCTTTTTACTTCTCTCAATTGTAATTTAAGATGATATATTAGATTTTGGTGAAGAATAGTTTATACACTCTAATAGCTGAACCTTTATTAGATAGTTCTGTAAAACAAAGTGTCTTGTTCTACTTGTTCTGCGAGTAAACTCTCTGTTAATGTGTGCTTTTAGTGCTTTCTAAGCCTATTGACTTTTCAATTATGATCTCAAACTGATGAGGGATCAAGGAATTCTAGATACTCATTAACTAAGTGTTACCTTATATTAGGGCTTTAATAACATTATTTTGTTTTTCAACTAGGGAACTAACTCACTTATGGGAGGTTATCCTCTCTTTATTTGTATTGACTTGAAATTTTCCATATTTGGTGATTTTCGGTTGGGTAGCATACGAAATTTGATTTTAGAGTTGGCTTAGAGATTCAATAAAAACAAATCATTTCTTTGTTATTCCTTTTCATTTCTGTATCTTCAGCTCTTAGCACAATGCTAGGCCCAGAATAGACAATCAAAAAATATTTGTGTAAATAAATAGCTCCCTGAAAGCTTGCCTCAGTCATTTTTTTGTTCAGTCACCTAGCAAAAAGATGAGGTCTTTATACTGATTTTGTCTTTATAGTCCTAATTCTTTAGTTTTTGTGCAGATTGGAATTATGTAATCTTCCACTATTGGAGAACATTCTCTGTGACAGCAGACTCTTCTGGATGAATGAATTTCTCTATCAGCTGTTGAAATACTGAGTTTGGATTTATAAAAACACAGAAATATTTGTCTGTCCAGCCTAAAGAGATTGTTTAGCAGGAGAGAGGGGAAGTATTTAAATCTGCTTTCTATTTCAGATCCTTTCTAGCCATCCAGGCCGACCAGTAGCTTCCCGGATGGAGTATTCTTTTGTTAGATGATTGGAATTGAGTCTTGTAAGCCAAATTACTTGTTTGCTGATTCTGTTTGCATTTTAGGAGAGAGACAATTCTTAAACATCTGTAGGTAATTTGCAGATGTGCCAGATTGATGGCCCTCTATTACAAATTCATCATTTTCTTCAAGTCTGTTGAAGAAGCTCCTAACTACAGTTAGGGAACACTTTTGTCTTTGTTCTCATACAGTACAAAATAACACTAATAATTTTATTCAGTAGTGGTTTCATGACCCTCATTAATATTTTGATTATATTTTATCTTACATAATGTATTTTTTTTTGGTTCATGTATGTTAATGTAGCACAAAGCAATTTGTAAGTAACTACATTCACCAGAGAATTTGAAGGTAGTGGTATATGTGTGTGTTCTATAAAGTCAGATTCAAATCCAGTGTTTGGGCTAATGTGAAAGTGAACTGTTTGCAATAACAGTACATATGTGGAAATTTAAAGGGAATATGGAGAACAGGGGTATTATTGTTAACTTTTTTCTTGGATATGAACTGGAGAACAGATTTACTAAGAATCACAGAGTGATACTCAGTGTGAGGCAACGGTTCATGCAATTTGCATTTGGAGTATTTCAGAGCAACCAGACTCTCACTTCACATGTGTTTTGAAAGTAGGTACCGTATAAATTATTAAACAGATGCAGACAAAACACATAGCACGAGAGATGCCGTTTTTCTTCACTTGCTCCTGCTGGAAAGCATGAGTGCGCCCTCACTGAGAGTTAGTGGGAGTGCCTGAGGCAGCCTTCAACAGGTAGCCCAATGGCTTGACCCTGCCCTTCCTGCTTAGTAAATGGCCATTAGCTCTTACACAGGCTTGGGAGGGAGGGCTTGGGGCTCTGATTCTGGGCCCTAGCCTCTGTGCTCGTGTGTGACAGAGGAAGGGAAAGAAAGGGAGAAAGAGAGAGATTGAGTCTTTGGTTCTGCCGGCTGTTGTTAATGTCCTAGTTCAGGAAATGCTGCAGTTCTTCCCTTCAGCTAGCTCCTTGGCATAAGTCACCTGATAGCGTTCAACTTCTTCCTGAGGAAGTCCCTGACCATATTTATTAGCGGTATAATGATGTCTTACACAGGCCTCTTCGAACTCTCCACTTGAGATGCCCTTAGGGATGAGACAGGGAGGTGTCTGGGGACTGCGTTGCTCGCAGGATGCCTGTGATGAACGGCCTGGCAGGATTACAGGGCGAATCTGGGTCTCCAGTGAGGATGTAGGCCAGTTCCAGCCTTGAGCTGCACTCTCCTCCCTCAGGTCACACATTTACCGATTTGGCGAGCAGCTTCCGGCTGGAGGCCTTTGCGTAGGAATCAGGCTGGCAGGCTGGCACAGTTCTTGACCACAGGAGGGGGTCTGTTACCTGAGGTGAGACACAGGATAGAGCACAGCACGCTGAAGGCAAGAGGCAGCCCAGAGACAGAGATTTTAGTGGTAGCCGGATATTGCAGCTGGAGGTCAGAGCCTCTGAGCCTCAAGAATTTCTGGCGAGATGAGAGGCCGAGGTGGGCATGCTAGTTGAAGGTGGGAGAAAAGTGCAAGCCCTTTAAATTTACATTTTATAGAAAAGGGTAACTATATAATCAGAGGCTTTGGGGTGATCCAGACAGGTTCCCCTGATATAACCGTTACCTGCTTTGATGAGACAACTCACAAACCATCTTTTAGGATGAGTGAAGTGATAGTGGCTAAAGGTATGGCGGGCTCTAGCATCATCCAACCTGGGTTTGAATCTTGACTCCAACATTTTCATCTGTGTGATGAAGGATAAAAGTTATTTAATCTTTCTAAGTCTCAGTTGTCCTGTCTATAAAATGGGGTAAAATCACAGTGATTGCTGTAGAGGATATGGAAGATAAAAAGTGTTAAACATTTTACACAGGGCTTAGAAGCAGTAAATACTTAATAAGAGTTAGCTGCTGTTACTCCTATACAGCTATTGTTGATCTGTGTCTGACTAATGTCCATAGAAGGAAAGAACAGTTAACAATTGTAAAAAACACTTGCTTACATGCTCATTTAATGAGATCAGAACAAAGTGTAGCCTTTGAGTCTGGATTCTTTTTGTGAAATACAAGGATTACAAAGTGAAGTTTTATGTGTGTACGCAGAGGAAGGACATCTTAAAATTCTAATTTTCCTGACCATTGCCTATTTCTGATAGCTGGGTACAAATGACTTCAGTGATAGTATCTGTCCTTATTGTCGTGTTTGCTGTGAAAATCAATGCATTTCCCATTAAGTTGTGAACTTATTAAAAAACCAGAATGAAATAAAGCCCTAACCACCACAAGTCCCAGTTAATTTAAGGGAAGCAAGTAGGAAATAGTCCTAGGAACAGCAGAGTATTTTTTGATGAGTGTTCGGAAACTTTTTGTGTTTCAAGCTTGTGGACTCTATTCACTCCTCTGGAGGATACCGTTTATGTGGCTTCCTGATCGTGTGCTGGGCTGGGGACAGAGACATTGCTAGATGAAAGATGGTACCTCTTTTATAAGTGAGGAATTCTTTAGTCTTCTTTCTATGTGCAGACAGGGTGGCAATGACAACTCACATAGATTTCTTAGTTTCTTTTTTACTTCTAAGGAATTAAATTTATCAAACTATATCTTATAAATGAAAACAAACTCATCATTTAGTGAACCTAACAGTCTAATGAAAATTCAAGAAATGAAACTCTCTCTGGCATGACAAGTTTAGGTCTTTGCCTGGAAAGGAATGATATCCTTATGCTTCTGCTCTCCCCCCTTAAATTCTTACCCTGAAGATGTCTTAGGGATGTCTTCCTTCAGCCATCATGCTCCACTCCAAATGTACTGTCCCTGGTTATATGAATACTCCTTTGACTTATAAAAGTTAGCAGAAGTAGCACATAAGATCATGGGCTCAAGAGCCATAGGACCAGAGTTTGCATCTGGATCTGCCACTTAATAGCTGTAACATCTGGGACAGCCTACAAGGCTTCTTTTTGCCTGAATTCCTTCATCTATAAATGGGGGTATTAATAGTCTGTACCATCATTATTGTGAAGATTAGATCACGAGTTCATATATGTAGACTATTTAAGTTTGTCTGGCACACGGTAAACACCATGTAACCATTAACTTTTAGAGCATTGTAATAAGTAATATGAGCTGCTATAAGAAACATACTTCATAGATCAGTAAATTAATTCCATAGGAGATGATTTATCACTTATTTAAAGTCTAAAATGGATTTTGTTGATTGGTGCAGACCTACCAAGCCAAGTGGTACTTACTAATAAGTTCAAATGTTAGAAAATATACCTTGAAAGAGGAGAACTTTAGCTGATCCTAGGGTTAGTCATATGCAGTCGCAGTTCATTTAGGCCAAGAATCAAGACACTACTATTAAAGATGTTCTTATAGTATGGGAATGCCATGAATCTTTCAGGTAGAGTTTTGCAAAAGTCCTTATAGGATAAAATGATTTTGAAAAGGAGAAAGGAAGTCAAAGCTCAACAAATGCAGGAAAACAAAGAAATAACTCAGTCTAGACAAGAACGGAAAGTTGTGGTTCATGTTGGGCACAGGGAGAAAGAGGAATTTTGCTCGAGCATGGAGTGTTAGTAATTTGGGTGGGTTGAAAGTGGACATAGAAGTAGGAGTTGGTAAAAATGAAATTTATGTGGGTGCTGGAAACTAATAACACATCAGGAAACAGAGGAATCTGAGATGACAGCCGTGTGTGAGAAAGGGTAGGCAAAATGTCCCACACAGTTCTGAAGGGATAATAACAGATACATAGGCTTATCACAGAGAGAAAGCAAGCAGAATAATAGGGCTAATTAAGTCCTTAACTAGTATTAACATATTCCTGATTTTCAGATACAGCTACAGAAACACCTTGTTTGAAACCAACTCAACCTATGTGTTTACAGAACAGTTTCATTAAGGAAAAATTATTTCCTCACCTCAAAAGGATTTTACTATAGTTTTTTTTCATACCCTGCTAGTTTAAAACATGATTTTATAAACTAACTTTAATGCTGCATAAATAATTTCAAAATATTTTACAGCTAAACTAGTCTTAAAATACCACTTTTTCCTTTACTGTTGAAAGATTACAAGAGGTACTATAAAGACAAATACCTTAAAATTTGTAAGTGTATATGCACTTTCATATACTTTCTTTCTTGTTACATCAATACACACATAAATCAACAGTTATTTGCTTTGCTAAAAGTAAAATCACGACCTGTACTCTGAAAACTACAAGACACTCCTAAGAGAAATTAAAGAGGACACTAACAAATGGAAATGCATCCCATGCTCTTAGCTAGGAAGAATAAATATTGTCAAAATGGCTATACTACCTAAAGCAATCTACAGATTCAATGCAATCCCTATCAAACTACCAACAGCTTTCTTCAATGAACTGGAACAAATAATTCTAAAATTCATATGGAACCACAAAAGACCCCGAATAGCCAAATCAATCCTGAGAAGGAGGAATAAAACAGGGGGAATTACACTCCCTGACTTCAAGCTCTACTACAAAGCCACAGTAATCAAGACAATTTGGTATTGGCACAAAAACAGACCCACAGACCAGTGGAACAGAATAGAAAATCCAAACATTAACCCAAACATATACAGTCAATTACTATTTGATAAAAGTGCCTTGGGTATACAATGGGGAGATGACAGCCTCTTCAGCAGCTGGTGTTGGAAAAACTGGACAGCTACATGTAAGAGAATGAAACTGGACTACTGTCTAGCCCCATACACAAAGGTAAACTCAAGGTGGATCAAAGACCTGAATGTAAGTCATGAAACCATAAAACTCTTAGAAAAAAACATAGGCAAAAATCTCTTGGACATAAACATGAGCGACTTCTTCATGAACATATCTCCCCGGGCAAGGGAAACAAAAGCAAAAATGAACAAGTGGGACTATATCAAGCTGAAAAGCTTCTGTACAGCAAAGGACACCATCAGTAGAACAAAAAGACATCCTACAGTATGGGAGAATATATTCATAAAAAACGTATCTGATAAAGGGCTGACATCCAAAACATATAAAGAACTCATGCACCTTAACAAACAGAAAGCAAATAATCCAATTAAGAAATGGGCAGAGGACATGAATAGACACTTCTCCAAAGAAGAAATTCAGATGGCCAGCAGGCACATGAAAAGATGCTCCACATCGCTAATCATCAGAGAAATGCAGATTAAAACCACAATGAGATATCACCTCACACCAGTGAGGATGGCCAACATCCAAAACACAAACAACAACAAATGTTGGCGAGGATGTGGAGAAAAGGGAACCCTCCTACACTGCTGGTGGGACTGCAAATTAGTTCAACCATTGTGGAAAGCAGTATGGAGGTTCCTCAAAAAACTCAAAATAGAAATACCATTTGACCCAGGAATTCCACTCCTAGGAATTTACCCTAAGAATGCAGCAGCCCAATTTGAAAAGGACAGATGCACCCCTATGTTTATTGCAGCACTATTTACAATAGCCAAGAAATGGAAGCAACCTAAGTGTCCATCAGTAGATGAATGGATAAAGAAGATGTGGTACATATACACAATGGAATATTATTCAGCCATAAGAAGAAAACAAATCCTACCATTTGCAACAACATGGATGGAGCTAGAGGGTATTATGCTCAGTGAAATAAGCCAAGCCGAAAAAGACAAGTATCAAATGATTTCACTCATATGTGGAGTATAAGAACAAAGAAAAATACTGAAGGAACAAAACAGCAGCAGACTCACAGAACCCAAGAACGGACTAATAGTTACCAAAGGGAAAGGGACTGGGGAAAATGGGCGGGAAGGGAGGGATAAGAGGGAAAAAGGGGCATTACAATTAGCAGATGTAATGTTGTGGGGGCACGGGGAGGGCAGCACAACTCAGAGAAGACAAGTAGTGATTCTATAGCATCTCACTACGCTGATGGACAGTGACTGTAATGGGGTTGTTGGGGGGGACCTGATGAAGGGGTAGTTTAATAACCGTAATATTGCACATGTAATTGTAGATTAATGATAATAAAATAAATTATATTAAAAATAAATAAAAGGCTCACTAAAAAAAATAAAAGTAAAATCACATCTGGAGTATCTGAAACAGTCTATTTACATATCAACTATTATTAATATTTCCTGACAACTAATTTAAAGCATATTTCTCCATTAGAGAGAAGGCAAAACTATGAATTTTGTAGTTTAGACCTTAAGAGCATATTCAGAGCTAAATTAAGTTGGCTTCATTGAATTTAATGAGCTTCTAACCCAAACGGAGGCACTATGTTTTTATATAAGGTTACCGTTAAGATAACTGGATATTGAAATATTTAAACTAACAATATTGGGATGTGTTTTGTAGAAGATAAGGACTTTTTGAAATTAGAAAAATAATAAAAATTAATTTCACCTAAAAATCTACCTATTCCCTCTTTTGTTTCAAATCTGCTCATTTTTGAGTAGTTACAGAGATCAAATAAATTATTTTTGTAGAGCTTACATGGATCAAGAATTTTCCATTTTATGTTTTAAGAATCGTTTTTAGACTTTCACACCTTTGGCCAGATCACTGTCCTTCTGTTACTGAAAGTCCAAGAGGCTTAAAAAAATAAAAAAACACAAACTTCAGTGTTTCTTATTCTTTCATTCTTATTTTATTATTTATTTATTCCAAAATAAAACACACGCCTATAAGATAGTACAGCATTTGGTGACCTTAGTCTAGCCAATCCATGACTTATTTGTATGTGACATAAATGCCAGAACCCAAAAAGCAAACTTTCACTTTCTGGTGGGAATTAAAGTAGTTGACTAGCCAATTTTAAGTACTTATTGTATGGTCCAACTTTGCAGAGGAAAGTGATAGGAAAAAAGTGAGGAGAGAGGAAAACCAAGAGGGAAGGGAATTCTGAAGGTAATTGAAAAGCCGATAGTAGGCAGTAGGATGTGCAGATGGAATATTGAAAAGCTGATTTCACCATGATCCTATCTACTGCTTCTGGTTGGGGTGTGTCCCTGTTAAGGACTGTGGTATTTATTGTTGAAGTGTGGCTGGCTTTAGGCCTTTTCTGGTGTTAGGGCTATTCTATTCCATGGTGGTTTCTAACCCTCAATATTGTCTTTTTGCTCTGGTGAGAAACATCACTGTAGGAAGAAGAGTAAAGCAGAAATAGGTCCTTTTGGCATATATCTTTAGAAGTGACCACATAAAGAGCTACATAAGCCACTTGAATGTCCAAATTTCATTTAAAACTCCTGCTTTGCTCTAAAGGGGTTCTCTGACTGAACCAGTGATATGTCAACTGTAAATGGCAAATATTCTTGAACTAGGGTAGAAGTAGTTTTGTCACCAAGATTTTTGTTTCACTTTGTGCAGCTTCTGTTGCAGTTACTTGAAAGCCGTCTCTGTCATTTGAGTCAGTTGCCTTGAAATCTGAAATTAATGGGATGCTCCATTAAATACGTTTTGAAGGAAATTCGTTTGGTATTGAGATAAGTGACTCCAGTAGAGATTTTCCTTTGTGCATATAAAAAAGGTCAACATAGAGTTATGAAAGGAATGTGTTCTTAGGTCATGGTCATGTGTGTCTAAGCAAGCAAGTAAACATCTCTTTGTGTGCTGAGAGGGAGGAAATGCTACTTATTGGCATAGAGTAACTACACTCAACTTCTCTGAATCCATTTTGCAGGGAAGCCATCATCTAGTGAATGGTTAGGCAAAATTTTGGATTCCAGCAACTTTTTATAATTGTCTCCAAGGACAGAACTTCTGATGACATTAGATTCATGCATATTTGTGCTTATATGTATACACACGTGCGTGCGTGCGCGTGCACACACACACTGATACACACACACACACACACATACTACGGGATTATTGAGACACTAAAGCAGGGAAAAGTGTGAAAAGCCTGTTGCCTTTGGAAAGGACTCAGGGAAAGGCCTAAAAGAGACTAAGTTTCAAAAAAGAACCTGTAATTCCATGAGGCACTGAAAAACTGCAGAATAAAAGCACAACTCTGAGGTTGCAGTAAATCTTTCCAACCTTCTAGTTACCAAAATCCCTTGAGCGTATGTGGGCACAGAATTTTCATTAGCTTTTGTAAATAACCAAAGCAGAACACATGTTTCATAAGAATGAAGACAAAATAAAAAAAAAATCTCATACTTTATGCAATTCAAAGGGAATGTACATTACACTTAAGATGAAAGGAGTAACTAAGAGGGGAAAGTTCACCTATTTATTCATTTGTTCAAATGTGATGTCATTTATCAATATATTTGTAGCTATAGTATGAGATTAAAAGAAAATTAGTATTCATTTATTAAGACAGTGTTTTAGCAGGCTGTTGGTAGTAGAAATGCCTGATTCTCATTGTCTTCAGCAAGGAGGAAATGAATTCTTTCATGTAACAAGCAGTCCAGAGGTAAGGATGGCTCTGGATGTCACAGCTCCGGCTTTGGCATCTTTTGTCTTAGACACTTAGCAAGTTGGCCATAGGACTTCAGCTCCACATCCAGATGCAGTAAGCTGGAGACAGATCTATTTCTTCCAATGTTACCTTCTTGGGAGCAAGGCAGACTTCCCCAGGGTCCCTCCAACATGTAGCCATTGCCAGGATTGGCATTCAGTCCTTCCTGGTCTCTGGGTCAGCCCCTCACAAGGGCATCTAGACCTTGGATGCAGTGGTGCTCCATGGGGGATTCAGGATTCACACCTGACCTGAGGGCAGGGCCATCCACCATACCTTCAAGTGTGTGAAGGAAGGATCTACCCTAACAGAACAGGGGCATTGCTCGCAAGGGCTAAGGGGTCTGGATACTGGGTAGGCAACCAGAGGCGTCTGCCTTCATAAACAAAATGATGGAAAAGAATGTCTTTTTTTAAAATACTATGATATGTGTCTGTCAAACGAAACCTTTGATTTTCTAGGTTATTTTTAAAAATGATTTTTTGTTTGTGAAAAGAAGGTACATGTTGTTAAAAAAATAAGAATTTATTAAAAAAAATTTCCCAAATAGAGCAATTATCCAGGAATTCTTATGTGTCATCTGGTGTGGGTTTGGGATTGAACATCGTTTTGTTTCCTTCACCAAGAATAACGGAATTCTGAGTCCGCAGCTGAAACTCATCTTTGATCTTTTTAGATAACCACTGTCATCCTTGCTAATCTCATGAAGTAACATCCTGATGAAATATGAGTATTTAGACGTGCCAGCTTTCGGCAAAGTCCCTAGTTTTGTACTTAAAAGAAGTTTTGGCAGTTGAGATTAGTAAATGAGGAAGATGCTGTTATGTCTTCACAGACCTTCTATAGCATGTGAATTTCTGACAAGTCTTGAGGTCTCTGATCACTGTGACTATAATGATAATGGAAACAGCCATGCTTTATACATCACCTGCATGCTTTGCCAGGCCCCATTCTCCCTGTCCTGTAAGTGCAGCAGGTGAAAGTCGAAACACGATCTATCTGGCCCTGAAGTCCATGTTTCCAATCTGTCATATTTCTGCAAAAGAAGAAAGATGAGAAAGCAGCAATTCTGGCCTCTGTGGGTGGAAAGATGCTGTATCAGATCCTGTGGCAGATTTCTCAATATGCTCCCAAATGCCCTTCGGTCACAGTGTAGAGCAAAAGCAGTCCTCTTTCCAGTATGGCAGGTATTAGAGGAGGTTCTTTTGCCCTGCCTCCCTCCCAGCTTATTCTTCCCCCAGCAGTCAATCATCCTGATAAAGCTGAAGGTGGCTATTTTACTGCTCTGCTGAGAACCATCTGGAGGCTTCCTGTCTGAGTAGAAGCTGAAGTTGCAGAGGACTACTGGGCTTCTGCCTTCTCTGACCCTGCCTCTCTCCATTCTCTGCCATGGTCTCCTTCTAACCTTCTCTTCCTTGACTCTGCTTCTTGCTCCATCCTCCTTGCTGTTCCTCAAACCCACCAGCCTCCTTTCCGTTTCCATGATTTTGCCTTGGAGTTGTATTCCTCCGGGGCTGCTTCCCCACCAGGAATCCACACAGTGCATTCCCTTCTCTCTCAAGCCTTTGAAGTGTTCTCAGTGGGGACTTCCCTCACTGCCACTCCCCACAGCACACCCTAATTTCTTGTCTTTTCTTTTTCCTTCCAAGATTTGTGCTATATATTTATTTTACATCCTGTATATTTGTTTGCCTGATGTCTGTCTCCCACCTTAGGAACTCCATGGGAAGTTTTGTCCATTTTGTGTATTGTTAGACCCCCAAGTGCCAAGAATGGGACCCAACACAATATAGGCTTACTAAGTATTCTTGACCACATGAATGAGGGAGTGACTCGTCCATAGGTCAGAGCTCTGGCTGTGAGCAAGCAGGCGGACCGCTGAGAGATACTCACAGGGATGTGGCATTGCTTACCTGGAGAACCTCCTTTACTTGCCTTTGTCAGGTGAGTGGTGCCAGTGTTTCCCTGTCACCAAGAACGAATCTGAGTGTGTGGTTTTGTGTAGCATGTTTTGCTCTAATATTCCTCAAAACAAAGGACTTAGATATTCCCAGTTATAGGAAACATGTTCTGGCCTAACTGGCTTTAAGTATTCCAGAACTCTTGAAGGCAGTCACCCCGAAGCTTCCATGTGCCAGCGGCTCAGCAGACCCAGAGAGATACTCAAGATAATATTGACACTTTTGTAGTTTGGCTTATCCTCTGCAAACAGCACCATGAAAATAAAAACAGAACTTCATATGGCATTAGTATTATTTTTGCTATCCCAATAGTATGATGACAGGCAAAGAACAGAAAGCTGCATCAGGCTAACCATCACGAACAGCACAGAAGAACAAGGGACCTCACAGTCCAGACCAGACTGCAGGCGCATAGGGTGATGGTTGTAACTGGCGTTGGGAGAGTAGACCTTTTCACCTTGGATATCTCGAATAGTTGCCATCACTTAAGAAATATTTCTTTGACGATGTGTCAGGTATTGCCATGTGCTGTGAATACAGTGATAAGTAACAGAATCACATCTCTGTCCTCATGGAGCTTCCAAACAAGTAGGGGAAACATATTTAATACACACATAAATAAATCATTGAAAAACCATGATCCAGAAGTCTGAAGAAAAAAAAAACAGGCAGCATGAGAGGGAGGAATGGCGGGAGGGCCCGGATGGACCTCTCCTAGAAACTTACACTTAGGGTTTGACCTTTGGGTAGGGGTGTAAGTCCTGCTTCAAGGAGATAATTTTGTAGTTTCACTAGCAACAGACACAGTGAGCCTCAAACATGAAACCCCAACCACTGTACCAGGTATACAATATTGGTACATTTAGTAAGATTCAGGGGTTACTTAGAAAGAGAATGGCTGTTGATATTAGGCTAACAGTGTTGCTTCGAGCGACAGGATTCTGTTGGATGAAGAGTGTGCAAACAGCATATATGACCAGGATATCTAGGCAGTAGCTATGTGACAGGTTAAAGGGTGGTGGTGGCTGTGATCTGCATGGCTGAAGCAGAAGCAGATATTGATGTGGGACTTTATGGCAGTGCTAGGAGGTAGCCACAGTAGAGGTGGATTATACCTTTTGGTTAGGATGTCTTTGCTTCAAATAGTAAGGCTGTGTAAAGTCCGGCTGTTCGAGAGTCTTTATGGTGACCGTGCCTTATCAAGGTGAAAGTTCATTTAAATTTGGATTGCATATGACAGCTGGTTTTTAAATTTTTTATTTGGCCTATCTTACTGCACCAATGGACAGTGACTTCAATGGGATATGGGGAGGACTTGATAATATGGGTGAATGTAGTATCTACTATATTTTTCATGTGAAACCTTCATAAAAGTGTATATCAATGATACCTTAATAAAAAAAAAATCTTACTTGCTCTAATCTAGCAACATTCAGATGCTTACAGCATTTTGCCCTGTGAAGGTTAACCCCTGTTCCTGTTAACAGTAATATTTTAAATGGCATACAACTCTCCTTTACCGTGGAATACGGGTCTGCAAAAATGACTGCTCACAATTTCTGCAGCTTCTTCCATTATATAATGTGATGTAGGTTTCCATCTGAGGAAAACAAAACTAAACCGAACCAAAACTACACAGATTCTTTAGAAAACCAGTTCGGATCAACTAGTGTGTGTCTGTGTCATAGAAGGCCATTTCTCCATCCTCAAAATGGCAGCCCAGCCCACTTTATTTAGTTCTGATTTTCTCTGTCTTCTCCCCTCAGCTCTTAAATACATGAGTATATGTTTGAAGATTGATCCCTACTCAGGAACTTGGTCTCTTTGTTAATTCCAGTAGTAAAATAGGGAGTTTCTTTTCCTGCCTCTGCTCTGTGCCTTCTAAAGCAGTTTTCCCAAGTGTGGAAGGAACCCCCTGCATTACAGCACCTGCACCAGGATCCCCTAGGATGCTTCTGCTAAAGCTACAGTTTCCTGGGCCCAGGTCCAGAGCTTCCATGTGTGAAACTCCAGGGTCTAGACAGGGATTAGCATTGCAGCTCAGTTCCCTCAATCCCTGGGACTACATAATTACCATGACTTCATCCCATACCTTTGAACATTATCGTGAGACTGGTGGCAGAGCAGAAGCTTAAACAAGTCCACTCCGGGGCTCTAGCCTGTACTTACAAATATTAACTAAGAAATTAACTCACAATTGTTTTTTTTTTTCAAATTTTGATCCCATTTCTTTTCAAAATGGACTGATAATTTGTCTTTCTGTTCTCCATGGGCCAAGATGTAGAGACATGATGTTAAATGAAGAGGATTTTTTTTTTCACAGTATTTAAAAAAAGATACTTCAAGACAATGAAGGCATATCAATTTGTAAAAGAGTTCTAAGGAAAATAAAAATAAAATGAATTATCGTTTGAACCTTATGTTTCCCAAGGGTTTGGTCAATCACTGCATCAGCCCTGTAAGGCACTTCCTAATAACCACAGTTATACAGGTTGCTCACCTGACAGCACCTTCCTGTCGATGCCCTGCTTGGCTACCTGACCACCTGGACTGGCTGTTCTTTTTGTCCTTTGTTTTTTTCTCCACAATTCTGTTTGCGTATACAGCAATGATCCAGGATGACTTGAAGGGAGGGAAAGAGTCTTCACTGAAAGGATAAGAGGTCAGTTCTTTTATTTCTGTATCCCCCAATGCTGAGCAAAATGACTGATGCTCAGCAGAATCGCAGTGGATCCTGCTGTGCCCGAGGTGTCTTGGAGTGGACTTTCTGTAGGATGCAGTAAGTCCAGACAGGCTTCCCAGGAAGGGATCTCCCTGACTGAAAGAGGGAAATATAGCGAGTGGTCATTTGAGTCACCAAATTCTTGTACTGATAATTCCAAAGCCAAGACCAGACATGCCCATGATGGTGATTTTATGTGCATGGGTCACTAATGCATTTGCTGGGTTTCCATAAAATGCAGGAAGATGATCACTGGCCAGCTGCTCACATATCAGCCAAAGCTGGTGCCACAGGCAGGAGGGCCTTGAAAGAAAGAAGCAAAGTGCAGAGCCACCAACTGTGAGGAGTGAGGCAGACAGCTCCTTGGAGAGGCCCACGGCCACACACACCAGTTCTCTCAGGGTCTTCTAGAGAAGGGGCTGGCGTGTGAGGAGGGTCTCCCAGCAGGCTGAGAACTGAGAGGTGGTAGAGATAGCCTGAGGCTGCCCAAAGAGGAATTTGGAAAGGAGTAAACAGAGCCACATTCACACATTCCTTTAGAAGATTTTCAGGAGCATGAACTGGCTACTAATAGGTTGGCCCTCTTAAACAAGAACCTTTAAAAGTGATGCAGTCGCTTTCTGTGGAAGTCGCTTTCTCTGATGCTGCTGTTCAGCACTATAAATGTGCACCGAATAAATATTATCATATGAGACTTCCCGCTATTACCTAGAACTAGCTGCACAGTTAGAAACAAAATGCCTGCTTCTATGTAGGTAGTGTTGGCACAGTTTCTTGGTGTTCTTCCTAAGTACAGCAGAACGCAGGATAGTAAGTATTTGAGGGTTGCAAGTGTTGGTACATTATGTAGGTGCCATTTAGAGACCCACTTATGTACTTTGTGATGCTGCTTCTAAAAACATTAGTCTTGTTATCCCGTGTGTTGTTTTTGGCTTTTGTTTTTTAGACACATAATCAAGCATTGGGTCCAAGTAGAGGATTCATCAATGAGAATGCATTTTTCACTGCTGTGCAATGGGTATTTGATACCCTGAAGAATTAAGGTGCTGTAAATACCTGGTTAAAAGCTTCACATATGCTCACGTTACTTCTCAGAAAAGTTCATGTTTGTCTAGTAATTTGAAGGCATTGCTGTAGTCTCCCCTCCCCAATAATATATGTTTATCTCTTACCACTATTCAGCCAACTCCTCGAAAAGGTGCAGAACTTTCATATGAATAATTCCTATGAGACTTCAGTTGCCCATAGGCCATTGTCATAATTGATTGGTCTTTAATCTGCCTACTTCTTAAATAAGAGGATTCATTTTTTGTCATTTTCATTTTGCCATCAGTGGTCAAATGGTTCCCTGTTTTTTTTTTTTTTAAAACAGTATGTGTCAGAAGTGGAATATGAGCCCACGCCTCCTCACAAACACCAGAATCATTTCCTTTTCATAAAACTCTGAGAATACTGACGCTGCCTTGCTAAAAAGGTGCTGTAGAAAACATTTTCTGTAAGCACCCAGACAAACACAACGAGCGTGTGTGAAATGCCGCCAGTAATGGCAGTCACACTCTGCAGAGGCCATGTAACTTTTCTGTGTCAGGAGTGACGGTAGGTTTGTGAGTCATCGGCCGGGGTGACTTAGGCGGTGACTTAGATGAGGCCCTGTCTCCAGGTGAGTCTGACTCAAACACCAGGAGGTTCACCTACCTCAGGAGGCTAACCGCAAAGGCAGAACCCTCTCCTCAAACCTATCAAGTCAGTTAATTGTTAGATTTTTAATTCCATGATTTGTAATCACTCTTACAGTCGGCCAGGCTGTTAAGTAGCTGTATGGAAGTGATGTGGAATTACAGTCAAGGTAAAATGGAGCAGGAGAGTGAAAAATCCAGCCACTCCCTGGTTTCTGTGCTATAGGAAATAGAGTTCTGGAGCAATGAGGAATACCTGATTAAAAAGTTCTTGAGACATGCCTAATAGCTTTTCCTGAAGACTAGGGATATGAGAAATAACCATGATATGAGAGAAATGAGATTAAAGATAAGATGGCAAAATGGATGAGTAGTTTAAGACTACTTCAGCTCACTGGACTTTATTTGGCAACAAAAAACATGCAGCCTGGGAATGGATAACCAGTCATGGATTTGTTTGAATCCCAACATATTATTTTCTCGCCTCCGTTGACTTGCCTTGGGGGTTACTGTAGCCATCCCCACCTCGCACCATCAGGGCTCTAGCTCTGCCTTTCTGTAGGACAGGATTTTGTCACTTGCCTCCTACAGAGGAAGTGCTCAAAAGGCATATGTTGCAGTGAGTTTCTAAAATAGTTGCAAACCTTCATAAACAAAAGGACTGATTTTTATTTTCTTTCTCCGTTCCCTTCTCTTGATGATTAAAAGAGAACATGTAAGTACTTGCCATTTGTCTTTTGTCTTAACTGATTAAAGAAAATACTATTACATGACACGATATTGGCAGTAAGTGGAAATACAAAGCAGGTTTAACATTAACCTGACACAAATTCATTGGAAGGTCAGTGAAATAATGAAAGAGGCTTACTAATAATATCACACACTAATATAATTAAATAAACAGAAAATTTCATGCATTTAGATGGTGGTCTACAGCCTAACACCTCAACACTCACTTTCAAACAAACTATTTTTGTGAGTATGTAGGAGTCTAGTAATACCATTTTGGCTAGAAATCATTGTACGTTGACATCAGTGGTATAGCACAGATTAAGCAGGTGCAGGCAGATTAAAGAAGAGAATGTTTAGATTTCAGGTAGTAAAATCCATATAATTGTGAGAGGTGGAGCTTCAAATATTGCCATGGTTTTGGGGAAGACGTTCTAGTGAACCACATTTCTGTCATGATTCTTACATGTGTACAGCGTGTGGGAGTATTCACTGTCCAGAATTTTAGAATTCATAGTTTTATAAGCAACTTATAGAGTGATTCATACACAGCCTTTCTTTTTCTTTTTCAAAAAAACCCCATAAATTTGGAAAAATTGAATTAAAAAAATTATGGATTATTTTTCTTCTTTACTAGTAAAGTGGTATCTTTTGTAATGACTTCTTAATTGTCCATGGTGAGATATGTGTTGCTTGTCAAAACATCTTAATCTTCTAAGGTGTGGTTCAGAATTATAATCAAAGAAGAGGCTTTAGAAAAATCTTTCAGAGAATCTAATTATATAAGAATTCTGTAGTCACATTGTCCTTGACCAAATTTTGTCTAGCATTGTATGTCTTATCTTCGTTTTGTTCATTTCCTTTAGTTTTATGACTAGATTCTTAATACCTGTCTGCCAACCCACTCTTCTATTCCTTTCTAGGACCTGAGTAAATACAGCTTGATGCCTCATCTTCATTATTATAGCTAATTTGAGAAACACTTCCTCTTGGACATAAAAGATTTAGTGTTACTAAGCACTAATTTATAAGCGTTAGGGACTGTATGGTTGTAATATACACAGCATCTTATTTTGGCTTTACAGTACTCTGCAAATGAGGTGGTGTTATGCCTGTTTACAGATTAGGAAATAGAGGTTCTGAGAGCTTCATTAATTCTCTTAAGGCCCAGGGTCAAACTGCAGGGAAAGTAGTTTATCCAGAATTTAAATTCAATTTTGTCTTACCCGTAAGCTATGGCTCGTTCTACTGTGCAACATTGCTTCTCCTGTAACTTTGCCTATTTCAGATATTAATTCATCTCCTTGAACAAGCAGTGTTCTCTCTGCAAGGTGTTATAACCTATTTTCCTTTTTATAATTTATGCCAAGTACATAATTTAAGACTTTTTAATTGTCTATATGTTGATGCTGGTATTTTTTTTTTGAACAAATAATAACAAAAAGTCAGGTAGCCAAGAAGCTAAATTTTGGAGCCAACCTGAACATAGGGAAAAAACAAAACAAAACAAAACATAGTCATGCTAAATGAGTCATCTCTTCATCTGGTGTTGTCACTCCCCTTGGGCTTATGTCTCAGAGCATTTGGGCCTCAGGGGTGCTTTTTATTGGCTTAATTGTTTAGCTCAATAACTGTTCCTTTGTGCATTTACAGTACTGTGTATTTCTTTATTGCAAAGGGTTGAACCCAGATAGTGTTGAAGCCATGTGAAGGTAGTTTTGATGAAAAAAAAAATCACGTGGACACAAATATTGCCTAAGACAGGTGGATAATCAAATAGTCATTCTGTATGTTTTTTAAAATGTGAAAATAAAAACTAAAGTATGGCATGATTTTGAGCATTTAATGGAGTGTAAGAAAAGAGAGCCCTTTTGACTCAGGTTCACTGACATAGGATTTTATTTCCTTCTCCAGGAGTTGAACATTGCTTTTGGCTTTGCACGAAGTAATATTTGCTTAATCATAATGTTGTAAATGTGGCTGAATAGTTTATTGGTCAATCTCCACACAAGACAAGGAAGATGTAATTATAACTACAGAATAAACAGACCCAGGTCCAAAAACCTGGCAGTGCGGAGGGAATGAAAAAGCTGACATGACAAAAGGCCATGGCTAGATGGCAGGAGGAAAAGAAGCCAGAGAGGGATCTGTCGGGATGCTGATTTCCTTTTCATACATGGTGGGATGTCAAGATATACCATATAATGCTGAGGAAACAAGAAACGGAGCTAACCAATTGAAGAACTAAAAATAGCATGATCTAGGGAAGAATTAGAGGTAGAGGAAGTGTGAATGAGTTAGATATGAGGGAGGCAGGCAGTCAATAGATTCTGTCTGAGATTGACAAATCAAGAAGAGATACAAGCCTGCTACTTGATTAAGGTGATCACCTCAGAAAAAACAATAATGGGAGTGGAAATGGGGATGATGGGCCCAGAGACACCACTTATTGCCATCTAGTTCTGTTTGGAAAAAGTTTAACTGCACATGCATTACTTTTAAAATAATTTAAGAATAAAGAAGGATTTCAACAATTGCAGATGCACAGCATCAAGAATAACTTTCCACATGTACTGTTACATTGCTACTATTATTACCAGGTCACCCGGGACTGCTGCTGCTTGTGGAGGAGAGTCCTAGTTTCCAAAGAATCATGACAGTGGTAAAGTTGGGGTGGGTGACGGCTTCCACTCACAATCCCATTTAAGTCTTTAACTGGTTTCATGGTTGGATCTTGATCAAAATGTGGTAAGAATCCCACCACCCTGCCTAAACGTGCCAACTGAAAGGCTCATGCGTCCGGAGCTGCAAAGCCCAGTGCCCAGGCTCACAAAGGCTCCTGCTGCCTTGGGGTGATGCTTCCTACTCTAGGATGCTGTGGTTGGTCTGGAGAATAGGTGCCTGGGTTGCCTTTGTTTTCTCTGGTCTGAGGAGTGGCTGAGCTTCAGGCCACTGACTTCCTTCCAGGAACTTCCTGCAGGGGGAAATTTTGACTTTTCTGCATGAACACTCCAAATGCCTGTGGGTTGAACAATGGCCACAGCAACTGTTTTTCAAGAAAGGACTTGGTTTTATTTTGATGTTGAGAAGTACGGATTGCTGTGTTCATGGCGCCTCCAGGTGGGAAGTCAAGGAAGGGCGTGTTGGTGGGGTAGGAGTCCTGGGAAAACGATGACTTACTGGATTGTGCTTTTGCTTTTCATCTTAGTGTGTGGTCCTGGGGACAGCAGTGTGGTGATGGAGCTTGGGTGGGGAATGGCTGGGGAAGGAACTTACTAGGGAATTCCTGCTGTCAGCCCAAGGATGCCCCTGCCTTAGGTTATGTAAATAAATAGGTGCCTTCTTCCAGTGTGTCCCTGTTGCCTTTCTCCAATCACATTTCTAAACAATCCCATCATTTGAGATAAAGGTGGTAAAAAGGGTGTATTCTCAGGTTCCCCCAGCAGCTGGAAAATCCTGCTTAATAATTGTAGCATCAGATTTCTCTTTCAGGAATTGATGTGCTGTTGATGTAGTTCAGGGCTGTGAAGTCAAAGTCATGGCAGTTGGGGCGGGTGGTTTTAAATGAGCAGCACCAGCTGGGTGGAGACTCCGGCGGACTAATATCTCATGGCTCATAGAAAGGGTTATTCAGCTTCATGCTGCCACTTACGGAGACCAGGCTTAGGGTTGCCAGAGCTCCCAGTTTTTCAAGAAAAGACAAAGAATTTGGATTTTTAAGTGAAATCTCTTGAATTTAAAAATTTTGCCAACTAATTTACAGATTTAAAAACTACTGTCTAGACTTTAAAAACAAGGCTATTGGGTGGGTAAAGTCTGTGAGCCACCCGTTTTTTCCTCTGGTTAGGACTTAACTCCTGTCTCCCAGTTGTTCTTCTGCCTCGATTGTTGAGAATGAACCAAACATCTGCCATCATTTATTTATATTCCATCATGTCCCAGAAGCATTTTAAAGATGCTCTCATTATACATAAGAATATAAATTAGAAGTCAGTGAAAGAGCCAAAACATAACTGCAACCAGAATAAAATTATATATACACATATGTAAACATCTCAAGTGAGCCTCAAATTGGGCATTGAACTTTCTAGTAACTTGCTTGACACACAAGTCCTCTCAGCTGTACAATTTGTAGTGTCATTAACACCAGTTATTCAGCAGAGGGTGATGCCAAGACCAGAGGGTACTTCCTGAAGGGTCTTCAGAGGACCACAGTGATTACAGGGGAGGTAAGACCCTCATGGCAGTACAAGTTTTATGGGATTGTTCTTGTATTGCTCTTCATTAAAAGGCTGAGAACATTTACACGTCTGTGTAGTAGGAAATGAGATCATGAGGAGGGACTGAGCATAGGTGAAAGCCTCGTGGTGGTCTTCCTTAAGCTGGTGAGAAGGGGGAGGAGGTAGAGGATGGGTTAGTTAGGGACACAAGTGGTTAGATCCCCATCTCTGAAAGCAGAGGGCCTGGGTTTGAATCCCAGCACCATCCCTTTCTAGTGGTGGAACCTGAGTAAGTTGTTTTATTTTTCTAAACCTCAGTTTCCCCATCTATGAAATGGGGATGCTTACCTAATGGACCACTCTCATAAGGCAATTTTGTGGTGTAATTGGTTTAGTTTGAATCAAGCACTCTTTGCAGCTCCCAGTATCCAATAAACACTCCACAAAAGTGAACTAGAGAAACTGCAAGCAGTGGGAACTTAATTGTCAAGATGATTAAATGTGGCTGTCCAGGATTTATTTATGGGGCTTAATGTGTTGTTTGTTTGCCGTAATAAAAAAATGTATGGCACTTAATTCCTGGTCACCAAAAGTGTGTTAAGTACCTATGTACAAAGTGATTTGCAAGGTTCTGAGGATGGCCCTTGTTTGCAGGGAGCTTGTGTTTTGGTTAACAAGATAAATATGCACAAATGGTACAGGCCTGGGTGTGCCAAGGGCCATCCCAGCAAGGCTACTGCCATTACGAGACGGCTTGTGGCAGCAGGCTGATTCCAGAGTAAGATTTCGCAGAGGATAGTTGATGGTATTACTTTCAAGTCAGATTTTTATAGTTTGAATAATTCTGAACACTGTACAAGAGTATTTTCAGCTGTGTAACAAAGGACAGTGGGGATTTATCTGAATATTTTTATATGATTCATTATAGGAGAGAGTGGAACAACAGCAATTAGCCATGCTTTACATTTTGTACTAATTAAACCTTATCACAGGTAATTTAGGTTGGGCCATCATATTATCATTACAGATTGTGCTCTTACTTGGCCTTGGAGTATAGGGTCTGCATCAACAGGCATGGCGCTGGGCAGCCTTGCACCCTGATTAAAGCACAGGCCCCAGGGCAGATCCCCTGAGCTTCACCATTAGGAGCCCCTGTGTCCTTCAGGAAGTCAGGGGGCTTCTCAGTGTCTTGGTCATCTGTGAATTGGTGTATGATTGTATGAGTGTCTACTTCATAAGGCATGCTCTCAAGATTACACAAGTATCTTTGAAGTCCTCGGAACAGTGTCTGGCAAAGAGTAAGTTCACCATGTGTTAGTTATTATCCTCCGTCCCTCTTGGAACAATCAATATTAAATTTTTAAAGACTGTTGTCTGGTCAAGCTTGGGCCTGCAGCCTGTCTTTTCAGAACAGACTTCAGCTGACTGTACACATGGGGAAAGAAACACATAACTTTGTAACATTCTGGACCTCATTAATGGCTGTGGAAACAGGGGAGTAGGGAGGGTCCCTATTTTGGACCCAGAAATGAAAAGCTCAGCCCCAGCCTCAGCTGCAGTTCACTTGCTCTGTGATATATGGCAAGTTCTTCAGTCTCTTAAAGTCTCTTATCTGTATCTGTAAAACCGGCCTAATCTCTCATTTTTCATGCATGCTGAATTTTTATCTACATAGAAAGCACTGGGGAGAGGTAATTGTTGGGTGAATGAATTATACTCTAAAATGCTATTAAAAATTAAAGGAGATAGAAAGGTAATGACTAAATTTTATTGATTCCAGGTTTTCATAGGAATCCAAATACATAGTAATCATCATCTGAGAATATTAAATTTTACATTATTTTATAATAGCCCAATAAAGACTTTCATCAGTTGCTCAGTATTTGTGTTTCCTGGTAATCTTTAATATTGAGCAAGAAGATCCAGAAAATGGATTCACTGGGTTCCCCTCTTTTCCATCAAAGAATTGATTTGACTTTCAGTGTGTTTTGAACCCTTCCTGAAGAAGTTCTGTTCTATGTGCTGTCAGCCGTCTCTCACACACGTTAGTGACTTATGCATTAGACTAATGAGGTCTCCTTTTTGAAGAGGTTGCTTTGCCAGGCGGGCTTATAGAGAGAGAGAACCACACACTGGCTGCATTTAAAACCTACACCAGCCTCTCGAGCTGCACACAGAGGACGAGGTGGATGATCTTGCAGCAGAGCCAGGCTTTCAGCCCACTTGTGTCTGAAAATGTGTGGATGATATCATGACTTCTCTTTTTGGAGCAGTTCATTTCATGTTTTCCTTAAAGAAAAAACCCTGGCTATTCCCACACATTTATTCCTCAAATGAAATTCACAATCATTTTTGTCAACTTCTTAGAAAAAATAAAACCCGCTGGTATTTAAATGTGTTTACACTATATATGTAGATTAATTTTGTGAAAATTTATACTGTTCAAATTCAGGAACATTGTATGCTTCACCTCCTTTTTAAAAAACTCTTTTTCTTTTTATTTTACCTCAGTAAGTGAAATCTTGTACTTTTATTTATGTAGTCCTGTACTTTTCCTGTTACATTTATTTCTAGATATTTTATATTTTGTTTTCTATTGCTGTAGTGAACAGACTTTTCTTAAATTATGCCTTGTAACTGGTGTTTGCTGGTTATAGAAAAGCTATTGATTTTTGTACATTTTTAAGTGGGCCTATGAAGCCCATTAACTGAGTTGCCTGGAAATGGGAACCGATGTTGCCTGCATTTGTTTTGTTTGTGAACACAGGAGAAGAGTATGAAGAACTTATATATATATTTTTTCTCTATCAGACTTTAAAATTTACTCTGGGTCTCTGTTTCTTTTTTCACTGTTGTATCCCTAGCAACTACCTAAGATTTACCATGGTAGATATTTGATAAATCTTTGTGAAATATTTAAGTGTCTTATTCTCATAAATTTCAGGCATTTCTCTTGTCTTTTTTAAGAAAAGCAGTTATGTCATCTCTAAAGAATAATAGTTTTGTCTCCTTTCTTGTACTTGTTTCTTTCATTTTAATTTATTTTTTAAACCTTTGGACCCCCTTATTCCAGTTTGCCCACTCCCCATCCCCCACCCCCTGCCTCTGGTAACCACCCATGTGTTCTTTCTCTGTATCTGTAAGATTGGTTATTTTTCTCTTGTTGTTTTTTAAATTTCACATATAAGTGAGATTATACAGTGTTTGTCTGACTTATTTCACTTACCCTAATGTCCTCAAGGTCCGTCCATGTTGTCACAAATGGCAGGATTTCCTTTTTATATGGCTGGATAGTATTCCATTGTGTGTGTGTGTGTGTATATGTGTAAACATATATATATGTGTGTGTGTGTGTGTGTGTGTGTATATATATATATACACACACACACACACCACACCACATTTTCTTCATTTATCCACCAATGGATTCTTAGGTTTTCCATATCTTCACTATTGTAAATAGTCAGATAAGTAAATATTTATAAATTTATAAATAATGCTGCAGTGTACATGGGGGTGCATCTATCTTCTCAAATTGGTGTTTTTGTTTTCTTTGGATAAATACCCAGAAATGGAATTGCTGGATCATATATATGGTAGCTCAATTCTTAATTTTTTGAGGAACCTCTGTAGTCTTTTCCATAGTGGCTGCACCACTTTACATTCCCACCAGCAGTGTACAAGGGTTCCCTTTATTCCACATCCTCACCAACACTTGCTATTTCTTTTGTTCTTGATAATGGCCAGAATGAACACAGGACTTTTAGTTCCATTTTAATTCTTATCTTAATATTTTGGCTGGAACTTCTAGTACAGTGTTCAGTGATATTCACCATAGTAGACATCCTTATTTTGGTCCTAAATTTAATGGGAATACCTTTACTGTTTTACTGTTGGAGTGAGAAAGATTTTGTTTTCATTGTACTAAAAATAGTTATTTCTATTCTTGGTTTACTCAAGTTATTTTGTTTTAAAATCAGGAATAAAGTTGATACATATATATTGAGATGATTATTTGTCCAGCTTCGACTTACGTGATAACTTATATGCTTTAATAAGAATAAAGTATTTTTGAATTACTAATGTAATCCCAGTTACTCTAGTAATTTACTACTGAATTTAATTTGCTGTTTTCTTACGATTTTATGTCTATATTCATACGTTAGGTTTTCTTTAGTATCTTTTGTTTGTTATGCTAGCCTGATAAAACAGATGAAAAGTTTTTCCATTTTTTTCTGTGCTAATGAAGTCATGGAGGAATTGCTTGGTCCCTAAAGGTTTGGCAGCACTCACCTGTAACCGATACCAGTGGCAGCCTTTTATTTATTCTTTCTTATTACTTAATACTGTGAATGTATTAAAAAATTAAAAAATTTCAGAATGTTAACAGGTGACCAGTAAGTATACCCATCACCTAAATTCCTACTCTTCAGTGAAAAGCACTTATGAACCTTTTGATTTATGCTCTTTTAAACATTTCCCTATGCATAAACACACACAAATATATACAAGTTACATAGCTTGTTTTAACAAATGTTATTCTACATTTTGTTTTGTAACATTTTGTACATCTTTCATCAGACTTAATCTGCATCATTTTTTGGTTGCATAGTATTTCATGATATAAATGTATAATGATTTAGCCAACTCTATTAATATTTAGATTGCTCCCATTCTTTACTGTGTAAAATGTTGAGCAATCATTCCTATAATGACATCTTTGCTTAATTATCTGATTTTTTTTTACCCCTTGTGGCAAAGTCCCTCAAATGTAATTACTGGATCGAAGGTAATGAATGTTTTTAAGTATATGTTTTGTCAAATGTTCAATTTAAAGTGAGTGAGGGTGTCATTTACCTTGGGTCATCACTGATAAATTGATAAAAGAAAATTGCCTGATGATAATTTAGCATGTGACTGCAGGAGGGCTCATCTTCCCAGAATGGATGAGGCGGACTTCCAGCCTTGCAGGCACTGATGTTGGTCTGGTTAGTCCACTCTCTTGTCCTGTGACCTGCTCAAGGGCTGCAGACCAGCGCCTTTTGTGTCTGCCCTGTCACTGGCCCTCGGGAATACCAGAGGAAAGAACAAAACTTTGGAGCAACACTTCTTAAATTATTTGGGTTTTTTGATCAGAGTAAAATTTATTATTGAAGAAAAAAGCTGAAGGAGTATGAAAGTGTATAAGAGATGGAGATTTTCAGCCCCACTTTCTAGAAACAAAGTGCAGTTTGCAGCTTGGTATCTACTTTTCCTTGGTTGGTTGGTAGTTTTCTTCTGTAGGAGCACAATTTGGGGGGAAAGGTCTCATCTTCCCTGGCAGCAAGGAAACTATCATGGACTAAAAAGGATCTCTGCTTACCCTACCATATTTAATTTCATGACATTTCTCCCACCAGCAGACTATTTACACTCGGGGAAATATGAGGGAGTTTAAGTAGCTTTCTTAGAGTCGTTAGGTAGTAAGCGGCAGAGCTGGGGTTTGGACCCAAGTGTTTTTCTATGATGCTCATTCCCCTGTTCCAGGGACCCTGTCTGTCTCAATCTGCACCAATATGGTAGCCATTAGCCGCCTGTGACCATTTAAACTTAATTAAAATTAAATAAAAACTAACAATTCAGGCCCTCAGTTGTACTACAATTCAAATGCTCACTGAGCACATGTGAACAGTACTACTGAAGGACATAGAAAAGACCTATAGATGAAGAACATCTGCATCAGTGTAGAAAGTTCTGTTTGACAAAGATGGAATCACCGACATGTGAAAATCCTGAGCATAGAGCTTTTTTTTTTAACAAGCTCTATTCTAGCACTCTTATGTTCTAGATTTAGAAGATAGCACTGAAAGACCTGCTTGTTAAGAAATGGGACAAACCTGGTAGGTCCAAAATTTTTAAAATGAGTTACTGAATATCTGCTGTTTTTAGCACTCTGTGGGTTTGGGATACAAATGTTGTAAGAGACGAATTCACTGTAAATTTGGATGGATCTGAATGTAGACCATCTAGAACAAGATTATACCTCCCTGTTTTTCTTTCCCCTGAACAAAAGTGGAGGTGATGCCTTTCTTTCTTCCTGTGTATGTGTATATGTACAGAGCCAGCAGGAAGGGAGAAGGACGAGTCCCTGCCACTGTGCCGGGTTTGACTGGCCTGCGCCGCTGCCATTGAGAGGCGTTAAGTGCTTCTCTCCCTGGCCTGTGCACTTGGACCTTTTGGTAACTGCATCATGAATAAAACCAGGGAAGGAAACTTCAGGGCAGAGGTGATGCAGATTGGCAGTGTGTAACTGAGCGCGGGGGAGGAGAGAGGCGGGTGCTGTGACCATGCCAGTTTTCCTAACAAGTTCTAGTCTTTAGCATCCAGTTGCCCGTGAAGAACCTGTCAGTGAGTGTGGTGAACAAGCATGCTGGTTGCACGTCTGTAGAAACTTGCTGGAGACAGAGAAAACATTATGTCTTTTGACTTACACTTAGTAGGTGATCAGTACATGAATATGATGCCTTCATGTATTTAAACAAAGAACTGTTCAGGTTTCCTGGAAAACCCATAGGATTGAACTGTCAATATGGCTGGAAACTAAGCCGGGATGTTTTCTAGTGCTCCTGAAACTACTGAAAAACATTCTGCTGTGTGATATTTAAAACTATTATTATTAAAACTCCTGGTATATATTAACAAAGGTATGTTATTATATATAAATGTTAGTATATACCAACATATATATGTTGTTTTATATATATATTCCATCACTTTTCTCCTTCACTGAGCAAAGATTGGACATTTCAGTGTTTTTTTGGCTTACGTGAACATGGGCATTTTATGACTTTCTGTTTACAAGTTGGCCTTAATTCTATTCTTCAGTGTCAGGCAGTGTTAAACTGGCGTGTCAGACTAATTGTAGAGGGAGGCAACATCTTGGGCAGTAAACAAGCTAATTCCTGAGTTTAAATTGGAAACTTTGATGGTTGCATTAACTTTCAGGCCAGCAGAAATTCTTAAATTGCTGCTTTAGGGCCCAGGATAGTAATTCGGGTGTGTTGGGAAATTACAGGGAATCACAGGAGTGTGAAATCATTAAGAGAGCCACAGTTGTATTTCCCACCTGCAGGTGGCAAGGCCAAAGGGAACATTTTAGGGAGCAGAATAAGACCGAACAGGCTGCTTGGCTGCCTTGTAAAGGAATTACTGTATTTCCCAGAGCTTAGAAATAACACACGTGGAGGGTATATGCAGACTAAGAGTGAGCCTTAAAAAGTAAATATACTTCAATATCTTCAGGAAAAAAGTGCTGTCCTGCCGTAATTTGGCCAAAATATTTTTATCTGGAGTAAACTTGGGCCCTGCAATCAAGCCTCACTGGGGAGAAGAAGGCTGACATCCTGCTGATGGAGATAGGGCTGCCCTCCTTCCCTCAGGCTCCACGCAAGGGGAATGAACTTGCCCACAGGAGGCCCGGCACGCGGGAACCACTCATGCAGTCATCCCTGGCTCTGTTTTGTCTCTGAGTTCTCCCGGCCCCTTCTTGTCTCTGCTTTGGCAAACAGCATTGTCTCCTTTGGTTTGGTACACTTAACGAAGATGAGTTTGGAATGAAATGTAATTGAAGGCCAATTACATCTGATGGCCAGATCTATTAGAACTGAGCAGTGTTGTTGACTGGGAAATGGAAAGCATTTGAAATAGTGTCTGGGAAATACATTAAATGCATCGAATGTCACTGCCTTGTCTAATAGCTTCATTTAAATGACTTTTTCTTTTACTATTACATTAGGTTGTTCCAGATAGCTTTAAGAGTCCAAGAGGAAGGAAACTGTATAGTAAACGAACGCTTAGGCATCTTGATGCATTTATTATTACTGGTATAAGAGCTGGAAAACACTTCGAGGAAATCTTTAGTTTTTGATTCTTCTGCAGGAAAAGAGGGAAATAATTCATTGAATAGTTCACTTAGCACATAGGGACTTAATTTTATCTGAAGTGGCCCCAAAGGTCTTTGTTTCTGCTTTTGTACAGTTTCAGTTCTTCACATACCTTTATTTTTTAATTGAGATGTTTATGTAACAGACTTCACCATTTTAAAGTATATAATTCAGTAGTTCTTAGTATATTCGCACAGTGTACGACCATCACCACCCTCTAATTTCAGAATGTCTTCATCATCTCTGAAAGAAACCCATACCTATCAAGAGCTGCTCTCCATTCCTCCCTCCCTGCAGCCCCTGATAACCATTAATCTACTTTTATCCCATGGATTTGCCTCTTCTGGACTTTTCATATAGGTGGAATTAAACAACATGTGGCCTTTGTATCTGCCTTTGTTCACTTACTGTAATGTTTTTAGGGCTTACCCATCTTGTAGCATGAAAATCAGGGCACTTTGAACAGAGAGAAGGCTGGGATGGACGTCTGCCAACAAGACTAGGACCTAGATATGATGGAGAGGGGCTCATTCTGGGCGCTGCAGGTGGCCTAGTAGCTGTGCAGGTGACGATCATATATAAAAAGCTGCAGCATGGGGACACAGGCTTTTGGTGGTATGGCGTGACCGTGACTGGCCCTGACTTAGGGAAGAGAATCCTTCTTTCCACATGAGCAGCTGTGGTCAGAGCACCAGGGATGTCTCTATACCTGGGGACAGGGCAGCTTCCTGCTCTGCAGCTGCTGTTATGAATCTTCTTCCCAAGAGGCACTTGGGGTTCAAAAAGGTTGCTTACCGTCACTGCAGATTTCCCACAAAGGCAAAAGTTTTGTAAAACTTGGTGGGGGTGGTGGCAGGGGAACTGAGAAAGAAAAGCCCATAGGGAGAACGATGAAGAATGAGTATTTGAAAGAGGGAAGAAACTGGCAGCTGGTTAACTGACCAAACCCAGGCCAGAGAAGGCCTGGGCAGGGATCAGCATTGACCAGGGCAGAGGCAGCAGGCAAGCCAGTGTGGGGGCAGGACAAGGCCTCTGGCCTCTGCTGAGGAAGCACGTCCAGATGCTGAGGAAGAACACAGAGGGTTGAGGACAGTGGGGTTCACAGTCCATCACCAATGCCAAGGTTTAATATTGGAAAGCTAACATCTCAAGAGGCAGTTGTTCCGTCACGGACTGAATATCATTATTTTCCACAAATTCATTACGTCTTCATGCTCATGGGTATCTTTGCTTTGAATCTCCTGACTTGATGATGAATAAACTTTGTTTTAATGTTTATTAATGTCCTATTTACTTTCCTTGGGGTAAAGTTTTGGCTAGTAATAAGATTCAGTGTCTCTGCTGTAGTGAGGCATTGCTGTAGTGAATCAAGGCTAAGGAAAATGAATTTTATTCCTTTGGGGAACTGTAATTACCTTTAAAAAGTTTAAACTGTACTTTGCAACTCAGTAAAATCCTATTATAAAGAAAAACATATATAGCAAAATACTCTACTTGTATGTCATGTGATCCCAGTAAACTAATAATCTAGATGGACCCCTATAGTTTGTTAGAACATTGTAACAACAGATTTTTGAGATATAATTGGTGTACAGTAAGTTGCACATATTTAATATGCAAAATTTAATAAGTTTTGTTATTTATGTACATCACCACCATAAAGATAATGAATGTGTTCATCAAACCCCAATTTGGCCTGTTTCCCACTCTCCCAGCCCTTGTCCTCCTGAGGCCACTGATCTGTCTTTCTACAGACTAATTTTGCATTGAGTAGAGTTTTACAAATATGAAATTATGCAGTGTGTCCACTTTTGTCTGTCTTTTCACTCAGTAAAATCACTTTAAGATTCATCCCTATTGCACATATCAATAATTTGCTCCATTTTTTCCTAAGACATATTTTATGGTATGGATATACCATATTTTCTTTATCCAGTCACCTATAGATGGGTATTTAGATTGTTTACAGTTTCTGGCTACAATAAAGCTGCTATAAACATTAATATGTAGGTTTTTGTATGGATGTAAGCTTTTTTCCCATTCTAGAGTAAATACCTAAGAGTTAAAATAGCTGGAAAACATGGTAGGTGTATGTTAAACTTTTTTTTTTAATATAATTTATTTTATTATCATTAATCTACAACTGCATGTGCAATATTATGGTTATTAAACTACCCCTTCATCAGGTCCCCCCCACCATCCCCATTACAGTCACTGTCCATCAGCATAGTCAGATGCTATAGAATCACTACTTGTCTTCTCTGAGTAGTACTGCCCTCCCCGTGCCCCCCCAACATTATATCTGCTAATCGTAATGCCCCTTTTCCCCTCTTATCCCTCCCTTCCCGCCCATTTTCCCCAGTCCCTTTCCCTTTGGTAACTATTAGTCCGTTCTTGGGTTCTGTGAGTCTGCTGCTGTTTTGTTCCTTCAGTATTTTTTCTTTGTTCTTATACTCCACATATGAGTGAAATCATTTGATACTTGTCTTTTTCGGCTTGGCTTATTTCACTGAGCATAATACCCTCTAGCTCCATCCATGTTGTTGCAAATGGTAGGATTTGTTTTCTTCTTATGGCTGAATAATATTCCATTGTGTATATGTACCACATCTTCTTTATCCATTCATCTACTGATGGACACTTAGGTTGCTTCCATTTCTTGGCTATTGTAAATAGTGCTGCAATAAACATAGGGGTGCATCTGTCTTTTTCAAATTGGGCTGCTGCATTCTTAGGGTAAATTCCTAGGAGTGGAATTCCTGGGTCAAATGGTATTTCTATTTTGAGTTTTTTGAGGAACCTCCATACTGCTTTCCACAATGGTTGAACTGATTTGCAGTCCCACCAGCAGTGTAGGAGGGTTCCCTTTTCTCCACATCCTCGCCAACATTTGTTGTTGTTTGTGTTTTGGATGTTGGCCATCCTCACTGGTGTGAGGTGATATCTCATTGTGGTTTTAATCTGCATTTCTCTGATGATTAGCGATGTGGAGCATCTTTTCATGTGCCTGTTGGCCATCTGAATTTCTTCTTTGGAGAAGTGTCTATTCATGTCCTCTGCCCATTTCTTAATTGGATTATTTGCTTTCTGTTTGTTAAGGTGCATAGTTCTTTATATATTTTGGATGTCAACCCTTTATCAGGTACGTTTTTTATGAATATATTCTCCCATACTGTAGGATGTCTTTTTGTTCTACTGATGGTGTCCTTTGCTGTACAGAAGCTTTTCAGCTTGATATAGTCCCACTTGTTCATTTTTGCTTTTGTTTCCCTTGCCCGGGGAGATATGTTCATGAAGAAGTTGCTCATGTTTATGTCCAAGAGATTTTTGCCTATGTTTTTTTCTAAGAGTTTTATGGTTTCATGACTTACATTCAAGTCTTTGATCCACCTTGAGATTACCTTTGTGTATGGGGCTAGACAGTAGTCCAGTTTCATTCTCTTACATGTAGCTGTCCAGTTTTTCCAACACCAGCTGCTGAAGAGGCTGTCATCTCCCCATTGTATATCCAAGGCTCCTTTATCAAATATTAATTGACTGTATATGTTTGGGTTAATGTTTGGATTTTCTATTCTGTTCCACTGGTCTGTGGGTCTGTTTTTGTGCCAATACCAAATTGTCTTGATTACTGTGGCTTTGTAGTAGAGCTTGAAGTCAGGGAGTGTAATTCCCCCTGTTTTATTCCTCCTTCTCAGGATTGATTTGGCTATTCGGGGTCTTTTGTGGTTCCATATGAATTTTAGAATTATTTGTTCCAGTTCATTGAAGAAAGCTGTTGGTAGTTTGATGGGGATTGCATTGAATCTGTAGATTGCTTTAGGTAGTATAGCCATTTTGACAATATTTATTCTTCCTAGCTAAGAGCATGGGATGCATTTCCATTTGTTAGTGTCCTCTTTAATTTCTCTTAGGAGTGTCTTGTAGTTTTCAGATTACAGGTCTTTCACTTCCTTCGTTAGGTTTATTCCTAGGTATTTTATTCTTTTTGATGCAATTGTGAATGGAATTGTTTTTCTGATTTCTCTTTCTGTTAGTTTATCATTAGTGTATAGGAAAGCAACAGATTTCTGTGTGTTAATTTTGTATCCTGCAACTTTGCTGAATTCAGATATTAGTTCTAGTAGTTTTGGAATGGAATCTTTAGGGTTTTTTATGTACAGTATCATGTCATCTGCAAATAGTGACAATTTGACTTCTTCTTTACCAATCCGGATGCCTTGTATGTCTTTGTTTTGTCTGGTTGCTGTGGCTAGGACCTCCAGTACTATGTTGAATAACAGTGGAGATAGTGGGCATCCCTGTCTTGTTCCCGATCTTAGATGAAAAGCTTTCAGCGTCTCGCCGTTAAGTATGATGTTAGCTGTGGGTTTGTCATATATAGCCTTTATGATGTTGAGGTACTTGCCGTCTATACCCATTTTGTTGAGAGTTTTAATCAGGAATGGATGCTGAATTTTGTCAAATGCTTTTTCAGCATCTATGGAGATGATCATGTGGTTTTTGTTCTTCTTTTTGTTGATGTGGTGGATGATGTTGATGGATTTTCGAATGTTGTACCATCCTTGCATCCCTGGGATGAATCCCACTTGATCATGGTGTATGATCCTCTTGATGTATTTTTGAATTCGGTTTGCTAATATTTTGTTGAGTATTTTTGCATCTACGTTCATCAGGGATATTGATCTGTAATTTTCTTTTTTGGTGAGGTCTTTGCCCGGTTTTGGTATTAGAGTGATGCTGGCTTCATAGAATGAGTTTGGAAGTATTCCCTCCTCTTCTATTTTTTGGAAAACTTTAAGGAGAATCGGTGTTATTTCTTCTCTATATGTCTGGTAGAATTCAGAGGTGAATCCATCAGGCCTGGGGGTTTTGTTCTTGGGTAGTTTTTTGATTACCAATTCGATTTCATCGCTGGTGATTGGTCTGTTTAGTTTTTCTGTTTCTTGCTTGGTCAGTCTTGGAGGGTTGTATTTTTCTAAGAAGTTGTCCATTTCTTCTATGTTTTCCCGCTTGTTAGCATATAGATTCTCATAATATTCTCTTATGATTCTTTGTATTTCTGTGGGGTCCGTCGTGATTTTTCCTTTCTCATTTCTGATTCTGTTTATGTGTCTATATTCTCTTTTTCTCTTAATGAGTTTGGCTAGGGGTTTATCTATTTGGTTTATTTTTTCAAAGAACCAGCTCTCGGTTTTATTGATTTTTTCTGTTGTTTTATTCTTCTCAATTTCATTTATTTCTTCTCTAATCTTTATTATGTCCCTCCTTCTGGTGACTTTGGGCCTCATTTGTTCTTCTTTTTCCAATTTCAGTAATTGTGTCTTGAGACTATTCATTTGGGAATGTTCTTCTTTAAATAGGCCTGGATTGCAATATACTTTCCTCTTAGAACTGCCTTTGCTGCGTCCCACAGAAGTTGTGGCTTTGTGTTGTTGTTGTCATTAGTTTCCATATATTCTTTGATTTCTGTTTTGATTTGGTCGTTAACCCATTGATTAATTAGGAGAGTGTTGTTAAGTCTCCATGTATTTGTGAGCCTTTTCGATTTCTTTCTAAAATTTATTTCTAGTTTTATACCTTGGTGATCTGAGAAGTTGTTTGGTAGGATTTCAATATTTTTGAAATTACTGAGGTTCTTTTTGTGGCCTAGTATGTGGTTTATTCTGGAAAATGTTCCATGTGCACTTGAGAAGAATGTGTATCCTGTTGCTTTTGGGTGTAGAGTTCTGTAGATGTCTGTTAGGTCCATCTGTTCTAGTGTGTTGTTCAGTGCCTCTGTGTCTTTATTTATTTTCTGTCTGGTTGATCTGTCCTCTGGAGTGAGTGGTGTGTTGAAGTTTCCTAAGATGGATGCATTGCTGTCTATTTCCTCCTTTAATTCTATTAGTATTTGTCTCACATATGCTGGTGCTCCTGTGTTGGGTGCATATATATTTATAATGGTTCTATCTTCCTGTTGGACTGACCCCTTTATCATTATGTAATGTCCTTCTTTATCTTTTGCTACTTTCTTCGTTTTGAAGTCTATTTTGTCTGATACAAGTACTGCAACACCTGCTTTTTTCTCTTTGTTGTTTGCATGAAATATCTTTTTCCATCCCTTCACTTTTAGTCTGTGTATATCTTTGGATTTGAGGTGAGTTTCTTGTAGGCAGCATATAGATGGGTCTTGCTTTTTTATCCATTCTGTTACTCTGTTTCTTTTGATTGCTGCATTCAGTCCATTTACATTTAGGGTGATTATTGATAGATATGTACTTATTGCCATTGCTGGCTTTAGATTCGTCGTTACCAAGGGTTCAAGGGTTGCTTCTTTACTATCTAACAATCTAACTTAACTTTCTTGTTAAGTAATTATAAACCCAGTCTGATGTTTCTTTATTTCTCTCCCTTCTTATTCCTCCTCCTCCATTCTTTCTATAATAGGTGTTTTATTCTTTGCCTTTAGTTAGTATTTGGACGGTCTGCTTTCTTTGCTATGATTTTATTTTCTCTGGTGACAGCTTTCTAGCCTTAGGTGTGCCTCCATCTAGAGCCGTCCATTTATGATATCCTGTAGTGGTGGTTTATGAGAGGCAAACTCTCTCAACTTTCGTTTGTCTGGAAATTCTTTAATCCCTCCATCATATTTAAATGATAATCGTGCTGGATACAATATTCTTGGTTCGAGGCCCTTCTGTTTCATAACGTTAAATATATCATGCCATTCTCTTCTGGCCTGTAAGGTTTCTGTTGAGAAGTCTGATGATAGTCTGATGGGTTTTCCTTTGTAGGTGATCTTTTTTCTCTCTCTAGCTGCCTTTAATACCCTGTCTTTATCTTTGATCTTTGCCATCTTAATTATTATGTGTCTTGGTGTTATCTTCCTTGGGTCCCTTGTGTTGGGAGATCTATGAGCTTCGGTGGACTGCGAGACTACTTCCTTCCCCAGCGAGGGAAAGTTTTCAGCAATTATTTCTTCAAAGACACTTTCTATCCCTTTTTCTCTCTCTTCTTCCTCTGGTACTCCTATAATGCGAATATTGTTCCGTTTGGATTGGTCACACAGTTCTCTTAATATTCTTTCATTCCTAGAAATCCTTTTATCTCTCTCTCCCTCAGCTGCTCTGTACTCCTGTTCTCTGTTTTCTATTCCTTTAACAGTCTCTTGCATCTCATCCATTCTGCTGTTAAGCCCGTCGATCTCTTGTCTGATTTCTGCATTGTCTTTCCTCAGTTCCCTCACTTCCTCCCTCAGCTCTTGCACATTTCTCTGTAGGTCCATCAGCATGGTTATGACTTTTATTCTGAATTCTTTTTCAGGAAGACAGTGCATTTCCATCCCTTCAGACTCCCTCTCTGGGGTTGTCTGGTTGATTTTGGTCTGAACCATATTCCTCTGTCTTTTCATGGCTATAGAATTGGTCACTGATAATTGCCACGTATGTCAGCTGGGCTCTTTAAGACCGCCTCTTGGGGTGCCGAGTGCTCTCGGGTGTAGCTGCACGCTGTGCGTTTTCCTGTGTATTCTCGTCTCTCTTTTAGGAAAAGATGTATTTGCTGTGTTTTCGTAGATAAATATAGTGTTGGGAGGAGATTTCTGCCGCCCTCCTCACACCGCCATCTTTCCGGAAGTCCTGTTAAACTTTTTAAGAAACTACCAAGCTGTTTTTCAAGGTGGCTGTAACACTTCACATTTCCAGTGACTCTGTGTGTGGCTTCCCATTGGTCCACATCCTCGTCAGCATTTGGTATGGCCAGTCCTTTTAATTTCTGTCATTTCCATAAGTGTGAAGTGGTATTTTAGGGTGGGTTTACTTTGCATTTCTATAATGACTAACATTGAGTTGTTTTTCATGTGCTTATTTGCCATTTGTACTTATTTGGTGAAGTGTGCACATCTTTTGCCCTTTTTTTCCCTTTGGCTTACTTGTTTTCCTATTGAGTTTTGAGAGTTCTTAATATTTTTGGGGTAAAAATTCATATATAGGCTTTGTAAATAAATATTTTCTCCTTGTGGCTTGTCTTTTTTACTCTTCAAACCGTGTTTTGAAAAGCAGTTATTAATTTGGAAGAAATCCATTCTATCAATTTTTTTTCTTTTATGGACAGTGCAGTTGGTGTCATATCCAAGAGATCTGTGCATAACCCAAGGTCACAATGTTCTCTTGTATTTTCTTCTAAATCTAATGTAAAATCTGTAAGTATAAAACATCTGAAAGACAACATAGAAAATCTTTTGACCTAATTTTTACAAATGGTGTGAAGTATGGATCAAAGTTTATTTTTTATGCATATGGCTATCCAGTGTTTCCAGAACCATTTGTTGAAAAGATAACTTATCTTTTTTCCCCCAAATTGCTTTTGCACCTTTGTGTGTGTGTGTATTTCTGGTCTCTAATTCCTTTGATCTATTTTTTTATCTTGATGTCAATACCATGGTTTTGACTAATACAGCTTTTTAATAAGTCTTAAAATCAGATATTAGCCCTCCAACTTTGTTCTTTTTAAAATTTGTTTTTGGTCTTCCACGTCCTTGTATTTTCATATGAATTTTATATCAGATTGTCATTTTCTACAAAAGAGTCCTCTGAGGTTTTGATAAGGATTGAATTAACTGTGGATAAATATAGGAAGAACTGACATCTTAACAATTTTTAGTCTTTCTACCCATGAACACAATATATTTCCTTTTGTTAAGTTTTAAAAATTTCTCTCAGTTATGTTTTGTACAGGTCTTGCACATCTTTTGTTATATTTATCCCTAAGTATATCATACTTTTGATGCTATTATAAATGGTACATTAAAAAATCATTTGTTCCTACTATGTAGAAATAGAATTGATTTTTGAATATTGATCTTAAATCATATTTGTGAATAAAGACTTCTTCCTTTCCAGTCTGTATGCCTTTAATTTCTTTTTCTTGCCTTATTGCCTTGACTAGAATTTCCAGTACATTGTGAGTAGAAAATGCTTAAGAGAGGACATCTTTGTCTTATTCTTGATCTTAGGGTAAAAGCATTCAGTTGTTACCAGTAAGTGTGATGTGAACAATAGGTTTTTCATAGATTGTCTTTATCAGTAGGAAGAAATTCCCTTCTGTTCCTAGTTTGCCAAAGGGTATTTATAAGGAATTGGAGTTTTTCAAATGCTTCTTCTGTGTCTGTTGAGATGATCGTATGCTTTTATCTTTATTTGTTTGTTAAGTGATAAAGTACTGATTTCTGCACGGATCTTTGAATTTCCTACCTTGTATGCATTTAAAGTTTAATTTGCTCTTCCTTTGTTTTAAAGTTAGAAACACTGATTTGAGACCTTTTTTCTTTCTTAATGTAAGTGTTTGGTGCTATAAATTTCTAAGTACTGCTTTAGTGCCATTCCACATTTAACGTGTTTTCATTAGCATCTGTTCCTAATACTTCCTTATTTCCCTTTTGATTTTTCTTGTGTGTTATTTAGGAAAGTGCTTTTTAGTTTCAAATTTGGGGTGATTTCTCTAGATACCTTTCTGTTATTAATTTTTAATTCCATTGTAGTCAGAGAACATATTTTGTTTGGATCTTTTAAAATTTATTGAGACTTGTCTCACAGCCCAGAATGTGGCTATCTTGATATATGTTTTATATATACTTGAAAATAATTTTTATTCCATTGTCTTTGGGAGAAGTATTTTATAAATGTCAGATAAATTGGGTAGTAGTGTTGTCCATGTGTTCTTTATCTTTAATGCTTTTCTGTTTACTTGTTCTATTTATTTTTTAGAAAGGGGTATTAAAAATCTCTGAATATTATTATGGGCCTGTCTGTAGTTTTTTCATTTGCTTCTTAAATTTTGAAGCTCTGTTATTAGGTATATGAACAATTAGCATTATGTCCTTTTGCTAAATCAACACTTTCAGCATTATGAAATGATCTTTTTATTCCTGATACAATATTTGCTTTAAAGTCTACTTTGTTACTAATGTATGCATTATATATATATATATATATATATATATAGTTTTAGCATGTTGTATCTTTTTCATTCCTTTTATTTTTAAACCAGTTTTATCTTTATTTTTGAAGTGTTTCTTGAAAGCAGTAAATAGTTAGGTTTCTATATGTAATATGTGTTTTTCCCTGTTTCTTCAAATATTTTCTTTTTAAGTCCCCACCTCCCTCTCCTTTCAGGACTCAAATTCTAAGTATGTTAGATAACTTGGTGATTGTACCATACATCACTGAAATGGCCCATTTTTTTTCCAGTCTTTTTTTTCTCTTGCTTCATTTTTTTATTAATTTCTACTGCTATGTCTTCAGGTTCACTTATATTTTCTTTTCAGTTTCTTTTATGCTTTTATTTCCATGTGTTATATTTTTAATTTTAGATATTTTACTTTTAATCCCTGGAAGTTCCATTTTGATCTTTATTCTGTATTCCTTTTTTTCTTCATCATGTTTATGTTTTCCTCTACATTTTTAGACTTGTGGAGCATAATTAAAACAGCTTTCTAAAAAAATCCTAGCCTGCTAATTCCAACATCCGTATCTTTTCTGGATCTAATTTTACTGAATTTTCTCCTACTTTTTAGGTCTTTTTTTTTTTGTTTCTTTTTGCCTAGTGGTTTCGGATTAGATGCCAGACATTTTACACTATTGGTTGCTTGACTTTTTGAATGCTTTTAAATAGTGGTGATCTTTGTTTTATCATGCAACTAATTCACTTGCAATTAGTTTGATCATTTTTAAGCTTTATTAGAGTGAGTTTGAAACAGCCTTTATTCTGTGGTTACTTAGAGTTCACTTCAGATGGCTCAGTGACCCGTGTATTATCCTTTCTGACTGGCAGGAACATGAACCTGTGTGGACTTTGGGCATTGTTTGGGCTATACTTTCTAGTGTTTCTTTCTCAAGCTTCATCGAGTGTCACCCTACTGCAGAGATTCAAGGATATCCCTTTCACATCTCCAGAGCTCTTCTCTCTGTGCAGCTCTCTCCTTCCATCATATTGTCTTGAAAATTTAGCCTTCTCAGGCTCCCTAAACTCCCATCTCTGTCCTTGCCATGTTGTTGCATATAAAGTGCTTTAAGGCAGTTACCTGGGGACACAAACATAGGATTTTTTTGTGTTCCTGTGTTGCCTATTAGCCAACATCTTGAAAATTGTTTTGTGTATTTTATTTGATTGTTGAGTTGTTTCCCATTTGTTTTTGGTAATGAGCATAAATTAAAACTGGTATAATCAATTAAATTCTGAAAGCATTTATATAATTTAAAACATACTTGAAAATTATATTCAAAAGTATTATAATTCATTTCTTAGAATAGTCAAGCCACATGTATTAAAGTAAAGATAGGACTTGTAGAAAAAGAGATGCCTATCATAACCAACACCAACCAATATCATTGTTTTTATTATTTTAATTTTATATATAAAAATATTATTAGATGTCACTTTTAAAGGAAAGAGTATTTTATTTTTATTATGTGTGCATAGGAGTGTTTTGTTTGTTGGATCCTGAACTATTTGTTTCACATAATGAAATGTGTTAAAGATACCTCTTACAAGGAATGATCTCATACATCTTTTATGAAATGGTTGCTTGTACAATGATTTCCAGACTTTGTGTACTCATTTGTACTGCATTAAAAAAATAGGCATGAAAAACAAAGGAAAGAAAGTGAACTCTTAAGCTTCTTATTTTTCTATTGTTTTAGTGTTGGTGAAGGGAAAATTTATGTAATAGGTTAAAATGATACTTTTGGATTCTCTGTGACCTTAATTTACCTTGATTATCCCACCTTTTATAAATGTTATTTTATGTTAACTATGTTTTCTTGATGATCTGGCATTGTGGGCCTTGCTGACCCTCGAGAGTCTACTCCTCTGCTCCTCCCAGGGCTGGCTAATTCCTAGAGAAAGAAAATGATTCTCCTGTGAGCATGCTTTTTATATGCAAACTGATCCAGAGTCCATAACTGCCAACTACCTCCTTTACAGCTCTTACAGGTGAACCACCACTCCCCTGCTCTAATATCTCCCCAGGGCCAGGTACCAAGTAACTAGGGGCAGTCCCTGTATACCAGAGCCTCTGAAATTATTCAGACTAGCCAGTCCCATCTACCTCCTTGTCTTGCCCATTTCTTTGCTCATGCTTTCCTTACTCCTTCTGCCTCCTGACTGACCCCAGTGCTTCCCCGTGTGGCCCTGCATGGTGGGGCATGCCCTTCTTGGGAACCATGTCATAGACTGTCCTTCCAATGGTAATCATCTTCTGATCTGTTGGCCTCACCATACCTGAATAAAAACAATAACCCAGGTACATTTTTTAACATATTTTTTATTTTGGTATCATTAATGTACAATTACATGAGCAACATTATGGTTACTAGACTCCCCCCATTATCAAGTCCCTACCACATACCCCATTACAGTCACTGTCCATCAGTGTAGTAAGATACGATAGAATCATTGCTTGTCTTCTCTGTGTTGTGCTCCTTCCCCGTGCCCCACCCCCTACATTATGTGTGCTAATTGTAATGCCCCTTTTTCCCCTTGTCCCTCCCTTCCCACCAATCCTCCCCAGTCCCTTTCCCTTTGGTAACTGTTAGTCCATTCTTGAGTTCTGTGAGTCTGCTGCTGTTTTGTTCCTTCTGTTTTTTCTTTGTTGTTATACTCCACAGATGAGTGAAATCATTTGATACTTTTCTTTCTCTGCCTAACCCAGGTACATTTTAAAACACATTTGAAAGTTATATTCTAAAGAATTAAAATTCATTTCTTAAGTCAAATGTATTAAAGTAAAGAAAGGAATTGACATGAAAAAGATTCCAGTCAGCATCAATTATTTTGCCAATCTCTTGCTTTGGAGGGGGTTGGAAGAGAAGGAAATGGAGGGAATAGAGAAAATGAAGGAAAAGTCTTGGAAAAAAAAGTGCAGCATGATTCAATAGAACATTTTAAGTAGAATTAAAGCTTCTTTATCCTAATAATAAAAAAATCCAAAGTTGCAACCATTCTTTTCTCTACTACCCAGAAGACTAAAGATATTTATCCCATCTAGTCCAGTGTTATTCCTACATGAGTCAAAAAAGAAAACAAGCAGTACTGAATGAAGAGGCAAGCAATCTGTTCATCTGTCTACCTTTGCCGTGCCTTTGGAGGGTGGAGGCTGTAACAGGTTACCGTTGACCCTCTAGGTTCTACACCCAAAGGGAGGAGCCCAAGGCTGAACTTACAGGAGGCCCAGAATTTGTGGTGTCATATTTTTTTGGGGTCTGAATTTTGACATCCTTAGTTTCCAAGAATTTTGCCATAGAAAAATGGGTTACCATGTATTAGGTTTGTCAGCAGTTATTTGGAAAGGAGAGATTTTTCTGACTCTTTAAAAACTTTCCTTTGAATCACTGTGAAATATGAAACATTGTATGGAGTAGGAAGATAGAAAAAAGTTAGTGGTTCTTAGTAATTATAGAAATAAATAAGTGAGGGACTAAAGCAGTGAGTGAAGGATGCTCACCAGATGCTCATTATATGCTGTGCTATAATGTTTGATAAACATTTGGAACTGACTTGTGCTATTTTCTTGAAAGCATACTTCAAGGCAGATTAGGATTTGCAAATAGTGGTGTAAAAATTTATCTGCAGAACTATTTATAAAATCCTGATTTGTGATGGTAGTCTTTATTTTAATTTCAAGATTTATTTGTATTTTTATGGAGATTTTGCATATCACACACTTAATACTTACAAATTTCATATTATCTCTAAGTAAAAAGAGTGTAATAAGACCTGTAAAAATAAAAATTATATATAGAAAATTATATAGACTAGATGATTGCAAACTAATGATTCTTCAGTTTAGAATACACCAGGGTGGGTGGTGGTGGGAATATTATAGAATGAAAGGTTGGATAACTTAAATGAAGCAAGAGACTTTAGTATGACAGAGCCCAACTAACAATGTGAATAGAACAGAAAAGTTTTATAAAGTTAATTATTATAGTGGAAAGAGGCCTCTCTTTAATGCATGAAGAATCACCTGACAAGCTTATTAAATCCTGACCTCTGTGGGGCCTTCTCCCTGCATGAGTTCTGATGCAGGTATTTGTACACCACACCTTTGAAAAACAGTGGCACTGAGGCTTGTATTGCATGTACAACAAAGTGAGCCTTTGTTTCTTCTCTTTTCGGTGTACTGTCTTTGGAGTGTCTTTGCTTTGGGGAAAAGGGAAATCATCAGAGAACTGAGGAGTTTACCAGGTTGCAAACTGCTAGTCTGTGGGTTGAAATCAGCTTGTAGATGTATTTTCCTATGTATACTTGGTGGTTCTTCTCCTTCCCTTTGCATTTGATTGCCTTTGTTTTTTATTGCAGTATGATTGATAAACAATATTACACTGGTTTCAAATGTACAACATTAGTCACTCTGGCATTACATACATTATGAAATGCTCACTGCCATAGGTGTAGTCATCATCTGTCACCATACAAATATAGTACAATATTATTGACTATATTCCCTGTGCTATACTATTCATCCCTGTGATGATTGCCTTTAGACAGGCTAAACTGCCTGGTTGGCCACAGTCCCTACTGCTCCCTGCTGCCCTGTACCCACTGCTTCTTGTGTTTCCCACACCTGGCTGGTTGTTAATGGCATTAGATTGTGACTGATGTTAAAGGAACTTAGTGACAGACATCTTGACCAAGAAATGATGGCCTGGTTAAAAAAAAACATACCCCTAACGTTAACAAATACTTTAATCTATCAGTCTACATATAATCATTCTTATATTTTGTCCGTTCCATAGCCTGTAAAGGAAGCCCTAAATTTTTCACATTTATGAATAGGCCAAAGTAATCCACAGTGTTGCACATTTATTGTAATTTAGCAGTGTATTTAATGGTGTGAGGCTATAGGTGTACTTTTTAAATTACATTTTATTTGTCAATTTTCATTTTAATTAAAATCTTAATACATATTTTTATTGGAATATTGATATACAATATTGTATTGGTTTTAGATGTACAACATAGTGGTTTGACAGTTATATACATTACTAAATGCTCAGTATGCTAAGTGTAGTTACCTTCTGTCACTATACCAAGATATTACAGTCTTATTGGCTGTAGTCCCTTAATTTGGTCAATTTTAAAAACAATTGATATTTTCTCTCTATTGGTAGTAGGGTACCATGGTGATGTAGGCCGTTAACTGATCGTGGACAAGGTAGATCAATATATAGAGTTTTAAATTCTGGCTCTTGAAGAAAGAGATTTTGACAAATAATGAAAAATAAATAGTAACAGCCAGCATTTACTATAATTTACTATGCTCCAGATACAAAACTAAATACAGTTGTTTGTACTTTTGACCCTCCCAACAGGTTTATCAGTTAATAGCCACTGCATAATTCCTGTTATAAATAGGATGATGCTCAGAAATATTTATTGTCCACATTGCCTTTATAAAGGCAAAATTTGTCTTTTAAAAGGCACATTTGTAAAGTTAGCCAAAGACGAATAATATAGTGTTTGGTCTTGTGAGAACACGCCTACCATTTAAAATGTGGCTTTTCTTCAGGACACTGCACTCCGTGAGATGCCACATGACTGACGTGACGTAGGTAGCAGGGCCAGCACAAACGTTTAGGTGGCAGCAAGCCTGTGCCTAGACAAGTCCTGGCCTCTGGTATTCTGATTGGACTCTGCCCCTGGGTAACAACATTAGTTGTTAAATTGTTCAACATTATTGAACGAGGGGCAGCTCGTTCCCTGTTCTTCCTTCATCCTATGATGGAGGCTCCAGCCTAACACTGTATTAAGTCAGGTGGGCTCCCTGATGCCTGCAGCCTCCTTTCTTACTCTTCAGCTTGCCAGTTACCTGACCTTTCTTTCATTCAAGTTGCTCATGAAATCCCACTCCCTCTGTGAATCTGACCTAGTTGGAAAGAACAAGCCAATTCCTGGGTTCTACCCTGCCACCAGAGCATTCACTTCTCATTAACGACTTCCCATGCATGAGTGACTGCCCCTTCCTGTGTGTAGTGTAAATAATTACATGGTATGTGCCCACAGGGACAGGGACAATGGCCTTATCTGTTTCGGATATCATTATTATTACTTTATTTTTATACTGCCAGCATTTATTTCTAGCATCCTGTCCCTAGCTATACTCTCAAATGAGTGTACTTTATAATCTGTCATCAGGATTCCAAGGACTGCTCAGAATGTTATCCTATGTGGATCTGAGTGATACCCATGCTGTTCCCCTTGCCTGTCCTCCCAGGCCACTTGGGAAACGTCTATTCCTATTTCAAAACCAAGAATAAGTGGTGCCTCCCTGGGTGTCTGTTTGTATCATTCTCCTACCCATCCGATCCTGTGGTGAGAACACTGCATTGGATTCTTCCTTTGGATGACAGTGGGAGGGTGTTTTCCTTCCTCCTCCTTCGTGGGGTTCTGTACTCAGCACGGGATTGGGAGAGGTTGAAAACTAGAATTTGCAATGCTGAGTAAAGGCTTTGAAACTGAGCAGTGCTAATTCAAGAGGCTTTCAATGTCTACCCTAGAAATTGATCTTCTCGTAGGATGTGTGGCTTCAAAAGTAAGGAATGCTTGTCCTAAAATGAAAACATTAAACTTCTGGAGTTTGAAACTCATTTTCAAGCTCTTCCCTCATCCCAAGGATGTGAGAAAGGAAACTGGGCAGTTGTAGTGTAGAGATCATGACAGGGCTTCAGGATGGTAGGCATTTAAATGTGCACAAGTAATCAACAGTTTTCTTTCTAGTAGTTATCATCAAGTTCCTGTCCTTGTGGACTCAATGTTTCTCCTTCATTTTTGGGTCTAGTAAGCTTAAGATGGAATGATGTTGGGTTGCAGTGTAAAACAGTAATATCACCTAACTTCTGTAAGGTGTTCAGAGGGTTACATGTACTAACATATGTAAAGCATTCTAGAACAAGGCCTGGTAAATAGGGAATGCTTAATACACTCTCTATTTAATAATGAAAAATGACAACCTTTGGTTAAAAAAAAGGAATCAAGAACTTTACACATGAAGGACTCTATCATGGATATGGCTTATTCATAGACCCATTGAAAGTAGCTGAGGAATCACCACTGAAAGAAGGGAAACATTATTACCTCTTGGTTTTGAGTAGAAACAGTGATCCCTGTTATCAATGTGTCAAACAGCTTTATGTTATGATTGCAGACTCTAAATCAAAAAGTCTACTGAATATTTTGGGCAAAGTTTTATTGGAGAGTATTTTATGTCCTGTAAATCTAAAGGTTTAGGTTTAATGGCCCTGTAACTCTAAAGATTTATAATACCCATAAAAAGAATTGAGGTTAATCTGTAAAATTCATCTACTGAGTGATTCGAAGTAGGCAAATGAAGTACCTGTTCTAATCTTGTCATATTTACACTAGGCAAACTTTAAATGAATTGAAAAAATTTTTGAGAATTTTCTTGAAAGTGTTTCTTTTAGAGAATTATCAAGCAAAATTCTTGGTTTACCAAATTTTGCACTAATGTAAGATGTACTGTTACTTACAATTACTTACATTTGCTTAGCATATGAATAGAAACAAGGTATAACTATTTTTCTTTGATGACTTCAGAAAGGAGTAATGATTCTAGAATCCCCACTACCCCAATATTTATCTTGAAGCAGTCACTGTGGATTTTGAGCATTTTTAGCATTACTAGTGTATAGTTGTTCATGCCTGCATCTTAAACTGTTTAAGGCTTATTATCTGGCCAGCTATTACTCTGTGGTTATGTAGGAGATACCTGGTTTAACAGACAGAAATCATGCAATAGTCCGGATCAGATTTAGTGAAAATTGAGCATGTTGCCCAGAGCGCTAATATGCAGTTTTCTCTGAATTCCGCTATTGCCTTCCTTGGAAGGGCTTTTTCATTGTGTTGGTGGTTAGCACAGGAATCACTGGGGCCATTTTGTTAGTTAAATACCATTGCTGCAAGAATCAAAAGACCTTGTTGTCAAGCCTGGTTTTGCCATTAGGCAGCTCTGGATTTAGCCTGGTCTCTTAGTAGCTCTGTGCCTCATTTTATATTGTCTGTAGTAAATGAGGGATTTGAGATGAGGATCTTGAAGTCCTTTCACAGTCTGGGTTCCTAATTTTGTGTCCCTTTAGCTTTCGCATTCTTTGAAATGTGACAGGTAATTTCTTTTTTAATTAAGGTATCATATACTCTTATGAAGGTTTCAAAAGGAAGACTGTAGTTACTACATTCACCCATATTATCAAGTCCCCCCCCATACCCCATTGAAGTCACTGTCCGTCAGTGTAGTAAGATGCCACAGAGTCACTACTTGTGTTCTCTGTGCTACACTGTCTTCCCCATGATCCCTCACACATACCATGTATACCAATCATAAAATACCCCTCAATCCCCTTCTTCCTCCCTCCCTACCTTCCCTCCCCCATCCCTCCCCTTTGGTAACCACTAGTCCCTTCTTGCAGTCTGAGTCTGCTGCTGTTTTTTTCCTTCAGTTTTGCTTCATTGTTATACTCCACAAATGGGGGAAATCATTTGGTTCTTGTCTTTCTCTGCCTGGCTTATTTCACTGAGCATAATATCCTCCAGCTCCATCCATGTTTTTACAAATGGTAGGACTTGTTTTCTTCTTATGGCTGAATAGTATTCCATTGATGACAGGTATTCTTGAGTGTTGGTGTGAGTTAATTAGGATTTGATGTTACACTGTCCTAGAAATTCTGAGACATAGAGGAAGCCACACAGTCTGGTACACCCAACAGTGTTATTGAATATGACCCTTCACTGTTTTATCAAGCATCAGGAGGCTCCTGAAACACATGTGTAAAAATTCTAGCATTCGCAGTTCTGTTCCTTAAGCCCTGCTGTGGTGGCATGGTGGCCAAGTGGACAGTGCATTAGACACACCTTTGTTTCTTTGGATATTCATTGAATTAAAGGAAGATGACCTCCCATTAATTGGAATTCTCTAAAACTGTTTGGTAGGTGGCTGAGCTGAATGAATTAGGAAGGAAGAAGACAAAATAATTCTAGAGAAGATGGAAATTTAGTTCCAGTGCCTCTTCCAGTGAAACCCAGATGAACCCTATTGCCATAATACTACCATTGGCTGGTATTGCAAGCAAAAGATTAAACTGGACTTTCAAGATCACATGATCACCAAGGTGATAAGGAAATGAAACAATTTTCATTATGTTTACAAAGACATCTTAAATCTTTTTCTGGAAGGAAGCATAACATTTTGTGCCACTCTATTAAGTGGGATGTAAAATATTTGTGGCCACATTTTTGAGTTTGATGAGAATAAAGAATTAAGTGTTTGTGACACTGAGGGACGATAGCAGTTTAATCAGTTGTTTCCACAGTGAGTATGTTTTTGGGGTGGATAAATTCCAAGGGCCAAACTGGGTTTTAAGGGAAGGCCTGGGTCAGGGCAGGTATTAAGCTAGGTTGCGGGTGCAAGAGTTCATTGTAATTGTTACTTGGTTTTGTATGCTTGCCAGCCAGCTGTATTCTTCTTACTTTCTTAGTTTTCATAGCCACAACATTTATTATCTGTTCAATCAAACACAAGCAGATTAAATAACGTAAGAGGATTACTTTAACAAAGCAGTCACACATGAACTCTCTGCTCATATTTTGTTTTTGTTTTTTGTTTTAAGAAAGACAAGAAGGCCTGCTGCTGTGTTTAGGTGTACTGGGATTCTAGTCCTGTTGGGAGAGAGCCCTTGAAGCAGTCTGTGATTCTAGCTCCTTCCTTTGAAATGAGCCTGTCAGATTTCACTCTGGGAGAGGGCAAAGGGGAAAGAAAGCATGCCTCTGCTCCATGCAGTGTTCTAGTCTGATTCACACTGACATTTAGATGTTGTCTTAAAAACACTGAACTATTTTCAAAGCATGCAAATTATTTTTTTTAATATCATAAACATGGAAATAACAGTAAACATCCAGAAGTAATTTTGATGAGAGACGGCAGGGAATAATTAGGCCTTCTTGTACTTTTGATGTACATCAGAAGCATCTCAGTAACTTGTCAAAATACACCTGGCCCACAGCTCCAGGGATGGGCCCTGCTGAGAACACACTTCAGAAGGCTTGTGGGTAACACCCAGAGCAGCAGCTTAGGAGTTCTGCCTCACCTAACCTCACCTCCAAATGGTTAGCCATGATTTCCATCAGGGCAGCTTATTGGCGATGATGTACTTGGGAACTCAACATGATAATGACTGTTATTGGAGTATGTGATTTCTGTCCATAACCTAACTTAAAAATATTTTTTCGTGTTTATTAAAACCTCTCTGTAGTGAATTAGAGAGAATTACTTATTTTGATAAGGTTTACTTAATATTCTCTGCTGTCACCATTAGAAGTGTTTTTTATGCTTTCCCAGGCTCAATCTTGTCTTTTGGTTTGAGCTTTTAGCATGAATCTGATACTTTGTTTTTGTTTGTTATTTATTTATGAATAATTCTTAGACATTTACCTATGAATCATGAAGCAATAGATGTGAAGTTTAATAGTCAAGTGGCACATTTCTGATTTAGCATGGCTAACTGAATTTGGAAGACACTAAATTAAATGTGTAATCTATTGAAATTTGACAAATAATATCTTTATAAAAGCTAATAATTTAATTTTTTTCTGCAATCTTAATTTGTCTTCATTTCCTAACTATTCTCAGTTAATCATTTGAAAATAAAATCTAATAAGAGTCTTTTGGAATAAAGGCAGAGTTGAATACTGCTAATATACTTATTTTTTTATTATTTGTGTGCCATTGATAATTTTGTTATATATATGAATGATTAAAAGCTGGGAAATAGAAAAGAGAATTTCTTATAAAACAAATATCTTCTGTGCTGAAGTGCAGTTTAAGAGGTTTCTTCATTTTCTTTTCTGTTTTAGAGAACTGTTAGGTCATATTCTACCTCAGAATAACTTTTAGAACAACAAACCTTCTTAAATACAAATATGGGTGTATTTCCTGCTTTGAATCAACCCTCCTTTAGGCATATTTTTTCACTTATTAGGTGGGATAGAGAAATACAAAATACAGATACTACCTAATTT